>CM042394.1:4783379-5030879 GCA_023634145.1 Thymallus thymallus | reverse complement strand
GAGCAGAGAGACAGTAGCGGGAGACAGGAGCAGAGAGACAGTAGCAGGAGACAGGAGCAGAGAGACAGTAGCAGAGAGACAGGAGCAGAGAGACAGTAGCAGAGAGACAGGAGCAGAGAGACAGTAGCGGGAGACAGGAGCAGAGAGACAGTAGCAGGAGACAGTAGCAGAGAGACAGGAGCAGAGAGACAGGAGCAGAGAGACAGTAGCGGGAGACAGGAGCAGGGAGACAGTAGCAGTAGACAGGAGCAGAGAGACAGTAGCGGGAGACAGGAGCAGGGAGACAGTAGCAGGAGACAGGAGCAGGGAGACAGTAGCAGGAGAAAGTAGTGGAAGACAGTAGTGGAAGACAGTAGTGGGAGACAGTAGTGAGAGACAGTAGTGGAAGACAGTAGCAGGGAGACAGTAGTGAGAGACAGTAGTGGGAGACAGTAGTGGAAGACAGTAGTGGAAGACAGTAGCAGGGAGACAGTAGTGGGAGACAGTAGTGGAAGACAGTAGCAGGGAGACAGTAGTGGGAGACAGTAGTGAGAGACAGTAGTGGAAGACAGTAGCAGGGAGACAGTAGTGAGAGACAGTAGTGGGAGACAGTAGTGGAAGACAGTAGTGGAAGACAGTAGTGGAAGACAGTAGCAGGGAGACAGTAGTGGGAGACAGTAGTGGAAGACAGTAGCAGGGAGACAGTAGTGGGAGACAGTAGTGAGAGACAGTAGTGGAAGACAGTAGCAGGGAGACAGTAGTGGGAGACAGTAGTGAGAGACAGTAGTGGAAGACAGTAGCAGGGAGACAGTAGTGGGAGACAGTAGTGAGAGACAGTAGTGGAAGACAGTAGCAGGGAGACAGTAGTGAGAGACAGTAGCAGCAGACAGTAGCGGGAACAGAAATGTGTAGGGCTCATTCAGGGACCGAACCGGATTGCTGCCACAGGGGGAAGCACGTGTTCACCACTTGACCAGACTCACTACTTTAGACCAGGGCCCTAATGCACTACATAGGGAATAGGGAGCCATTTGGTACACTGACTGTGTGTTTACTGACACCTTGACTCCTCTCCCCTCCTCCTCCTCCTCTCCGCAGCTCAAACAAGAGGAAGTCGTTAGACGACAGTGAGCTGGAGAGCCCCACGGACGACGTCTTCTACCCCGGACGCTCTCCCGCCGCAGGCTCCTCCCAGTCCAGCGGCTGGCCCAACGACATGGACGCAGGTAGGACATGCCCCCTAGCTCCCAAACTCTACCTATACTTTTCCCCTTATAGCTGTTCCACGACCCCTGGACCATTCTTACCAAACTCACCACACTGTTCTTCAAAAGACCTAACTCAACACACCCCTCCCCAAAGCACCTCTTTCCTTCTCACTTCCCAGTCACTGTTCCAAAATCCACACTGGCAAAATCATCCACTCTGGCAAAATCATCCACACTAGCAAAATCATCCACACTAGCACACCACTTAGAAAGCTTGCCCAATGCTTCCTTCTAAATGGTGCGCTAGTGTGGATATTGGAAAAGAGCCTGTCTCCATTTAAACTGATTTGATACAAGAAGTGATATTCCACCTGTTCATTAATACTAGTGGAGACCTTTCACACACTCTGTCTCCCTAAGACTGATCTGAGACCATAACTGACTCCATAACCTCTTCTTCCCACCTGTAACCAGGTGGAGACCTTCATTCCCCATCCCCAAGCTCACACCTTGTTGACCGTCACCTGATAAGTAAGCATCAATGCAGTACAATAACCATGAACCAACTTCACCACAATGTTATCCATGATCGATCACTTCAACTACTGTCTTAAACATCTTAAGCAATCCCCCCCCGTTTCTCTGCCTCTCTCTCTCTCTCTCTCTCTCTCTCTCTCTCTCTCTCTCTATCTCTCTCTCTCTCTCTCTCTCTCTCTCTCTCTCTCTCTCTCTCTCTCTCTCTCTTCCTCTCTCTGCCTCTCTCTCTCTCTCTCTCTCTGCCTCTCTCTCCCCCCCCTCTCTCTCTCATTGTTAACCCTCCCCTTCTCCACCTACAGTGCAGCACCATTTGGCCAGTGTGCAGGAGAGGAAGATAAAACATGAACACGATGGAGTGCAGTTTCCTTATCATGGTTAGAACACATTACACTGTATATAACTACTGTATAGTTTCCTTACCATGGTTAGAACACATTAGACTGTATATAACTACTGTATAGTTTCCTTACCATGGTTAGAACACATTACACTGTATATAACTACTGTATATAACTCATATCTCCCTACTGTATAGAACTCATATCTCCCAGTCCCTACTCTATAGAACTTATATCTTCATACTGTATAGAACTCATATCTCTCTACTGTATAGAACTCATATCTCCCTACTGTATAGAACTCATCTCCCTACTGTATAGAACTCATATCTCCCTACTGTATAGAACTCATATCTCCCTAGTCCCTACGGTATATAACTCATATCTCCCTACTGTATAGAACTCTTATCTCCCTAGTCCCTACGGTATATAACTCATATCTCCCTACTGTATAGAACTCATATCTCCCTAGTCCCTACGGTATATAACTCATATCTCCCTACTGTATATAACTCATATCGCCCTACTGTATATAACTCATATATCCCTACTGTAAATAACTCATATCTCCCTACTGTATATAACTCATATCTCCCTACTGTAAATAGCTAATATCTCCCTAGTCCCTACGGTATATAACCCATATCTCCCTACTGTAAATCACTCATAGAGCCCTACTGTATATAACTCATATCTCCCTACTGTAAATAACTAATATATCCATACTGTATATAACTCATATCTCCCTACTGTAAATAACTCATATCTCCCTACTGTAAATAACTCATATCTCCCTAGTCCCTATGGTATATAACTCATATCTCCCTACTGTATAGAACTCATATCTCCCTAGTCCCTACGGTATATAACTCATATCTCCCTACTGTAAATAACTCATATCTCCCTACTTTATATAACTCATATCTCCCTACTGTAAATCACTCATATCTCCCTACTTTATATAACTCATATCTCCCTACTGTAAATCACTCATATCTCCCTACTGTAAATAACTCATATCTCCCTACTGTAAATAACTCATATCTCCCTAGTCCCTATGGTATATAACTCATATCTCCCTACTGTATATAACTCATATTTCCCTACTGTAAATAACTCATATCTCCCTACTGTATATAACTCATATCTCCCTACTGTAAATAACTCATATCTCCCTACTGTATATAACTCATATCTCCCTACTGTATATAACTCATATCTCCCTACTGTATATAACTCATGTCTCCCTACTGTAAATAACTCATATCTCCCTACTGTAAATAACTCATATCTCCCTAGTCCCTATGGTATATAACTCATATCTCCCTACTGTATAGAACTCATATCTCCCTAGTCCCTACGGTATATAACTCATATCTCCCTACTGTAAATAACTCATATCTCCCTACTTTATATAACTCATATCTCCCTACTGTAAATCACTCATATCTCCCTACTGTAAATAAGTCATATCTCCATACTGTATATAATCTACTTGTTTACTACAAGTAATTCCTCTTTCAATATGTGTTATATTTATACTTGTTCATGGCGACACCAATTCAAACCTGCTCCACTTTTCAGCAGCACTGTTAGAACACGTTGCACTCATATCTACTCACACTGTGTATAACTCATATCTACCTTAGTATAACTCAGTCATTGCTCTTTCAATATGTGTAGACTCAGTGTATATCTGTACATACACCAACTCACACCTTCTTCGCTGTTATTTGTTACCTCAGCTACTGTTCTTTTGCTCTCTCTGTTGCTCTCCCTATCTCCCGGTGTCTCTCTCTCTCTCTCTGCCAATCTATCTCTCCCTTTCTCCCTCCATCCCCTTACTCTAATTGAAAACGTGTGCAGTAGTAGAAACCCTAGGGAGAGAGAGAGAGAGAGAGAGAGGGAGGAGGAGGAGGGAAAGAGAGGTTCTGTGCTAGGCCCTGTGGTTTGCTCAGACCTGCTTCAGTTAGCTGAGCTGTGAATTTAATTAACACACACACACATACACATGCTGTTTGCCTTAAGGCTTCCGCATGCTTTGGTTTGGCTGGCGCCTAGCCGAATTCGGCTAGGGGAACCGAACGAGTGTGCTCGCATACAACCTTAAAAGACCTTCGCTTTGAGGAAGTGTCAATAGTACTGTTTGTCCATCTTGAGGCGCCATAGACAGTATACAGTATACACACTTAAAAATCTCAGAATTATATAGTCAGAATTATTCTAAGATAACTCAAGAAATCTGTCATAGTTTTTGCAGAGATCTTAGTTGCACAATTTTACATCTAACTAAGATGTTTGGTGCAGTATTTCTCATGTGAAAAATGTGCATGAAAACGAGTCATCTATCGTTGAACGACAACAAAAACTTATTTGAAGAATCCCTACTGTTGACCAATCATCAATGAAAGGGCGTAGGCTTCAGCTTTCCAACTTTGGCTTGCCTCTAGAGTTGTTTTGGTGTGCACGAACAGCCGAAAAAACCCTTGGCAAAGGCTAAAACAGCCTCCACTAATATACACTGTATATACAAAGGTATGTGGACACCTCTTCAAATTACTGGATTTGGCTATTTCAGCCACACCTGTTGCTGACAGGTGTATAAAATTGAGCACACAGCCATGCAATCTCCATAGACAAACATTGGCAGTAGAATGGCCTTACTGAAAAGCTCAGTGACTTTCAACGTGGCACCGTCATAGGATGCTACCTTTCCAACAAGCCAGTACCTAAAATGTTTGCCCCGGTCAACTGTAAATGCTGTTATTGTGTGGAAACGTCTAGGATCAACAACGGCGCAGCCGCAAAGTGGTAGGCCATACAAGCTCACAGAACGGGACCGCCGAATGCTGAAGCTTGTAGCGCGTTAAAACGTCTGTCCTCGTTTGCAACACTCCCTACCGAGTTCCAAACTGCCTCTGGAAGCAACGTCTGCGTTCTCTGGAGGGATGAATCACCCTTCACCATCTGGCTGTCCGACAGACCAATCTGGGTTTTTAGCGGATGCCAGAAGAACGCTACCTGCCAGAATGCATAGTTCCAACTGTAAAGTTTGGTGGAGGAGGAATAATGGTCTGTGGCTGTTTTTTAATGCTACAGTATACAATGGCATTCTAGATGATTCTGTGCTTCCAACATTGTGGCAACAGTGTTGAAGGCCCTTTCCTGTTTCAGCATGCACAAAGCGAGGTACATACAGAAATGGTTTATCGAGATCGGTGTGGAAGAACTTGACTGGCCTGCACAGAGCCCTGACCTCAACCCCATCGAACACTTTTGGGATTAATCGGAACGCCGACTACAAGCCAGGCCTAATCGCCAGACATCAGTGCCCAGCCTCACTAATACTCTTATATTTGAATGGAAAGAAGTCCCCACAGCAATGTTCCAACATCTAGTGGAAAGCCTTCCCAGAAGAGTGGAGGCTGTTATAGCAGCAAAGGGGGGACCAACTCCATATTAATGCCCATGATTTTGGAATGAGATGTTCGACGAGCAGGTGTCCACATACTTTTGGTCATATGCTGTAGTGTAGGTGTAAAATATCATGCAAACCTGCTCTGTCCCAAATAGCACCCTATTCACTATATAGTGCACTTGTTTTGACCATACCCCTATCGGCTCTGGACGAAAGTAGTAAACTACATAGGGAAAAGGCTGTGTGTCTATCATAATCCGTTCAAAACTTATCCACATTTTTAACCCTTGTAGGATGGTCAAAATTATTTACGATTCAGAGCATGATATGTTAGGGAAAGACTCCACTGAACGATTCAGAACATGAATAATCATATTTGTCTTGCTAAAATGTATTTGCTAAAGTGAAATGTCAACACCAAAGCGTACAGCAGGGCTGTCCAACCCTGTTCCTGGAAGGTAGCTCTCCAGGAACAGGGTTGGACAGCCCTGCCTACAGTGTGTGTTGCGTCCTGGAGGGTCCCACCTGCTACAGGCAAACCACAGCTGGGAGTTCCTATCCAGGTGGGTGGTGGGAAAACAAGCAAGCACACACAAACAAACGGGATCAAATAAAAATAAACAAAAACACACACAGGTGTGCCTCCCTCCATTGACAATTAAGAACGCACACAGACAGACAGACAGACAGACAGACAGACAGACAGACAGATCTAGTATGTACAGTAGATGTCGCCAGCAGCCTAGCTACTCCCAAGGCCACACACACACACATTAGCTCTGGTCCCAGATGGTGCTTCTGTGTGTGTGTGGCCTTGGGAGTAGCTAGGCTGCTGGCGACATCTGCTCCATAGGGGCTGGAGGGAGAGTGAAGTGTGTGCGTGTGTGTGTGTATGTGTCTCTCGGGGGACCGGGGGTTAGAAATAACCATGATTTCAAATGAGTTCCAAATGATTCTGAAATGTTTAAGACCACTACAGATTTGCTAGGGGCCTCTGCTGCTTCTGATATGAGTTAGTTAGAGCCTTTGATGGTCTTCTAGACTAGTGTGTGCGTACCAAAACTAGTACACTATATAGGGGATAGGATGCTATTTGGAACGTAGCCTCTGTTTAGTCTGGATAAGGGAATTCCTTTTGGTTTCCCTTTTACTGCTTTAAGACAATATGGAGGTGTGTGTGTGTGTGAACGCGTGTGTGTGTGTGAGCGTGTGGGTACATACGAGTGTGTGTGTGTTTGTGCGAGCAAGAGACTGTGTTTTGAAGGCGCATCTGGTGGCAGGCCTGTTAGTGTAGAGATACAGAGGGGTCAACAGCAGCTCTTGATTGGTTGCCAGTCCTCTGCTAGGAGGAGAGACAACAGTGGTGACACACATAACCAGAATAGATGCATAACATGGGTCTCTGCTATAGTGGGGGATGCCTTTAGCTTCTTTCTGGATGAAATCCACCATTGATTGGGCTTCTATCAGTTTGTCCCTCTGTACTCATATATAGTGGGGCACACACTGAGTATGACTTTTACTCCTTCCTGTTGCTACTGTTATTCCAACACATCACAGTCACCACAGTAACCTTTGGTGTCAGACATTACAGTAACCGTTGGTGTCAGATGTCACAGTTGGTGCCAGGCGTCATAGTTGGTGTCAGATGTCACAGTATCCATTGGTGTCGGGTGTCACAGTAACAGTTGGTGTCAGACATCACAGTAACCGTTGGTGTCAGACATCACAGTAACCGATGGTGTCAGACATCACAGTAATCGTTGGTGTCAGACGTCACATTAACAGTTGGTGTCAGACATCACAGTAACCGTTGGTGTCAGGTAACACAGTTGGTGTCAGGCGTGACAGTAACCGTTGGTGTCAGATTTCACAGTTACCATTCGTGTCAGATGTCACAGTAACCGATGGTGTCAGACATCACAGTAACCGTTGGTGTCAGATGTCATTGTAACCGTTGTCAGTCAGACATCACAGTAACCGTTGTCTGTCAGACGTCACAGTAACCGTTGTCTGTCAGACGTCACAGTAACCGTTGGAGTCAGACGTCACAGTAACTGTTGTCTGTCAGACGTCACAGTAACCGTTGGTGTCAAACATTACAGTAACCGTTGGTGTCAGACATTACAGTAACCGTTGGTGTCAGACATTACAGTAACCGTTGGTGTCAGACTTTACAGTAACCGTTGGTGTCAGACTTTACAGTAACCGTTGGTGTCAGACATTACAGTAACCGTTGGTGTCAGATGTCACAGTAACCGTTGGTGTCAGAAGTCACAGTAACCGTTGTCTGTCAGACGTCACACTAACCGTTGGTGTCAGTAGTGGAATCAGGCATGGTTCTCCACCTCTCTTCCATGACTCCAATTAGTCTGACAGCTACAATACACCCCCTCGCCCCTAGCCTTGGTTATAAATGAAACTCACACACACTACACCCCCTAGATCCTAGCCCTGGTTAACTAAAAATGAAATATGTCTGTTAAAGACATAAATGGTTCACACATATTAGTCACTCCCTCCCTCCCACCTGCTGCAGACTTAACTCTTTCACACCGTTAAAGACATTTCGTTTACACGCCCCCACACTGCACTCTCTCTCCATAGACTTTCACACATACCCAGCTGGAACCGAAATAATTGTGGTTGAAAGGGATTTTAAGGATTTGAATGTCAGGACCAAAGAAGGTTTAGACCACAAAGTTTAGGAACAAATGTGGTCTGTTAGAATTCTAGGATCAATATGAAAACAACAAAAAATGGTATGAAAGGTCTCGGTGAGTGTGTGAGAGTTGTCGTTTGTATGTGAGTGTGTGTGACATGTCCATCTCAGACATTCCTAGACTGGAAAAGAAGCAGAAAGGAAGATACTACTACACTCACTCCCTCCTTCCTTCACTCACATATTCTCCCAAGTTTTTCTCACCTCCCTCCCTCTCTCTCTCCATTCCGTCTGCTTGTCTTTCTCACTGAGCAGCTGCAGGCTCCATACTGTAGTTTATATGCAGTGTTTCTGTTTTCTATTTCTGAATGGAGCTTCATATAGCTCATGGTAGGCTGTGGGACTTTGGAAAGAGGAGAATATTCAGCCAATCTTGGAGGACGATGGATGTAGATTTAAAAATGCTTGTAGATGTAATTCCTGCCTTGATTCAACCCTACAACAGTCCTTCCCCCAGCCTTACCACCCAAAAGCTTCAACCCTCCCTTCATATTTTTTGAGGGAACTGTTTACACTGAGAATTCTGCAAGCCCTGAGTCCGCCAGCCTCGGATTGGTTAGGAGAACGGCCAATATCCAACAGGACTCAAAACAATGCACCGTCATCAGCCAATCAAAGTGCTCAAAACCCAATCAATCAAAGAATGACAATTTTCTAATCATGAATTCCCTTTTTTTAATTATGTATTTAAGTGTAGCAGCCAATCAAAAACATTGTACATTAAACCCACCTCCTCTTCTCCCCCGTTTTTATATGATTTTTTATTGATCACTTTTATTTATTTTTTTTTTGCCAGGATTGTCCTCGCCTGGTTCTCTTAAGAAGCCGGGGAAGTTTGATTTCAACGCCCTGACGCCCCAGACGAGGTCCCCCCGCATGACGTTCACACACCACCCGCTGCCCGTGCTGGCAGGAGTGAGACCAGGTGAGCCCCAGACCCAACCCCTAAAGTCCCTCACCACCTTAATAGACATAGCAAAAGAGAAGGAGGGAAAGCGAGAGTGAGGGTTGAGAGATGGCGTTCACACAACACCTGCTGCCCGTGCTGGACCTAGTGAGACCAGGTGAGACCGAGCCCTGCCCCCAGACCCCACCCCCTTATAGATATACAGATCTCCAGACCCCACCCCCTTATAGATATACAGATCTCCAGACCCCACCCCCTTATAGATATACAGATCTCCAGACCCCACCCCATTATAGATATACAGATCTCCAGACCCCACCCCCTTATAGATATACAGATCTCCAGACCCCACCCCTTATAGATATACAGATCTCCAGACCACACCCCTTATAGATATACAGATCTCCAGATCCCACCCCTTATAGATATACAGATCTCCAGACCACACCCCTTATAGATATACAGATCGCCAGACCCCACCCCTTATAGATATACAGATCTCCAGACTCCACCCCTTATAGATATACAGATCTCTAGATCCCTCCCCTTATAGATATACAGATCTCTAGATCCCACCCCTTATAGATATACAGATCTCTAGATCCCACCCCTTATAGATATACAGATCTCCAGACCACACCCCTTATAGATATACAGATCTCCAGATCCCACCCCTTATAGATATACAGATCTCCAGACCACACCCCTTATAGATATACAGATCGCCAGACCCCACCCCTTATAGATATACAGATCTCCAGACTCCACCCCTTATAGATATACAGATCTCTAGATCCCACCCCTTATAGATATACAGATCTCTAGATCCCACCCCTTATACTATAATAACTGAGAAGGAAAGAGAGAGAGATGGGAGAGAATCTTACTGACTCCAATTGCAGAGATTACTTTCACCAAGACGACCTAGCAGCAGTAGTGGAATTGAACCCACTTTGATCTGAGAACTAGCAATAAGATCCAGAGATCTCTTGACATTTGTTATCTTGGCCTGCAACAGTTCAGCTCTATCTCTCTCTTTCATCACTGTTTTCCACTCTCTCTCTCTCTCTCTCTCTCTCTCTCTCTCTCTCTCTCTCTCTCTCTCTCTCTCTCGCTCGCTCTCTCTCGCTTTCTTTATTTCGTATGTCTTCATGCCACAGTCATTCCATGTCCATGTGATCCAGCCAGTTCTGTTTCAAACAGGGAAAACACACGCACGCACACACACACACACACACACACACACACACACACACACACACACACACACACACACACACACACACACACACTAGTTGTTTCAAACGTCCCGCCCTCGCCTTATATAAGAACGTTGTGAGGATAACAAAATGGTCTCCAGGCCTCCGGTCTGAGAATTCCTCTTCTCCACCCGAGATACGAGCCTGCCAGCTACTGCAGTCTCTGTTGACTTTCACCTTCCAAAGGAATAAATACATCCTCTCTCTCTCTCTCTCTCTCTCTCTCTCTCTCTCTCTCTCTCTCTCTCTCCATCCCCCACTCCCTCTTTCAGTCTCTCTCTTTTCCTCCATCTCTCTCTCTCTCCGAGGATTGGCCTGGTCTGCAGCCAAATCAGCCCTATCATGTAAAGGTCATTTGGACTGTTACAGCTCTCCCCTTCACGTTTCACTAGAATAGCTTAAGAATTGGACATTTAGATTAGTATACATTTGATATAGATTGTTATACTATTCCTTCTAATTTAATTTGCTAATTATAGTAATGGATTGGATAAAAGTCCAAGTGCTGAAAGAGCATCACATTCTTTTATTCTATTGACTTTCTGTTACTTGTGTTAAGTGAAGATGTGTCTGAGACCAGCTTCAGGTGTATTTGATTCATAGCTGACCCCTTCACCCAGTTAGAATGTGTGTAGAAACTGCTAAGAGGTTATTCTGCAATAGAGTTGTAGTGTGAGACTGAGACAGTGTTTAGGCTCCATAGGAGGAGGGGAAGAGGAGGGGGGATGCTAAGATGGCCGCCATCCAAACAGAAAGTCCCTCAGAGGCCACGCTTCTATAAAGAGACCAGTGAAAGGGAGGGAGAGAGGGATACAGAGTGAGGGAGAGAGGGATACAGAGTGAGGGAGAGAGGGCGAGAGAGGGATAGAGAGAGACGGGAGAAGGGGTGAGGGAGAAAGGGGGAGAGAGATAGACTGAGGGAAAGGAGTGAGGGAGAGAGTTTGGCTTGACATCAGTAGCTGGGATGGAGCTATAGACGTTGTCTGGGTTAGTTTATTTCCTGTTGGCAGGGCGTGGATGCCAGGTGTGACTGTTGTCTGTTTATTCTGGTAGTCAGTCTGGTCTAGTGAGCCCACTTTTTATACACAAACACACACACACACACACACACACACACACACACACACCTCCATACACTGGAGAGATAGAGGGTGACAGACAGACACATTCACAGATGCAAGTCCCCTCGCAGACTACCAACCAGCTTGCCTGTTTCCAGTGCCAAATCGCCAAGGCCACAGAATCTCAGAAGACACAGTCCCACACACACAATGACTAATGTCTATAAGAGATTTAGTGGTGGGATCTAACTCTCCCAGGCTTCATACTACTGGGCAAAACCACACAGCAATGATAGGCTATGATTGATTACACATCACCAATAAGCATTACCAACAGGAAAGTGTGTGTGTGTGTGTGTGTGTGTGTGTGTGTGTGTGTGTGTGTGTGTGTGTGTGTGTGTGTGTGTGTGTGTGTGTGTGTGTGTGTGTGTGTGTGTGTGTGTGTGTGTGTGTGTGTGTGTGTGTGTGTGTGTGTGTGTGTGTGTGTGTCTCTGACTGTCACACTTCAGTGTGTGTGTGCGTATGCATGTGTGTGCATGTAATACGTGTGCATTCGTGTGTGTGTGTGTGTGTGTGTGTGTGTGTGTGTTCAAGCTGTGCTTACTGCAGATAGACAGAGAATACAGATGAGATGTATTGTATGAACAGGACCAGATGTTGCAGCCCTGGATGATTATGTTCATTTAGATACACAAGTATCTTCAGACTCCCTATAGTACAAACCACAGGGGGACATAATGTGATGTCACCTCTCTGACCCTCTCTGATTACCACACTGATAAACACACTAATAAATCACATGCATTTACATCTATAGTAAACCCATGGAGAAAATAATGTGACGTCCACTCTTCAGTCTATTGTGTTGGATTACATCAGTTACTCTATTCAGTCTAGTGTGTTGGATTACATCAGTTACTCTATTCAGTCTAGTGTGTTGGATTACATCAGTTACTCTATTCAGTCTAGTGTGTTGGATTACATCACTTACTCTATTCAGTCTAGTGTGTTGGATTACATCAATTACTCTATTCAGTCTAGTGTGTTGGATTACATCAGTTACTCTATTCAGTCTAGTGTGTTGGATTACATCAGTTACTCTATTCAGTCTAGTGTGTTGGATTACATCAGTTATTCTATTCAGTCTAGTGTGTTGGATTACATCAGTTACTCTATTCAGTCTAGTGTGTTGGATTACATCAGTTACTCTATTCAGTCTAGTGTGTTGGATTACATCAGTTACTCTATTCAGTCTAGTGTGTTGGATTACATCATTTACTCTATTCAGTCTAGTTTGTGTCACTTTTGTGTTATCTGAATTTCTTGTCTTTTCTAAATGTGTTGTGGGATTACATGGATCCAACTAACTCTCCTCTCTCTGTTCCTTCTCACGCTCTCACTATTCCCCCCTCTCTATCTCTCTCAGGGAGTCCCCGTGCCTCAGCGTCAGCTCTCCACTTCCCGTCCTCCTCCATCATCCAGCAGTCCAGTCCCTATTTCACCCACCCCACAATCCGCTACCACCACCACCACCAGGACCCGCTCAAGGAGTTTGTCCAGTTTGTCTGCGCCGACGGCTCGGGGCAGTCCGGAGGACAGGTGAGAGGTCAGGGAGGGTTGGAGGACGGGGTGGAGGGGACATACATGGGGGACACACAGACATTGTTAGGGTTTGTCTTCACACAAACGGACTAAGACCCTTGCACTTCCACACAATCCCTTGTACTGGATTGCCCCCTGATAGAAAACTGAGGAATATTCAACCATTTTATTTTGTTTCTCTGCTGTGATTCCACCACTAGACCATGACACAAACCCTTCTTATTGTCCAGAATCCCAGATCCCAGATGGTTAATTTTCCCTCCCTTTTTAAGTTCTGTCTGTCCAGTCTAACTCCCACATTATGTCCGTCTTCCTGCTTTAGTGTTCTCCAGTATTTATTTCCATTGTCTTCATGGTTTCTGAGTGTTTGTGTGAGACTGACTGGTGGCTAGCTGGTGCTTCCATCAGCCGTGTGTGTGTTTTCACATCCGTGTGTGTGTGGCCCTGCCCTGGGTGGTGTGTGTGCTGAGTGCTCACCCTGCCCTGGGTGGTGTGTGTGCTGAGTGCTCACCCTGCCCTGGGTGGTGTGTGTGCTGAGTGCTCACCCTGTCCTGGGTGGTGTGTGTGCTGAGTGCTCACCCTGTCCTGGGTGGTGTGTGTGCTGAGTGCTCACCCTGCCCTGGGTGGTGTGTGTGCTGAGTGCTCACCCTGCCCTGGGTGGTGTGTGTGCTGAGTGCTCACCCTGTCCTGGGTGGTGTGTGTGCTGAGTGCTCACCCTGTCCTGGGTGGTGTGTGTGCTGAGTGCTCACCCTGCCCTGGGTGGTGTGTGTGCTGAGTGCTCACCCTGTCCTGGGTGGTGTGTGTGCTGAGTGCTCACCCTGCCCTGGGTGGTGTGTGTGCTGAGTGCTCACCCTGTCCTGGGTGGTGTGTGTGCTGAGTGCTCACCCTGCCCTGGGTGGTGTGTGTGCTGAGTGCTCACCCTGTCCTGGGTGGTGTGTGTGCTGAGTGCTCACCCTGTCCTGGGTGGTGTGTGTGCTGAGTGCTCACCCTGTCCTGTGTGGTGTCTGCCGTCTCTGCAGCCTAACGGAGGTGGCCACAGCCAGAGCAAAATGCCAGGCTCCTTCCTGCTGCCCCCGCCGCCCCCAGTGGCGCGCCCCGTGCCCCTCCCCATGCCCGATTCTAAACCAATCAACACGCCCCCCGACGGCGGCGGACTCAGCTCGCCCGCATCTCCGTGTAAGTGACCCCCCCCCCCCCCAACTCGCCCCCACCTCCAACCACTTCGCCCATCAGGCCCCTGAGATATCTAGAGATATCAAATCCTAAATCAAAATGAGTACATGTAGGTTAACTCTAGGTAGAGAAACCCCACTCCCCAACCAAGGATAGTTGGTTAGAGTCCCAAAGCCAGTCACCACCTCCTCACTCCTGACCAGAGGAGGCTGGTGGGAGGAGTTATAGGAATGGAATAATGGAACGGTGTTAAACAGATCAAACACATAGAAACCACGTGTTTGACTCCGTTCCATGGATTCCATGCCAGCCATTACAATGAGCCCATCCTCCTATAACTCCCCCAACCAGCCTCCTCTGTTCCTGACTGCCCTGCAGTCCTCACTGTCCCCTCCCTGGAGCAGGACTCCATCCACTCCTGTAGACCAGACTGCCACGCCTATGCCAGAGATCACTATCAATCTCTCTCCCTCCCTCTCCCTCTCTCTCTTCTCTCTCTCTCTCTCTCTCTCTCTCTCTCGTTGTGTTTCCTGCTAGCACCACAGGAGGCAGTGTAGCTAGTTTCTCTCCCATGTTCTTTTTGTGTTTGTAGTAGTAGGGGGGACCAGTGCCCTGAATACTGTCCTATAGAGTAGGTCTAGTGTCTGGCTAACTGCTCTCCTTTAATAAACACAGACTGTGCATGTTTGTCTGACAGCTCACCTTGATATACTCATTTTATTTCCTTTCGTTCTTGTTTTTCTTTGTTAAGGGAACAAAATTAGGGCAGTTGGCGTGGACTCCAAAAAACATCACGATGCCCCACTTTACCCACAGTTCCCTTGCTTCCTTCCTTCCACATTAAATCTCACAACAATTAAAATAATCGAGAACAAAATAAAAACAACTTGAAAATCACATACATAAACAATATATACCAATCATTATTAAACATATACCGCTAGGCCTAATTAGCGAAATGGGGGAGAAAGGAGTGTTGCTCGCGGGGGTGTGCATGCTTTACCTCTGTTGGTCATTAGGGGGCGTTGGCTGGCTGTCTGGCTGGCTGGCTTGGTTCCTCTAGGCAGGCAGGGCGAGGTGCGTTGAGAGAGTCGGGCCGCGGGAGAGGCACACCGAGAGAGAGGGGGCACTGGACGGAGCTGCTTTGGTCACTTCCTGTTTTTCTTCTTCGTCTCTTTCGTCGTCATGTTCTTTCAACTTTCCCACCCCGCTTTTATCGTTTATCGCCTATCTATATCACTTTATTTATATAATATACTTTTATATAAATAAATCTACACTTCTTCCCTCCCTCTCTCCCTCCTCCACCTCCGGTCAATGTCTTTATTGGAATGACTCTGTATTTCTCTTATTCATTTTGTCCCCAGTTTCCACGACACACACACACACTCATGAATTCCCACAAACTCCTCCAACCTCCCCCTCACCCCCCCCTCACTCGGTCAGAAAGGCAGTGTCATTCAGCTGCCCATCATTGGAGTCCAGTAATCACAACAACTGCCCTAAATTTGGTCCCCTTCTCTGGTCTTGAGTACGTGCACCAGAGTAACGGGAGCTCCTTATCAACAGAATGGAGCATTGGCCAGCACACAAATTATGCTTATTTCCTATTGGTTCCCCCCTATAGAGCTTATTTCCTATTCGTTCCCCCCAATAGAGCTAATTTCCTATTGGTTCCTCCCTATAGAGCTTTTTTCCTATTGGTTCACCGCTATTGAGCTTATTTCCTATTGGTTTCCCCCTATAGAGCTTATTTCCTATTGGTTTCCCCCTATAAAGCGTATTTCCTATTGGTTTCCCCCTATAGAGCTTATTTCCTATTGGTTAACCCCTATAGATAGAGATCCATAGACAGGGTCCTGGGCTGCAAGGTGTGTCTGGGACTAAGAGGAGGAGGAGACTCAGCCCTCAGTTTACTTCACTTCCCCACAGTAACTAACCCTCATAAAGGGCTTCCATCTATCCCTGTCTGACCCTCATAAAGGGCTTCCATCTATCCCTGTCTGACCCTAATAAAGGGCTTCCATCTATCCCTGTCTGACCCTCATAAAGGGCTTCCATCTATCCCTGTCTGACCCTAATAAAGGGCTTCCATCTATCCCTGTCTGATCCTCATAAAGGGCTTCCATTTTTCCCAGTCTGACCCTCATAAAGGGCTTCCATTTTTCCCAGTCTGACCCTCATAAAGGGCTTCCATTTTTCCCAGTCTGACCCTCATAAAGGGCTTCCATTTTTCCCAGTCTGCCTATCTAGGGACTGCAGTTTATGTGCAGTATTATCCCTGATCAAAACTGATCAATGATCAATATAGTCCTACTAGTTCTAGCTCTTTCTAAACATAATTTCCCAGAATCCAGTAATAACACAGTAACATGCACATATTGTACAATTGAGTGTGTGTGTGTCTGTCTCTGTGTGTATATGTGTCTCTGTCTGTCTGTCTCTGTGTGTCTCTGTCTGTCTGTCTGTCTGTCTGTCTGTCTGTCTGTCTGTCTGTCTCTGTGTGTATATGTGTCTCTGTCTGTCTCTGTCTGTCTGTCTCTGTGAGTATATGTGTCTCTGTCTGTCTGTCTCTGTGTATATGTGTCTCTGTCTGTCTGTCTCTGTGTCTCTGTGTGTATATGTGTCTCTGTCTGTCTCTCTCTCTCTCTGTGTGTGTGTGTGTGTGTGTGTGTGTGTGTGTGTGTGTGTGTGTGTGTGTGTGTGTGTGTGTGTGTGTGTGTGTGTGTGTGTGTGTGTGTGTGTGTGTGTGTGTGTGTGTGTGTGTGTGTGTGTGTGTGTGTGTGCGTGTGCGTGCGTGTGACTCTGTGTTTGACTGTGCATGTGTGTGCATGACGGTGTGTGTCTCTCTCTCTCTCTCTCTCTATAGCATACTCCACGCCAGGCTCCACAGCTCCCAACAGGTTTGTCAGCATCGGAGCACGGGACAACTTTCTGAACCTCCCCCAGCAGTCTCAGGTAACTACCACCTCTCTCCGCTTGCACACACTATCTCTGATTTTCTGACCAAACAAAACGCAACAATCAGACATGTTTTTTAAACGATTCGTTTTTCTTTACGGCAGTAAACTTGTGGTCTTACCCACACAGAAATCTGCACATCATCGACATTCATTTCAGGGGCATACATACTGTAGATGTCTGAGGTTTTTGGCGTATCAGACGCCTTCCTCAGAGTACAGTCCACTTGTGGCGTCTCCCTGGCTGTCTGTGTTGTGCCACTGGGCTGCAGTGTGTTGGGTTGTCCTCCATTATCTACACTGCTTTTCTCATTAGGGTCTAACCGCACCTGCCTGCAAACAACTCCGCTATCCCTTCCCACACACACACACATGGAAGCAATCTGCATTCCTCCTCTTCGGTTCTCTATCCCCATAGGAGAACCCTTTGAAGGACCCTTTTTGGTTCCAGGCAGAACTATTTTGGGTTCCATGTAGAACCCGTTACACAGAGGGTTCTACATGGAACTCAAAAAGGTTCTGCCTGGAACCAAAAAGATTCTGCCTGTAACCAAAAAGGGTTCTTCAAAGGGTTCTCCAAATAACCCTTTTTTTCTAAGAGTGTAGTTTGACAGCAGAGACATACACTGAGTGTACAAAACATGACCTAGACTGACCAGGGAAATCCAGGTGTAAGCTATGATCCCTTATTGATGTCACTTGTTAAATCCACTTCAATCGGTGTAGATGAAGGGGAGGAGACAGGTTAAAGAAGGATTTTTAAGCCTTGAAACAATTTAGACATGGATTTAGACAAAGATGTATTTTGTACACTCAGTGTATAGCTGGTCTGAGGAGCTCTCTGGTGGCTAAACAGAAGCCATGCAGGGTGAGAAAGAAAACGAGAGAGGGAGACAGGGTGTTAGTTCAAACTCTGTGCTCTACAGGCGAAGTCACGTCCCGACTGTCTGGTTGCCTGCGGCAACCAGACATGATGTCATAGGCAGTTGAACTTGGACTTGAAGGGGGGTAAAAGAGAAGGGGGAGTGGTCAGTCCTGCCAGGGATTACATTGGGGGAGAGAGGGAAGAGGAAGTTGGAAGAGAAAATAGGAGGAGTTAGAAGCCTAAAAGGATCATGGGAAAGGGAAAAGCAGGAAAGAAAGAGAGGGGAAAAGGGGGGAGAGAAACTTTCTCTCCGGGATCCTATAAGAATGGATCAGAACAGAGAGAATAGTGTAGCTATAGGGTCGACAGCGATTAGCTGCCTTTCCCTGGGTCTACTCTGGCCTAGCCTTTGGAATGTTGGCTGGAGCCTGAGCAGAGCTGCCACTTAACCAGACCTGGGTTCAAATACTATTTGAAATATGTTCAATTGTGCCAGTCAAGATCAATCCAGCCTAGAAACTATTTCCAATAGTATTGGAACCCAGCTCCCAGAGCCAACTGCCAACTTTATAACTCTGCAACCTCTGTGAGTCTTATCAAACGTTGAAACCTGATCCTGGGAGTAGCTTCATGGCCTAGCTGGCTTCATGGTGTCATTTGAAACAGTAAAGAAAGACTTCTGAATCATGTTACATCTAACCTTTGTACTTATTGGAGACTTTGGAGGTTGAAATAGTAAAACTTGGAAGTAGTACTTTTACTAACTGTCATCTTGAAATGACTTACTTACATACTGTGTGAGGAATGATCAACTTGAGGTTCCTAGGCAGTGGGGTATGATCGAGGCTCAGCTCAGCTATGGAGGATGGCCCTCTAGTGGCTAGTTAATATTTTTTTTATGACAAAAACCTTGAGTCAACTTGAAATTGTATTGATTATTTTCCAGAATCATTTATTTACTTAGAAATGTGTAATTGTTGAACTTACTGATGTTGCCAAACATGAACCTAATGTTTCCTGTGTTTCTTGTCTTTCTCTTCTCTTCTATAGTCGTGGTTCCTCTGACCAGGCCTCCGAATCAACCGCTAAAATTGGGTCATGAGAAAATTGGAAATGGAAAAACAACACAACACACAAAACAAACCAACACTGACTACAAACAAACTGCTGACACTAAAGTATTTTTTCTCACCAACAACACAAAAACAGGAAATAAACCCCCCAGAGGACTCCCCATTTCCTCAATTTCAACATTTGAACCGGGACAACCATCTCCCTATACAGAAGGCTGAAAAGAGATTGGTTGAAGTGGACAGACTCAGAACGAACGATAGAATGAGGAAGAGGAGGAAGAAAGATGAGGAAATGTCACACACAAAACATGTCAGAAAGCAAACAAAAAAATGCAACCTGACAACTAACTGACCAATTTCGTTTTATTCTTGTTTTTATATTTTATTTTCACAATGAAACTCCATGCAATGGCTGGGAGATCCACACACACACACAACAGTGTAAAACAAAGACCACAAAATACACAATTGGCAGAATTTGGAATTTGAGCTATAACTAAACATTCTCACCACCCAAAATAACCCATTCTGTATCCTTCAGGCTCTCATCCTGACAGTGCTTTTTGTCCCTGCTCCCTCTCTCATCTGTCACCTAGGTGTCCAGGGTTGCCCTGGCAACACCCACAGCCTCACACACCCACAACCGACTGGCCTCACTGCCGCTTGATTGGCTCAGCCCTGAATCCCCTCCCTCCTCCCTTCTTCTGATTGGCCAAACACTGGGACACCATCAAATGGTGTGACACCATCTGCACTAGATGGCTTGTCTTAGTTTAGCCTCTTGTGAAGAGCGATAGCCAATAGCATGAGCCGAGAGCGAACACAAACCAGACAGACATAACAGTCAGTCAGACATAACAGTCAGTCAGACAGTCATAAAACACTATGTGCTCTTTCGTCCCCTCACCTATGCACTACTGAAACAAATAAGGGAGGAAACGGTGAAGGCAGTGTGTGTGGGTGAACAATGGGCTGTGGCTCTGGCATCCTGGCACTCACACATACACGCACTCACGCAGACTCAAAGCACGTACACACACACACAGAGATCATCGTCTCCAGAACACACACGTCTGGCAGACACAACTATTCACTGACAATAACATATTGTCTGTGTATCATTCACAGTAACATAATGCATGCATAGGATTAACATCATATAATAACTAGCTTTCATTTTGTTTGTAGCCGTTTTCTTGCATTTAATTTTGTTTGCTGGATTGGTTTTGGTTTTGTCTCACTTGGATTTTTTTGCTTATGTTTGAACTTCTTCCCTAAGATTTTTTTATTTCATCAGCTTTTTATTTTGCAGAAAAAATATCTCTTTCAATAACAGACAGATAACTTAGTTTGCAATAACAGACATCTCTCAAATCTCTCACAAACACCAGTACTGCAACTGCGACAACCCCTGCATTGCTTCACCCCGTAACCACAGTCCATTCACAGTAGCACCCAGAGGAACACACACAGAGACACCACCGTATCAAAACGCACACTACCAACACCGTCACCCTGATTCACACTACCAACACCGTCACCCTGATTCACACTACCAACACCGTCACCCTGATTCACACTACCAACACCGTCACCCTGATTCACACTACCAACACAGTCACCCTGATTCACACAACCAACACCGTCACCCTGATTCACACTACCAACACCGTCACCCTGATTCACACTACTAACACCGTCACCCTGATTCACACTACCAACACCGTCACCCTGATTCGAAAACACAAAGGTGAGCCTTTATATATGTGTTTCTCCAAATTGCCTTTGATAATGGTTTTTCATTCATTTTGACATTTTTAATTTGAGATATCTTGTTTTTTTCTATTGTAAATGTTCAATTGTTATTGATATTGTAATTTTTTTTTTATCATGACATAATAATTCAAACAAAAGAAGCCAAACATCACTAAATAACTGGACTGCCTAGCTGTAGGTTTCTTCCATTTGCAGGGATATAATTGTCTGAGAGCCCAGGCACTCTCAGCTTCTAGTCAAATTAGCTCTATGTACTCAAACCATATATCAAAACTATAACAATCTATGGAAGTGCCTCTGTGCTCCCCTATCATGCAATTAGTTAAAATTCAGGTTGATGTTTTTGTTCACATATATGCTAAAGCTACAAAGAATGGAGATGTTTGTTTCTATATGGAAACCATTGGCTATAGGACGGAATCTTTATAGAAGACTGCAAAATGTTATAAAGAGAGAGAGATGTTATACATATATATTTATGATATATGTTCCTTTTTAAACTTGTTGGCAGTCTAGTTATTTTCTGAACTCTTGAGCTAGCGGAATTCCTGTTACCATGGCAATTCAATGACACCCACCCAACCTCCACAAATCTACAGTGCAGCATTCAAAAACTAAACAAAAATGTCCATGATGCAAAATAGATGAAACATCAAAATCGACAATGGAAAAATTTAAGGAAAAAAAGTGTTTGTTTTTTGATGGAAAGTATTATTATTGAAAAATATGTCGATTGAGCCACGTGCAATGCATTGGGTAGATTAATTGTGTTTTGTTTGTTAGAGATTTTTAAGAAAGCTAAGAAGAAAAAAAAAAACATTATATTTGTTTCAAGTCCGACGCGCTCCTGGACTCTAAACTAACAGAGCCATATCCTAGTCTTTGTAAATTGGGGGTATTTGTTTTTATTTTCCTTTGTCGTCTCTTTTTTAATGTTTAACGTGTAATCATTTGTTTATAAAAATGTTTGGAGGGGCTGAAGGAAGAAACATTTCTTACAAAATGTTTAAAAAATATTGAACATTAAATGAAAAACCGGTAAAATGTTATACCGGTACTTTTACACACGATAAAGTACATTCAAACTATTACAAAATGAATGATAATGAACAAAAAATAATGTCTACCTTTAGGAAACCACATTTATAATTTCACTTCTCTATTACTATTCCTTCTCCTGTTTGTAATATTGAGCGGAGGGTGGGGTTCCTATCCCTTCCTATATTCCTCTAGTAGGTTGTGAAACAAAAGGCATTTTGGTTCAACCTTTAGATAGGACGAGAGCTGTACTGTAGGCTTATCAATGCCCACAACTACTTCTTCTGATTACCCCTCTGATTTCAATGACAAACGGCCCAGAACTCACTATTCCCAGTCACCCCCAAGCTACAGTAAAGATGGCTTCAATTCCCTTTTTATTTGACTTTTCAGCAGAATTTCTCCCAGATTATTATTCTCCTCTCTCTGAGGAAAAAAAGGATAAATGGCAGTTTAGAATTTGTTTCATTTGAGGAGCCAGCCAGTCAGTTGGAACTATGACGTAACAATAGAAATACAGTAGGCCTATGCAAAGTGAGCTTCCCTCCACCCCTTCCTTCTCCACCCTCTCCCTCATTCCCCTGTAGATTCACCTTGACTAGTGCTTGTGCTGTAGTGTAGTTTCCCAGCAGTTAAAGGTTGTCCCTTAAAAGTGCCTTTTGTTCACAGACTCCATTTTATAATCCAGATCGCTCCCCTTTCATTCAAAATGGCTCAAGGTAGAGATGGTAGTGCCCCCAGGTTCAGATCTAGGATCAGTTTACCGTACCCCCTATCTTGACCGGAACCATTAGGAGGGGATATGCAACACTGACCTTAAATCAGTGCTTAGTGAGCAACTTCATCCGACCTCCACCTTTGAAAAATGATCCCCCTCCGTTGTATCAACCTTCCCATAAATCCTCTCCCTGTTCAAAATCCGTATATATATAGTTCAAAAGAAAACTGGTGTGAATTAGTTATTTACTTTTTATTGATAAATGACAAAAAAATACTGAAAAGGCAAAAAAAACTTGTTCTCGTTCCCCCTCTCTCTCTTGCTTTTTTCTTCTTCCATTCGTCCTCTCCTCTCCTCTCCTCTCCTCTCCTCTGTCTATCTGTTCTCTCATAGATACTGAAGCCTCTCCTCTCCTCTCCTCTCCTCTCCTCTCCTCTCCTCTCCTCTCCTCTCCTCTCCTCTCCTCTCCTCTCCTCTCCTCTCCTCTCCTCTCCTCTACTCTGTCTATCTGTTCTCTCATAGATACTGGAGTAGTCTGTAACTGTGTCCTCTTTCTCTCCTTCCCCCTCCCTTCCTTCCTTCCTTCCTTCCTCCCTCCCTTCCTTCCTTCCTTCCGTTGATGGAAGAGGTTGTTTAAAAAAAAAAATGGGCGAAACTTTTTGTCTTGAGCAGAATGCAATTAGCTCACACGTTATTCTTGTCTGTGTTGCCTCTTCTTCACATTGTATACCATTTCCCATCCTCTTCAGCTTCTCCATTCAAACAGCTAATGTAAGTGAACAAATTACACCAATGGGCTTTTGGCGGTGCACCTGCCCGGGGTAGGATAGGACTGGGCGGTAGAGGTTAAGGGGTCAAAGGTCTTAGAGGGGTAAGAGTTTTTATTTTATTTTACTATTTATTTTGTTTTATTTTATTCGTTTATTTTTATTTTTGACATAATTTGGATTTTTGTTTTCATACTTCCTATCTATCAGGATATGCCGTCATTGAAACTCTCTATAAGATAGTCTTGGACTGTAAATGAAATGCTACAAGCACCTTATAACTACTGGCTGAGAAAAGGGGGTTTGCAATAATGCCAGCACACACACACCTAGTCATCTTGTATTATTATTGTGAGGTTTTATCTAGTGAAGCCAGCAGCAGTATTAGCCATTGGCAAAACATACACCACAACCCAACATATAGAGCCAGCATGAACCAGGTTTGAAGCATACTCTCTCTGTCTCTATCTGTCCCTCTTGGGTTTATAAAGAGAGATGTGTATGTAGATAGCCTATGGAAACTACCTGGTTAAACCAGACTGAACACTGCACTCACCAAGTGAAACATAGCATTATCAGTTTGAATGCCAGGCTATAAAAACTCCCAACTCACCCCTGTATCATATCATGCTGGGCCAATCCGATAGAGTTTTTCTGTTCCGTTTTGAGATTTGTTTTTCTTTTGTTTAGTGGTGTCTAGACAGCGTGCCCTTTGACCCCCGACCCCACACCTCTACAAGAGAGAGAGATGCCCTCAGAGCAGCAGAGCCCCACCCATGTCTGTGGCACCGTCTGAAATGGCACCCCTATTCTCTACATAGTGCACTACTTCTTCACTATTCCCATAGGGTCCTGTTCAAAAGTAGTGCACTATGTAGGGAATAGGGTACCTTTTTGAATGCATCCCAGAGCTCTATAGGTGAAATGCATGTGTTAATTACAGTTTCTTTTCCATAAGAAGAAAAACACAGTTTGAGAAGAGCAGCACCTTGATTGAATAAAAGGATGTTCTTGACTGTAGCGTCTGTGTTGTCTTGCTTTATGACCATGATGACTGAAACAAAATGAAAGGTCAGTGGATATCACGTGATAGGCTAACATTAAATAGCTAGCATGCAAACAAACTGACGCGCTAGCAAGCGAACGCAATCTGATACTTGTTCTTTAAAACACAAGTTATTCTTTATTCAAGTTAACCAGAGCCGTACAAGTATAATGCGTTGAGATGGAATCGTCCGCTTTCCCACTCGTGTGCGGGCTGCGTGTTCCCTAAGTGGTCATGTGACCTATGACACACTATGCCACATCCCCCTGATCAAGATACGCTTTTTCCTGTATAAGATAGAACAATAACAATTCTCTATAAAATCCTGGTTACAATTCTTTGCATAGTGAACACTGCCTTTCAATAAGACATTTACACTTCCTCAATCAGCCTCTGGGGTGCTTTTACTTCTAGACCTGACCGTCTCATTTCAACAGGCTGCCCTGGTGGGTCCGGCACAGGAGTGTCTGGGCTTGATATTGTCTGACTTGTAACGTCACTCTCTTGCCTGTCTGTTTGCTCACGCTCAGGTACATGTAATAAGTGTCTCCTATTTCTCCTGTGTGTAACTCCCACAGGTGTCCTTACATCATGTGACCTGGTGGCCACTGTTTTCACCACACAAGCTTCAACGCTCCATGTTTTACCAGCATGCATTTTCATTAGCATTTGGACTGAGTGCACTGAGCACCTTGGACCCTTTGTCATAGTAACTACCTTTTTTCTTGTCATCATTCTCTGTTTCTAGGGAGTACTGGCAACCTAGTTTTGAGTTTCCTGTTGAACAACAGCTCTGTGTGAGACGGACCATGTTTTAGTGGAGCCCTGTAGTTCAACAAAGCTAGATAGTGATCTGTCTTTGAGTCGAGAGCTTTCTTAAGCAGTAGTTTCACTGTTTTGACGCTGTTCTCGACTAACCCTTTAGACTGTGGGTACAGTGGGCTGGGTGTGACGTGCTTGAACCCATACAGTTGAGCAAAACCATTGTAAGCGGAACTTCGAGTCATTGTCCGTACGAACTACCTTTGCGACCCCATGGCGAGCAAAGAATGACTTAATGTGAGTTATCACCTGACAATTGTTTAACTAGGCAAGTCAGTTAAGAACAAATTCTTATTTACAATGACAGCCTACCTACAGGGTCAGCCAGCAAATTAAGGTTAAGTGCCTTGCTCAAGGACACAGCAGTAATGCCCTTCAGTAAAGCCATCTCTGGTTAATGAGAGTAATAGACCATCTTTGCTCTGTTTGACCTGTATTTCTGGCATGTTTCACAGGCTGACTGTCTGCTCTATAGCTGCATTCATCTTGGGCCAGAATAATACTGTTTCGAATGTCGTTTTGACTTTTCCATCCCTAGATGTCCCTTGTGTATTTTGATCAGCATGTTTTTCCTGTAACACACTTGGTATCACAATTCTTGAAACCTTAAAAAGAATTCCAACAAGTACAGATAGCTCATCTTTGTGTTGACCATAAGGGTATGGTATAGCTTGTACAGACCACCTGCATGTTACGGCATAATCACCTCTTGCAAACACTAATCTTCTGCGGTAGCACGTGAAATAACTGTCCACATTTCATCTAAGACTGGGCAACTCTTTCTGATAAGCTTTAAATGTATGCTCTCATCCTGCTCATATGTCTGGTTTGGTTTTGAGCTGTCAAAAGCTCTGGACAATGTGTCTGCCCCTAACAATTCTTTCCCTGGCCTGTACTCAAGTTTTTTAAAATCATGATTCTAACAGCAGCCAGGAACATTCTGGCTAATCATATTCTTCTTTAAGACACACTCTCCATCTCCAGCTTCAAGGAACACTAAAACAATGACATGAGTATCAGAAATGATTGTCCTTCACAGGAGTTGGCTCACGTTCACCTAAAAGGACATATATCTAGGACTGAATTGAATAGCAGTCATATTCTTCCCACTTTCACCTTAGAGAGTTGGTGATGAGGATACATTTCAAATACTGTCCAGGTTTTGACTTCACTGCAGTAGTGTCCACGGTCAGATAGTTACATTCAGAATGGGTTCAATTCATACTCCATTCTATTCTCCTCAGTTTGAGTCTGCACCCTATTTCACTTACTCTGTTAGTTTTTAGTATCAAACCATACAGTCAATCAATAACAGTTTCCTATTCATTTTCGTCCAATAATCAATCAACAAAAGTATATTTCCAGTGCTGGGGGCTGTGGAATTCAATCATGTAGAATAGATCATCACTATAACACAAAAAACACACACATTTTCTGACAACATTGGAAAATACTATTGATACAACTTTTATACTGTATGCAGTATCAAAACAGTGAAAAATTAAATAATCACTTTTTTAAAATATTTTGAGACATTTTTGTTGTCTCTTTTTTCTCTTGTCAAACATATATATACAACATTTGTGAGGGAGCAACCAAGCTTTCTTCCATTCAATTTAATTAATATATGTATTCCAGAAGAATTTCCCTCTAGGAGAGATCTTGTTCTTATGGAAGAAAGCTTGGTTGCTATGAATGTATTTCTTATCCTGCAGGGGGCAACCTTCAAATATAAATTGTGCATCTATCTTGACATTGATGTTCTCCAAAACACAAATTAGATTTAATTAATTGAGTAATTCCTGAAGGTATTGCTTTGCATATAGAATTAAATTCTTTATAATGTATTGGGAAGTTATATATTTCTAACAACTTTCTATAAGATAGTATATTTCCTTCAAAAATCAAGCACAAATATAATATTTATTTTGAACCACTTAGGAAAGAACAAAGACTTGTTTTTAACAACAATATCTTTGTTGTTCCACAGAAGTGCCTTGTGTGGGGAGAAGTTGTGGAAATAACATAGATTCCAGGCTAAAAGCTTGTTCATGAAATTTGGACAGTTTGATGTGTAATTTTGGTGGAGAATAATTGCACTTCCACAAAAATTGAAGACCCCCCCCAATTTCATAAAAATATGACAGGGAATGAAGTACGATATAGATTCAGAGATAAGCATAAATCTTTTTATCCAGTTTACTTTAAAGGTATTGATGATATCAATGAAATCTAGTACTTCAAGCTTTACAAAAGTCGAGGAATAAAATAATAGCGGGGACTGAATCAGCGTAATCAATCAAGTCTAAAACGAACCTAATGTTACAGCTGATGTGGCGACCTTTCACGAAATCAGTTTGGGTTTCATTAATAAGGTGGTTTAGGCCCATTTTAAGCCAATTCGCATATGCTAAAGTTATCCATTTGTTTCATGGTAGTAATCATCTCACGATTAGCTAGGCATTCTTGGAACATGTTGAATACTGGTCCCTCTAAATGTTCCCAAAAGTGTAAATAAAATTCCACAGAAAGACCATCTGTTCCAGGTGCTTTGCCCTTCTTCATAGAGTTAATAGCAGCTCTAATCTCTATTATAGAAAACTCCTCTTCACATATGGACTTGAACTCGTCAGAAATAATTAGAACCATGGACATGTTTTTATAAAAAGTTCACATTCAATCCCATTAAAATTGTATTTATAAACATTTTCATAGAAAGAATACACAAAGTTCGAGATGATCTTAGGGTCTTTACACAAAGGTATTGTCAATATTTAAGGCAGAGAGAGATTTTCTCTTATAGTTCCTTTTTTCAAGAGCAAAACAATAGCTTGTGTTTTTCTCACAAGAAACCTGGATTCCTTGGCTTCTTTCCATCTCTGTAGATTGTCATTGCGAACCGCATGATGGTTGTCCGCGGAGATCCGTCATCCCTTCGCTTTCCCAAGCGGTGCACCACGTCGACGACATCCGGGAGCTTGTCTCGAATCCTGGGTGCCACTTTCCCGAGGATGTCAATGGTAACTCTCCGTATGATCTCTTCGTCCTCTTCTCGCACCCCATGCAGTTTCAGATTCCATCTCCAGTCCAGTCAAGTCCAGCGCCACAGCCGGAGATGAATCATAACGCCAGGTCTAGCTACTTCCGGTTTAACGAGTTACGTCACTTCCTGACACAGTTTGTAAACAAAGCCAAAAGATGGAGACATAAAAAGGTTTATCCATCTAAAAATATACCCAGATCGAATAACAAATTAGCATATTGTAATCGGCGTCATTCATAGTTCGTCGACTTAATATATGAATTAGGTAGCTACAGTATTTAGCTACATGTCGTTGTTTCGAGCGATACTAACGTTTTTTCGAAGTTTCACAGCGTGCGATTGTTATTGTTTTTCCGCATCGACATTGGCAGCCTACTCGGTTGCTGTTAGCTAGATAGATAGCAAGACACGTCCAAAAAATAAAGTGCTTATCTAGCTGGCTAGCTGTCTTGGTCGTAGTGGGGGCTGTGTATGCTAGTCCAGCTAAATGGGGAACTGTTTGTCCTCCCAAGGCGCCGACGACTTGTCTCTCCTCAACGAGTCCGAGGGAGCCAGTCTTCCTGGGGAGCCTCCACCGCCTTACCAGGTGAGTTCAGGTTGTGATGGATCAAGCCTTACCAGGTGAGTTTAAGTTGTGATGGATCAGGCCTTACCAGGTGAGTTTAGGGGGGATGGATCAAATCCAAATCGGCGATTCATTGATAACCATGTCAGTTAACCGTCAATGTTGTTAAGTTAGCCTAGTATAATGATGCATGGGTGAAATAAATAAAGGTGAAATAAATAAAATAAAAAATGGGCTGTTGCATCTTGTTTCTAGAATAATTTCGTATTCTGGCAGAAGAGTGTAGGGTTCACTATTAAACTATACCTGTCATTTCCTGCATGTTTTAGCTTACTAACACTTAAATAAAGGCTTTCTTCCTTGTCTTCTCCATGCCCTTGACGTCTGTCCATTTCCCCATGAAGTCAATGGTATAAAGTCTGTCTGAGATAGTAGAGGGTCAGCATCTAGTTTTGGGGGGTCAAGAGATTGCTGTATCATGGGTTAGTTACCCTGTACCCCTCTCCCCACATACCTTACAGGAGCATGTCCAGGCACCAGTGTACCACCCCACCCCCAGTCAGACGCACCTGGCCAGCCATCTGACAGAGGAGGAGCAGGTCCGTATCGCCCAGCGGATCGGCCTCATCCACCACCTCCCCAGAGGCATCTTCGACCCAGGCTCTGAGCCCTCCGACAAGAAAGTCAAAGAGTGAGTGTGTCTTTTTCTACCCTGTGACCAATCATGTACATTTTCTTGTAGCACAACCAATTTAGACACTACTTTCCTAGCAATGGCCTATTTCTAGACACATTATCTTGAGGTATGACCCAGAAGGAAATTAGTGGGTCCCAACCCATTCTTTGGGGGGGGGGGACTCACCTCATCCATTACCAAATGTATGTAAGTCAGCTGTAGGCCTCTCATGATTTGAAACTGGTCCCAGATTTTGACTAAATGCTATCATGTCTTGCGCCTCACTCTCTCCAGGTGTGCAATCTGCATGAATGACTTTGAGTACGGCGACCCCATCCGGTTCCTTCCCTGCCTTCACATCTACCACGTGGACTGCATCGACGCCTGGCTGATGAGGTCCTTCACCTGTCCTTCCTGTATGGAGCCTGTGGATGCAGCCCTGCTCTCCTCCTACGAGACCAACTGAGATGAGCAGTCTCTGGCTGGGTCCTATTCATTAGGCCAAACGGAAGAAAACAGATTAAAACAGAGAGGGGCCTGACCTGGACTTGTCCAGTAATGTTTTCAGTTGCAAAATGTTTCCCTATTTAATGTACTACTTTTCAACAGAGCATTGTAGGGCCTGGTCAAAAGTAGTGCACTATATAGGGACATTTTTGTGCCATTTCGTACACAGTCCTAAGAATCTCCCCTCTAACAGAGGTGCCAAACGCCCTTATGACACATCACCTCTTTAACCCGGGTGTTCTGTTCTAGTCACACAGACAGCTGCCCTGGGTGGAGAGGTGGGTTGTGTCAAAATATGTAGGGCATGCTATGATGTGCCACACTGAGCTTATTGAAACCTTTTGGAATTATATCTCTTTCGCCTTTTCAGACTTGTTGCCAAACACAAGTGAAGTGAAGGATATAGATGGAGAACTTTAGAACTCATGATGAGAGATATTATTGACAACTGATTTCACTTTTGATGATCTGAGGGTGGTAGACTAGAGATTGGCCCATTAGTTTAGATTATGTAGCCTGGTCTTGGATCTGTTTGTTCTGTCTTCTTAACAACAACTGAAAAGGCAGCAAAACAACTGGCAAGACAGCACAAACAGATCTGGGATCAGGCGATAGCCTAGTGTATGTGGTTGGTTTATTCTAAGTCACTTTTCAATCATCCCCATCCAGACCAAAATGTGCAATATAATGTGATGGAGTGCAAGAATTGCACCGTTCTGAATGGTCAAAGAAGGTGACCCCCGACCTTAACACTGCTGTCTCGGCCAATTAGTTTAAAGATGGGTATGGCCTTGAATGTCTCTCAAAAAAGCACAGGGCTTCTTTACTAGAATGCATTTCTAATCCAAGGACAATCATAGATAGAATAAGATATGAGGTCTCCATCCCATACCTGTCTAGTAGGCTACTTCATGACTTATTACTGGCCTCGTATCTTCATTGGAGATGTTACTACTGGCCTCATACCTTCATTGGAGATGTTACTACTGGCCTCATACCTTCATTGGAGATGTTGGATTTGTATGTATGTTGTTTTACGGGGTGGGTTTGGGTGGGTTGTTGTAGCTGTTAGTTAGCCTGGTCCCAGATCGGTTTGTGCTGTCTTGCCAAGGTGGCAAGCCTTACTAGGCTAGCTCTTAGTACCCTAAACACCTGGGATCTGTTTCCTTACAAAGCTTTGCCTTGACTGTCTCACTCTTATGAGATCATGGTTTGTTATTGTTGTTTGTTTTCAATCTTATGTTTACTGTCAGTGAGTGACTTTTCCATCTGAAACGGCACCCTAATCCTTATATAATGCACTACTTTGGAGCAAAGCACTATGTAGGAACTGGTCAAGAGAAGTGCACTATGCAGGAACTGGTCAAGAGAAGTGCACTATGCAGGAACTGGTCAAGAGAAGTGCACTATGCAGGAACTGGTCAAGAGAAGTGCACTATGTAGGAACTGGTCAAGAGAAGTGCACTATGCAGGAACTGGTCAAGAGAGGTGCACTATGCAGGAACTGGTCAAGAGAAGTGCACTATGCAGGAACTGGTCAAGAGAAGTGCACTATGTAGGGATTAGGGTGCCATTTTGGATGTAGCCAAATGCGCTGTGCAATTATAAATCCCCAAACTCGATGTACCTTGGGATCTCCTCTGGTACCGTGTAGGTCTGGGACTGTATTCACAAAGAGTCTTGGAGTATCTAGGATCAGTTTAGCCTTTTAGATCATAATTGAATACAGTTCTATGGACATGTGAGAGAACTGATCCTAGATCAGCACTCCTAGTCTTGTGACTACAGGCCCTGAACCAGTACAGAGGAGTTTGTTAAAACTTTTCTCTGGTTTGTTCTCCTTTACCCTCTTTCTCCGACTCCTCCCTCTATTGTCTCTTTGAATAACTTTATTGTTTAAGTGTTTGACAAGAGAAAAGGAGAATGAAGATGTGTAAAAAAATAATTAAAAAAAAGGTGATTATTTTAATTTACACCGTTTGGATAGTGCATATAAAGGTTGTATCGAGAGTGTTGTCAGAAAATGTGTGTGAATAGTTATTTTTTTGTTATAGTGATGATCTATTCTACGTGATTGAATTCCAGAGTCCCCAGGACTGGAAAGAAACGTTTTAAACTGTTTTGTTGATTGATTATTGGACTAAAAGTAATAGGAAACTGTTATTGATTGACTGTGTGGTTTGATACTAACAGAGTAAGTGAGATGCAGACTCAAACTGAGGAGAATAGAATAGATTATGAATTGAACCCATTCTGAATGTAACTATCTGACCGTGGACACAACTGTGGTGAAGTCAAAACCTGGACAGTATTTGAAATGTATCCTCATCACCAACTCTCTAAGGTGAAAGTGGGAAGAATATGACTGCTATTCAATTCAGTCCTAGATCTATGTCCTTTTAGGTGAACGTGAGCCAACTCCTGTGAAGGACAATCATTTCTGATACTCATGTCATTGTTTTAGTGTTCCTTGAAGCTGGAGATGGAGAGTGTGTCTTAAAGAAGAATATGATTAGCCAGAATGTTCCTGGCTGCTGTTTTTTGGGGTTAATAACGTGTGTTCAATGATTGCTCAGCTTTTAAGAAAAACTACAAACTACAATAAAAAGGATGGCAAATTGAAGCTTCTTCATTATAAACGTATCTTCCAGATATGGTTTCTTATGACCTTATTCTCATTTTGTATCTGTTTCGTCATAATTGTTACATTGTTTTGACAATTTGTAATAATGAATTGCAAGTGCAGCATGTTTGGCGTAAGAGTTTAGCTTGATTGAGGTGTCTTGTGATTCCACTGTATATCCAATCCACAGGATGCTTTCTCCAAAATACCCCACCCATCTATTGTCAGCTAATTGCAAAGCTACAGGGAGGTCATGGAGAAAGAAGGCCTTATTTACGTTGTGGTGGCCATGTTGCCCTGTGAGAAGCTGTGGCCTTATCTGGCACAGCATCTGAACATCAAGAATGACATTGCCTACTAAGATTGGAAGAGAGATAACCTCAAACATCACACAGAGAAGGACTTCGGTCCCCTGCTAGACAAGGAGCACGGCAGAATCAATGAAGAGAAGGCCCTGGCCATCTTCAGGGAGCAAAGGATGCATGAGAAGTGTTTCTTCATGACATCATAAAGTGTCCTATCTCCTAATACATGCATTCCAAACTGGCCAGTAATAGGTTGATACCGCCTACTTTATAATTTCAGCATCCTAATAGGTCGATACTGCCTATTCCATAACATGTATTCTCTGCTTAACAGCAGGCTACTTTATTCCTAAATGCTCATAATTCTAGATACACACATTTGAGTCGTTAAATATGTGAATGTCTCTTGGATTCATTTTATTTTCATAATTCTAGATATTTTCAGACTCATTAAATACGGGAATATTGTGTATTTTGTTTTCCTAACTCATGGTCAGTCTGAATTAAAAGCAGTACATATAAATCCATGTAATCCAAACTAATGTGTTCTGTAGTTCTATATGAACTGTAGTTCTAGATGAAGTGTAGTTCTATATGAACTGTAGTTCTAGATGAAGTGTAGTTCTATATGAACTGTTGTTCTAGATGAACTGTAGTTCTAGATGAACTGTAGTTCTATATGAACTGTAGTTCTAGATTAACTGTAGTTCTAGATGAACTGTAGTTCTAGATGAACTGTAGTTCTATATGAACTGTAGTTCTATATGAACTGTAGTTCTAGATGAACTGTAGTTCTAGATGACATTTGCAAATGAAATAGAATAAAGAAAGAATGAGAAAAGGGTGGTTGCCATGACATCGTTTTCACTTCCCCAGATAATAAAATAATGCTTAAAGTGAAGGAATTAATCAAATGTATGTTGATTTACAACTTAAAAGAAGGCTATGAGATAAACCTGACTGCTGTTACAACATGATTCTGAAATCTCAATATAGTCTGGTTATAGTGAAGCCTACTCATGCATGCCTCACACCGTCAAGTGCATGTTACAATGGCTATTACCTACAGGAGACTAAAATGCTCTTGACTTTTAGGTTCAATTGTATACACACGTTGCATTTGAGCTCTTTATAAATAAGTTATAATTTTAAGTGAAACTATCCCGTTGACATAACATTAGCCTACTCTCACCTGGACAACGCAGGTAGCTCTGTGAGGGTTATGTTTTTTGACTTTTCCAGTTCCTTCAACACCATTCAGCCCCTGCTACTGGGTGAGAAAATGAAGAGGATGAAAGTGGAAGCAACCTTAGTCTCCTGACCGGTAGGCCAATTTGTGCAGCTACAGAGCTGTGTGTCAGAACGGGCAGTGATTCCACCACGGTGTGCCAGAGAGCGCTACAGGTGGTCCTTCCTGCCGACGGCTATTAGACTATTTAATGCCTCACCGGGGGGTGCCGTGCCGTCGGCAACATAGACTTGGAACTGTTGGGTTGTTAGGACCTAGTTTAACAATTAGGCATCCATCCATCCGTGAGTAACTCTCTGGTCTGTAATCACTCATTCACTCAGGACTTGTTATATCATATCACGTGCAATATTGTAAGTAATTCTTGGACTTAACTTAGGTAGTCATTAGGTAGTATCTTTTTTCATTGCATTTAGTATATCAAATGTGCAATACGTGCATTTATCTGTAATTAAACCCTGTACTAAGGACTGTATTTCATTATTGTTACCCTAAATTATATCATATGCACATTTAGCTATTTAAGTATCTCTTCCTGTCATTTACCTGTACATTTAACCAGACTGTATATTAAGTAAACTATTATTACCCTCACTTATATTATACGCACATTTAGCTATTTAAGTATCTTTCTCTGCCATCGACCTGTATAGTATAGCTAACCATGCAAATATTTAATATAATTTTTTCACCTAACACTCTGTAACAATGTTTAGTGTACATATTCAGTCATTCACTCATACTATGCAATGCCCTTTTATAGCTTTTTGCATTCCAGACTTCTTGTATTTTTATACTTTTTCATACTGCCGCTCTATGTATCATCTATCATGTATCTGTCTGTTGTGTATTTCGTTCTGGCATTTTGCACCTGCCCTGTGTTTTTCTTTGCTGCTTGACAAAATAATTTCCCCTCGGGGATCAATAAAGTATCTATCTATCTATCTATCTATCTATCTATCTATCTATCTATCTATCTATCTATCTATCTATCTATCTATCTATCTATCTATCTATCTATCTATCTATCTATGCATTCAGAAAAGGATTTCTAGTCGAATTAGATAGAATACTAGAGAATTAGATAGAATACTAGAATGGACATTAAACTTCTTTTGATGATCCAAAGGTCAGCCATGTTGCTCAGGGAGTTGGTCAACCATGGTTTGCCAGTGCTGCGCTAAGATATTGTTTAAAACAATGAATGTAAAGAATGTATCTGCATTGTATGTGTGTTAGCTAGCTAGCCAGACAGTTTTAGAAGACTGATTCCATTAATTTGTCAAATGAATGCCAACATTCCGTTCAAACAATGCAGTCGATCCGCAGCCATACACTGGTTGAAATCACTTGATGATAGGATTTAGACAAGATGTAAATGCAGCACGTACTGATATTATATCATATAATACCACTCACAGCTTTCCTAGAAAACAAAATCTGAGACATGTATGGTCTGTTTACATATATTTTAGAGGATATTTATACAGTAAATGGGTATAAAACCATTATAAACTGTATTTATAATTAATTATATGACAATATTTAAACAATTTCAGATATATCACATGCCTTCATTTTATTTTCCTGCATTAGTAAAAGCAGGAAATGCATCACCAATATGGTGGTCCCACCAGGGTTGTGGGTTCGATGTCCGGGCAACCCTTATGTAAAATGTATATACTAAATGTCATATACTGTATATTGCCTATACTGCTATTCATTCCGATTAGACTAGTTTTGGATTACTCCCTGACTAAGATGGCTGCCATTTTTTCCCCATTATGCAACTTTGAGGGTTTAAGATAAAGCCCCTCTAGTCATTTAATAGGATCTCTATGGGTTTACTGCGACCCCACATGACGCGTGCCCAATTAAATTGTATGACGACAAAAACATTGCTTGACATTGAGCGCACTCTAGTGACGTCACTGTGTAAAACATCTCAATATTCATTTACGAAGGTGAAATAACTTCTTAACCTATGTCTGGCGTTGTGGCATACACATCGCTCTCTGATATTTTTTTGTTTGATTGATTATTTCCGTGATACATTTATAGGTTCCCATGGTTCTCTTCACTTTAGAATAGGTTGTAGTGAACATACATTTCCAATGCATCCACACATACTGGTTTCAGTCATACCTTGATGAGCAGGTAAGAAAATGTCATAGATTTTTTTTTTATATGTAGACCTTTTATGGGAATAGATTGATGGGATTTGGGCCTTGGCATTTCTGATTAGAAACTCCACAAGAACTGTAACAGCCTGATAAAACATTTAAAAATATTCCTCTTTTATTGTTGCTATTCTTCATTTTAAAGTATATGAACTTTATTTTATTTCTATTTACACTGAGATAAAACAAAATTATCAATCTATATTGTTACTCTGGTTCGATGTTTATTGAGGAAAGGATTTTAAATGATGTAGACATGAAGAAATTATCAGTGCATTTTATACCCCACATGGTATAGTCTTTTTATAAAAAAATATATACAGTACATACATCAAATATTTTTGTACAACAAGTTTCAAAAACAGAATAATTGACTTTACAGAAATGGATTTTCAATGCGTAGAACTTTACAGTAGTAATTGCCAAATCTTGAGATTGTAAATGAAAAAGCATAGACTTCATTTTGCTCTCATTTTCATAGTGAAATTTCCACAGTGACAAAAATACAGAAATGTCACAAAATGTTCAGGAGTACTAGTGTATTCCTAGTGTACTAGTGATTTTATACTGGTGTACATTGAGTCAATACTGCCAGTCAAACACATGGACGTATCAATATCATACACATCCTAACTCATAGTTTAATGTGGCTACATACAACACAGGAACTATAAACATTTATATTACTAAGTTATTACTTACTTATGTACAGAATAACACTTCTTTAAAAAACTATTCAGGATCAACAACATTATAAAACATTGGCTCCTTCATCCTTTTTAAGGTATTTAAAGTACAAAAACACTCCCAACACCTTCTAGGTCTAGGGTAATTGTTATGGACGGATAAAACTTTGCTGAAAACACTTCTTTAGAAAGCATAGATTCCCATGCCAACCGTTGCCAGGGCTACACAGATCCCCAGCACCATACTGAAGATGGGTGATGCGTTGATTAGACTGGTCTGGATCTGGAGGGATCTAGCCATCAGTTTCTCTCCTGAGAAAAGAGGATAGGAGGAAGTATTAGTGTTATCTAACACAGTAACTGGATATGTATTAAGTATTACTATCATCATATTAAATCGCTCTGTGTGTGCCCGTGCATGTGTGTGTGTGTGTGTGTGTGTGTGTGTAACTTACCATCAGCCAGTTTGGAGTGTGTCGACATGTGTCTTGTGCATCTATTTCTGGTTGTCGTGTGCATCAGCTCACTTTCCCTCTCTGTCACAGACAACATCTTCTGAAGATCGTCAAAGACCTGCATCACAGACAAAGGCAACAAAACATCAGTCAAAAGTCATTTATCTTATGTACGAAGAGCCAAGAAGATTTATTAAAAAAACCTTGATGACTTTCATTTAGCTTATTGCTGAACACCAACCCTAATATCTAACCTTATATCACACCCCTAATCCATGGCTGTCCCGTTTCCCTATCCCTCGTCATCTCCCCATCCCATCCTCCACTCCTCCTCACCTGGATGTTCAACTCGAAGGCTCTGACAGCCTCCTCCAGCAATCCTTTTCTCTCCTCCTCCTCCAGCTCTATGCTGTTCATTCTACTCCTGTACAGCTGTTTGAACCGGTTGGGGCTGCTCACGCCCGGGAAGGAAAAGAACGACAGACCCTCGCCACTCTTCAGCCCCAGAGACTTCTGGGTAATGCGGCCAAGGACTTGTCCGCCGGAGAGGTCACCGAGGTAGCGGGTGTATGCGTGGGCCACTAGGTACTCAGGGTTGTCTTTGCCGATCTGGGGAGGGAAGGAGAGGAAGAGAGAGAGAGAGAGAGAGAGAGAGAGAGAGAGAGAGAGAGAGAGAGAGAGAGAGAGAGAGAGAGAGAGAGAAAGAGAGAGAGAGAGAGAGAGAGAAAGAAAGAGAAATAGAGAGAGAAAGAAAGAGAAATAGAGAGAGAGAGAGAGAGAGTCAGTACAGTCAGTAGTGTGCATGCATAATAAATCTATTCCAAGTAACAAAATTATTTTTGTTAAGTGTCTCAACTTCTAAAGTTTGACTGAATGTTTTGGTTTTTTCCCTAGCACTACACAGCTGATTCAAATAATCAAAGGTTAATGATAAAGTGGTTATTTGAATCAGCTGTGTGGTGCCAGGTGGGAGGGGCCCCAGGGGAGGCCCCAGGACCGAGTTTGGGAAACCCTGTTATAAAGCATTACAGTATGATTCAACTTCCACAGTAGCTGATAGGTTAGACTCCAGACCAGTCCAGTTTAATACACACCTGTCTGAGTCTATGGGCATATATTTTAGTGGCGGCTGGTACAACAATCTTCTCTCTCCAGTCTTGCCCATAGAAATGCTCCAGGTCTCTCTCCACTGACTCCAGCCGTGCTAGTTCCAGGGGGAAGTATATAGGCGCGACACTCGGGTGGTTGGAGTTGCTGTCGAGAGCTTCCTCTAGCGCTTGATAGATCTCATAGAGGGAGCACAGGAGAAGCTGAGGAAAGGAGATGAGGAATGGAGATCAACTAGGGTTAGTCTCAATACCATTATACACAAATTATACAGTACATTGACCATAACCCACAACGGTTTATAGGAGTACATGAAAGAATAATGGTGCATGGAGCTTCAACTAGAAAATGTTTGCATGTCCACACTGAAGATTCCGAACAACTGATGGTTTAAACAGAGAGATTAATAAATGAATTGTCTTTACTCATCTTTATATATTTTAATGATATATTATCGACTGATTACCTTGTACTGTGCCAGACTGACATTTCCTCTCTGGTAGGCCAGCATCAGTTCAGTGTTCTCTGCTCTGACGTGGCTGTCTTTGGTTACAGCTTTAATCTGCTCAGACAGATCACTGTGGGAGAGAGAAAAGAAAACATATTAACCCCTGTATTCAACCAGTCTTACATGCTGAGCGTACATGACCCAGTTCATACACTGAGTGATGATTGACAGGAGTATGAGAGGGGGAATGGCCACTGACATACTGTATAGAACATCTGGGTGATCATTTAACAGTGGAAAACTAACAGAGGTCTATCAATGGAGGCTGACTGCTAACTAAGACAAGATACTGCAAGTGAAGGCAAGTAGGTCAGAACAATAGACACCTAATCAGAAAAATCTCCCATGAAACACTGCCTCTTGCAAAAGCAGCATGTTTATAACACACTTCTTAACACAATAAATATTTTAGTTTGTCTGAGACCTTCATATGCTTGGTAGAGGCAAGCACAGAGACAGTGTTAAGGAAAATCGAAATACAGAAATCAGTAGAATGCATACTGCTGGCTATAACAAAAATTCACAGCCTTACCTGTCTGTGAGCTCCACTTGTGTCTGCATCTTCTTCTCTGTTTCCAGATCTGTATTTGCAACAGAGAAAACCATCAATATGACTGAGATCTTACAGTATGATCTATGACAGAGTATAGCATATAAACATGATATGTATGTTGATAATAATACTTTCAAATTATCACACATCGGATACTTGCATATTGCTATATGACCCAAACAGGAATTGCAATGTCAGTTGCTATAGAAAGTTATGACTGAAAGCTATGACCCAGAATGGTCCAAAAGTCAAATTTTATATCATTTTTTTCACTCACCAGTTATACAGTAGTTAGTCCTTTATACAGTAGTTAGTCCTTTATACAGTAGTTAGTCCTTTATACAGTAGTTAGTCCGTTCGTTCTGTTTTTATCTTCCCACAATGACTCCTTCTCTCTCTTTCTCTCTTAGTGTATAGTCCTTACTTTGTGTGCCTCTTCTCCGGTCTCTCCCTTTCTTTATACTGTCCTCCCCTCCTCCTTTCCTCCCTCCCTCCCTCTCTCTCTTTCACGGGTTAGCTGAGCTGAGAGAAACAGGAAGCAGTAAGCCTGACTCAACAACAGCTCTGCTAGGAACAGCTATGGGAACATCGTGGAGGGAGGGACTAGCGCTTAACATGACAGGGCAACTTCAGGAATACTAGCAATGGAAAACTGGAGAGAGGAGGGACCAGCGCTTAACATGACAGGACAACTTCAGGAATACTAGCAATGGAAAACTGGGGGGAGGAGGGACCAGCGCTTAACATGACAGGGCAACTTCAGGAATACTAGCAATGGAAAACTGGAGAGTATGGAGGGACCAGCGCTTAAAATGACAGGGCAACTTCAGGAATACTAGCAATGGAAAACTGGAGGGAGGAGGGACCAGCGCTTAACATGACAGGGCAACTTCAGGAATACTAGCAATGGAAAACTGGAGGGAGGAGGGACTAGGACTAAACATGACAGGGCAACTTCAGGAATACAGTACTAACAATGGAAACTGGAGGGAGGAGGGACCAGCGCTTAACATGACAGAGCAACTTTAGGAACAACTAGGAATAGTGACAGGAATGTAGGCTAGGAGGTGGGATCAGAAGATAGCACTAACTAAACATGACAGTGTAACTTCATCACCCTGGAGAGCAGAGGGGGAGGGAGAGAGGAGTGTTGAAATCTGGACTCTGTGTAAACTACACAGCACAATCACATGACTGTGGTGTGTTTTGTCAAGAAGTGGTAGTAAGCTTGAATGCTTGACGGTTCTTTCTGAAGAAAGTTGACTACTTGAAGTTCGCTAGTTGGCTCTTTGTGGGTCAAGTATGTACAGTTTACTGTCCATTATTGCAAAATAAATAAAAAAAGGTCATGAAATACGTGATTGAATTAATTTTTCATAAACTCGTGAAATACTGTAAATTCCCCAACACTAAAAGCAGAAGATGTAAGAACATTTACCCAATGTACAAGTCACATTGTGGTTTATGTGTCAGAATTTTTCTGATACATAGCAACATTTCATAACGGACTCGCCAACATTGCATTCTCCTGATATTCAAGTGCATTGTCTAGCTAAGATAAGACAGACTCACAGACACAGTAAACTTCAAGTCCACTGTCCAAATACACTCTTAGAACAAAGGGTTCCAAAAGGGTTCTTCGGCTGTCCCCATTGGATAACCATTTTTGGTTGCAGGTATAACACCTTTGGGTTAAATGTAGAACCCTCTGTGGAAAGGGATCTACATGGAACCCAAAAGGGTTCTAGCCTACTTGGAACCAAAAGGATTCTACCTGCAACAAAAAAAAGGTTATTCAAAGGGTTCTCCTATGGGGACAGCCGAAGAACCCTTTAAGGTTATAGCACCTTGTACTGTACTCTGTAGTTGTTGTGTATTTTTTTGTTGAACTCCTCACCCTCCTTCCACTAGACTAACTTTAGTCTCTGTGGATGTACTGTATAGTACATTCAATTAAAATGGGTAAAGAAAGATGAATGGACAACTGTTGGTTTAATTGTTAACAGTGTAACCTAAATACTCTCCACTGTACACGCAGTGTGTTGCAATGCTGTTTGACTTATCGCTGACTGCCAAGCTCAACCTCCCTCTTTCAGTCACAACAAAGCACTCAATCATGCTTGGAAATGGCCGTGGCAATTTGGCAATTATGTATGACAATGAGTAGTAAGCAACTATTACTATTTAATTCAGTCTCTTACGTCTAATATCAGTAGATGATTCATATATGAGTGATACTGTTAATATGGTTATGCATTATAAGGGCATAATTATTCGATTTTGATGCAATAAGAGTTGGTTTGAAGATTAATTGATTGAATGGAGAATAATCCATAACTGTAACTTTGTTGCAACCTGCAAGTCTGCAACAATGCAGCCAAAGATATAGATTGCGTATAACTGGTGAGACAAATTGTAGCAATAAAATGATTGGTCATAAAGGTTTAGGACGTGGTTTTCATGCCGAAGCAGTCAGCGATAAGAATATTGATTTAAACGCTTACCGTGATTCAGCAACTATGTAGACCTGAGGGAAGGGGGGAAAATGGTGTGAGAACAATTCGACCGTTTCCTAAACATGAGTCCGCGGAATTTGTACCAGAAGCGATTCGCATTCCAATTGTGTTGAAATCGTGCGGCTAGGAAAGATTATGGAGCAACAATTTTCACCCATAAATTGAGTAGAGTAGGCTTGCCTGACAGTCTGTAAGTAAAAACCTATGATTATTATCACACGGCAAAATTGTAACAAACATTGCAATGTTTTACAAATAATACTGGTTTTGACATGATAAATATATGGCTCATTTTACGTAAGGCACGCGCTTCCACCCACTATGTGCGTTTTGCAGCGCAGCAAACTTTGAACTCTTCAAAGATGGCGACAAGCGGTGGTTGAAGTTTGGAGATGGTCCATCAGTTCTTTGTCTTTCTTTAGAGAACGACACATCGGAAAGCCAAAACCGAGCTCGCTTGAGCTGCTACCAATTCATTGTTGAAAAACACAAATAGCTATTTCAACCGGAAGAAACCACGAGCTGTTGAATAACAGCCGCCTCTGGTCTGCATTTACATTTGTGCGGGGCAGGTAGGCACGGGGCAGGTAGGCACAGACTAATGTTTGTTTAGAAGTGGTAGAATGCATATTCTTGCCAGTGTGCCCGAGCAGGTTCTTTGCAATAGTAGCCTATTGTTGTGTCAGGGCAAGGCTATTCAGTATATTTTAGCCTATACATTGTATTATGTGTAGCATGTAATGTGCATAGATTTATTGTCTATGTTACTGCCTCTCTTTCTCAGGTGTAAAAGATGGAGGGAGAGGTGGGCCTTGTGACCAGCCGCAGTCAGAGAGAGAAGAAAAGATCCTACAAAGATTTCCTGAGAGAGGAGGAGGAGGAGGAGGAGGAGGAGGAGGATGACCTAGTGGTGGACGAAGAACAACTTCTTGTCAAAGAAAGTAAATGCAAGAAGTCATACAAGAGGAGGAGACATTCAGGTTCGGAACACAGCTACATAGTGAGAGTGACTGACATTTGGAGCAATGGCACCCTATTCCCTACAAAGTGCACTACTTTTGACGATGTTCAAAAAATGGTTCCATTTGGGACGCACATGTCTCTCCCTGTAATTTTGGCTCAATCTCATAGGTGCTACATCCTTTCCTGTACTCTCTACAGGTGACCACACCCATCCTTTCCTGTACTCTCTACAGGTGACCACACCCACCCCCACAGATGGACCAATGGCAGTGCAGGACCGGAGTTGTATGGTATCTCCCATCACCTGTACGACCACCAGACCTGTCAATCACTAGACGAATGGATGACAGAGGGGGAGATAATTGAGGAGGTGAGTGAATAGGTGGGGTGAGTCTCCATTTTATGTTCTTGATTCCTTGCAGCCTCAGACGTTTTCCTCCAATGCGTTTTGAGGAGGCGACGAGAGAGGATGCAAGGAATCAACAAAAATACAATTGAGATTCACCCTGGGACTAAGGCCTCTCTCTGTAGATATTTAGTAAGAGGAAGACCAAGTTGCCCTCTAGACACTGACCTAAATTCAGTCTAGCATTTCCCCATTAGTGATTAACGTTTAGGATATAGTGAGGGTGTCTAAAAGTGCAACTTCTAGGTGTTACTGTGTAAAATGGACAGCAGAGGGCAGTGTTTGGTCAGTTTCCTTCCACTGATCTTCTTTTCTGCTTCTTACTCATCCCTCGTTTCTCTCCCGCTCCTCTCCCAGACTAGTGAAGAGTCTACCATGCCATCATTCTGGATGTACATGGATGACCAGCAGAACGAGGTCAGGGCAGAGGCCTCTACAGCTAGTTGCAGTCTCGTGACCCCTGCTACCACAGACTCACCCATGTTGACGGGGCCTGAGGTAGACCCAGTGAACGCGGCGGCCCACCTACAGCTGCTGGGGGAATCCCTGTCTCACATTGGCCACCGGCTTCAGGGAACTCAGGTGGGCTGGTTGAACACGGTTGGCTTCATTGTCCTCACGCTGACAGGCTACTGAATACGGACATGTAAAGCAAGCATTGTTTGATTGAAATTGCTGATAGTTTGATGAATTTGTCTGTCTGTTTCTAACACTCTCTTTCTCGCTCTCTTTTGCTCCGACGCTCCCTTTATTTCTGTCTTTCTGTCTCTCTCTATCTCCCCCCTTTCTTTATGTCTCTCTCTAGGAGATGATGGCAGTCTCCGGTAGTATGTCTGTGTTACTGGACTCTCTACTGTGTGCCCTGGCTCCCCTGGCCTGTCTCACGTCTCTGGTCCCCGAGCTACGCAGCTGCCCTTCACACTCAGACTCACTGGTGAGGCTGTTACACACACACACACACACATACACGCACTAGACCCTGGCATTCAGTAGCTGTCAAATGATTCTATGGTAACTGAAGGACCCTCACCACCGGCTTCTTCTATTATCCCTATGTTTCTTCTAGGCAAAGACTCTGGACAACATTGCCTATGTGATGCCTGGTTTGTGAAGTCTGTCTGATGAGAAGAAGAGCCTTAACCAGGGCATGCAGGAAGTTGTCATACTTTGAAAGGATGTTCCTGTCTGTTTGGGGCCTATAGAAGGGATGGGGGAAGAAGAAGCCTTGTGTTCTAAAAGAGGAGGGGCTTAAGCAAACAGGACAATCTACAATGAGCTACTTTACCTCTATCCAAAGATATCTGGGTTCATATTGAATTTGAAAGATAAACCATTTATTTAGTTTAGTTTCATTGTTTTATTTGTTCAATTAAAACTTGTTTTGTTCATGCACTTGTTTGACATTTTTCTAACTTTGCATGGCAAGAGCTTCTAATAATCAAACTGTTCTTGAATTATTGTTCCAGATGAAATACTTAGCATGTTTAGAGAATATCTTCCTCTTCTTGAGCTCTGACTCAGCATGTAAGACTGTCAGTGTCGTCTGTTCTCACACCAGCCACATATTTGTAGACTGACTGGATACCAGAGGTGCTAGAGTGCTTCTTCTGGTTTTGATCCATAACTGTAAAACACTGAAGTAGGTATCTTGCTACTTGGGTATAATTTTCCAAGGCCGTGTTCATTCACCAGAAGTTATTGAAAGTTGCAGATAGAATAGAAATTCCATGAATAGAGCCGATGTGATTCCATGTTCTTCATGTCAAGAGAGGCATGTTTGTTCTACATAGCCTATTTCTCTGAACATTCCAAAATGTTGCGTCCTGCTGAGCACGCCCCAGATATTTAACTACACATGTAAAACTAATCTAACTCAAAAAGTAACACCACATACAGGTTGTTACCCACTCTCTCCCCCATGTAGCCCTCTCATTGGGTGTGGTGAAATTTTGGCATGAGTGTCATTGGTTACACCTCTGCCTTTCCACAGAATGCCTGTTAGCCTCTGAACAATAGAGCCTGTGTATGTGTGTGACAGAAAGGGAGCGGGTACTAGGTAGACCGGTGAGACTGGCACTCCATCTAAATGGCTGAATTTAGAGGGAAGTAGATGAGGAAGGATAGATGTTGCCATAACAGACTGAGGTGAGGTGAGAAAGGAGGTACGAGAGACAAGTCGGTTCAGAGAGATTGGGTTCATCTGAGAGAAGGAAGGGATAGAAGTACAGGGATACAGACAGACAACTCAGCAACGCTTTCCAACAAACTCCTCATATCTTGGTAAGGGTGATGTGTGTACTGTGTATGTTATTCTGGAGGGTTCTTAAAACTAAACATGATAGAATATAAGGTATTTAACACCATTGAATTTCTTAATATTTAACATGATCTAATCTAAATCAAGATGGCTGTAAAAGTGAAGCTGTTGCTACGGTACCAATACACCTCACGGAGGTCTTCATTTGACTTCAACACCGGATGCAATGCCACACAACATGGTTGTTTAAACTGCACATAATGCATAGGATCAGGTCTGTTCGAGTTTCACTGGTAGGAGAATAGGAGTGTTAAGAGTTGACACGATATGGTCGTCTGTGGTTAGAAACATAAACAGGTTTACGAGGCATATCTAACTGAAGTAGATCTGAATGGTGTATGTGTCATACTGTTGGGAAGGTTATGTTCTGTTACTGGGAGCATGCAGTGTACATTTAGAGTGTTATTCAACACATTGTTCTAAACAGAATGTAGTTGGACAGGCCTGGCAGGGCTGTGGCTGGCCATTGGTCACCCATACGCATGATGTCACACACACAAGGAAAGAGAACAGAATGATGAACAGATTGACATTAGATAGGTAGAAAATACCTCACCTGTAACTTTAATCTGTGCATTTCTGACACGCATTACAATGGAAAGATAGATACACACATTACAATGGAAAGATAGATACACACATTACAATGGAAAGATAGATACACACACACCAGACACACAACTTCTAAGGTATTCACTGATAGTAAGCAAAAAAAACAAAGATTAATATCTCATCTTGATTATTTGTAGAGGTATAATTGTCATAGGATGACTGACCTAGATCAGATGTTAAGACAGGAGGCAACCCAGCCCACATTTCCAGTTTAACTTTCAGGTGTGTTAATCATGGTAGTTTGACAGACGGTGGGTGTGTGAGAGAGAAGGCAGGTACACACCCTTGCATGTTATTCACATGCTGATAACTAGTGTTATGGAGAACAAAGTCATTTATTAATGCAAATTAACATCAACTTGACCATCAGGCATACTGTAAGTAGTAACACTTCATTATCTGTAACCAATCTCCTCTCTCTTTCAGCTATGAGTGACGTCCTCCCCGGCAGCCATGCCGGAACTCCAGAGCCAGAGCTCCGCCTGGTCCTCCTAGGAACCATCGGCTGTGGCAAGACCCTGTCAGGAGACACCCTCCTGGGCCAACGCTCCTCCAGCTCTCCCTCCGACTCTGGTTCTTCCCCCAGGCTTTGCCAGCTGAGGCGTGGGGCCTCTGAGGGCCGGAGGTTGACTGTGGTGGAGGCCCCTCGCTGGTACTGGAGCGGGGGTCACATCGAGGCTGGGGTGAGGAAGGAGACAGAGAGGGCACTGGAGCTGGCGGCCCCGGGGCCACAAGCCTTCCTGCTATTGGTTCCTGTCGGCCAGTTCACTGAGGTGGGTCAAACAGTTGTCTAATCATTCAGAGGTTGTTCAGAGAGGTTCTTTGTTATTGTGTCTCTGGTGTTTTGTCGTGTAGTTTTACTATGGTGATGTGAGTTATTTAATTTAGTTGATTTATTGAAGCACACTGTCCTTACAAATGACATCTATTTGCATCGTTCTAATTGTCCCAGGTGGAGCGTAGGGTGCCGGCTGAGCTGGAGGAGGTGTTTGGGGAGGGGGTGTTGAAACACACCCTGGTGCTGTTAACCTGTGGAGACTACCTGATGGGCCGGGGGGCGGGACAGTACCTGGAGGGGGAGGACCCTGGGCTCAGGGAGGTGATTGACAGGTGTGGGGGCCAATACCACGCAATCAACAACCGCCGACCGCAGGACAGGGAGCAGGTCAGGGAGCTGCTGGAGAAGGTAACCATCACATCTTATAATAACAACGATGACAATGGATCCAGTTTATGTAGTGCCTGAATGTGTTTAATGGGCTTTACATTGAAGGAGGATAAGTTGCCTCTTCTACTGTCAATTTGTAGGACACACCCACTTTATTGACACATCACTTTCAAATACTTTATTAGGGCAGGTAGCCTAGTGGTTAGAGCATTGGGCCAGTAACCAAAAGGTCGCTGGTTCGAATACCCGAGCCGGTATTCCTGTCGATGTGTCCTTGAGCAAAGCTTACATAAAAAAAAGTATAATATCAACAGAATGTTGCAAATACGTATAACCACTAATTTGATATTTGAGGTACTGTGCTTTCATTGCAGGTGGAGAACATGGCACAAATGAACAGAGGATGCTACATACGACAAAACACCCTGCAGAGAGAGATGGAAGAACGAGCGAGGAAGGGAGAGAGGGAACTGAAGGAGAAGGTGGAAGAACAAGCCAGGGAGAGAGAGGTTACACCTAACTCTGCTATAGAGAGGAGAAGAGAGAAAGAGAGGGAAGACATGGGAAACTGGAAGGAAGAGATGGAGAAGATAAGGAGGAAAGAGATGGAAGAGATGGAGGAGAGAAAGAGAGAGAGGGAAGACATAATGAAGAGAAGGAAAGATAGGGAAGAGATTAAGAGGAAAAGAGAGGAAGAGAGAGAGAAGATAAGGGAGGAGATGGAACTGAGGGAGAAGGTGGAAGAACAAGCCAGGGAGAGAGAGAGGGAACTGAAGGAGAAGGTGGAAGAACAAGCCAGGGAGAGAGAGAGGGAACTGAAGGAGAAGGTGGAAGAACAAGCCAGGGAGAGAGAGAGGGAACTGAAGGAGAAGGTGGAAGAACAAGCCAGGGAGAGAGAGAGGGAACTGAAGGAGAAGGTGGAAGAACAAGCCAGGGAGAGAGAGAGGGAACTGAAGGAGAAGGTGGAAGAACAAGCCAGGGAGAGAGAGAGGGAACTGAAGGAGAAGGTGAAAGAACAAGCCAGGGAGAGAGAGGGGGAACTGAAGGAGAGGTACAAAGTGAAGGAGGAGGAGGAGAGAGAGACTGTGCTGGAATCTAGACACGTCACAAACACAGAGACACGCAGATATTGGGGAAGCCAGAAAAGAGAGGTTACACCTAACTCTGCTATAGAGAGAAGAGAGGAAGAGAGGGAAGAGATGGAATATAGAGTGACTGTGAAACCCTTGGTTAACTGTCTTCATTCAACACCAACACCAGAGCCGCAGCAGCCAGCAGAGCCCCAGAATGGTGGTCCAGCCCTGTTCACCAGAAAAGGTAAAGACCCATTTTGTGTGGAAACTGTCCCCTAGTCACGCTTTGGTATGGACTGCTGTATTTTTACTATATATGTCCATTAATCAAACCATGCTCAAACAAACAACTATGACATTGAAAGGGCATATTTGTGGTAATGCAGGGTTGTTACGCTAGACTGTATGTTTCTCTGTTGTAATTCTCTTTTTGTCTCTAGAGGGCGCTATACTCTCACAGCTGTCCGAAGTCGACGCAAAACCAACCCGGAGAGTTGTCAATACCCGTAAGTCACATATTTCTTAGTTGAACTTTTTCCCCATTTCATCTAAATCTGAGAATGATCTAAACATGCTGTCTGTCCTTGTCAGTTTCCCATAGAATCAACAGCATTGGAGAGAAGAAAACCCCTTCTCCTTCCTCCTCTTCCAAATCTTCCTCCCCTGTTTCGAGAACACCTGAGGCTTCTCCCTCCACCTTCCCTCCTTCATCCTCCCCCTTGACCCCTACTTTACCTATCTCACCTTCCGCCTCTTCTCTGGTGTCTAGAAATCCAGAGCCCTCCTCCTTCCCCCTTCCATCCTCTCCTTTACCCTCCTCCTCCTCCTCCTACACCTCTTCCTCCTCCTCCCAGTCAGAGTTGCGTGTGGTTCTGCTGGGTAGGTCAGGGTCGGGGAAGAGTGCAGCAGGTAATATCATACTGGGTCGGGAGGGGTTTGTGTCTCGACCAGACATTACCACAGCTGTCACTCAGGACTGCCAGAAGAGGAGGACCCTCTTTGCCGGGAGACGGGTTAGTGATTGATTAATCATTATTACAGCTTTATTGGGTTTATATTTTCTTAATCAATGAATAAAATGTCTATTGAGTTGTATTGAGGTCTATTGAGGTCTTTTGAGTTATATTGAGGTTTATTGAGTTATAGTGAGGTTTATTGAGTTATATTGAGGTCTACGGAGTTGTATTGAGTTATATTGAGGTCTATTGAGTTCTGCAGTTTGACTTGTTTCAAACTGAATCCCGTCAAGTCTTGCGTCTAAGAATGTTATGTTATACTGTAAACCCTTTGACAGTAAATGGTTTAGTTTAACTTTTGCATCAGTAGAATCAGTGTAGTAGGGAGCTCAAATGACGAGCTACATGGCAGTAATGCAGAGCTCTCCTCTTCTTGTTTACCCTCCCTCTCCCTCCAGGTGGCAGTGGTGGACACTCCAGACTGGTTCCGCTCCGAGCACCCTCCTGACGTGGTCCGTTCCCAGCTGACATCCTGTGTGGCCCTCTCGGCCCCTGGACCCCACGCCTTCATCCTCTGTGTTCCCGTGGACCAACCAGCCCAGGCAGAGCTACAGGCTCTAGGGGCCCTGGAGAAAGTGTTTGGACCCGGGGTGGTCCGGACACACACCCTGGTCCTCTTCACTCACTCCGATCGGTTGAAGGAGAGCGGGAAAGTGGGGGTGGAAGGAGTGGAGAAGTATATTTCGAGCCAGAGGAGAGATTTGTTAGAGTTGGTTGAACGATGCGGGGATCGGTATCATGTGATGGAGAGAGGGAGCGGAGGAGGAGAAGAGGAGGAGGAGAAGAAGAGGAGGAGTGTAGCGGAGTTACTGGAGAAGGTGGAGCAGATGGTGAGAGAGGGAGGAGGAGAGTATTTCTCCTGTCCTCTCTTCCAGGAGGCGGAGGATAGGGTGAAACAGAGACAGAAGGAGATAGCCAGGGAGAGGAGAGGAAGAGGAGAGGAGGTGGAGAGAAAAGGGCTTCATTCCTACTCCATGCAGCCCTTGAGAGAGACAGAGGAAGAGGGGGAAGAGGAGGAGATGGAGAGAACAAGAGAGGAGGCGGAGAAGAGTGTGAGCGCCCTGGAATTGGAGAGTCTTCCCCTGCTCTCGTCCTCCCTCTTGTCTCCCTCGTTCATGCGTTCTGTCTGGGATAAAGTGGGAGGAGCCGGAGCGAAGACATTGGATGCCATGAAGTTTGAGAATCTTCCCTCTCTTTCCTCTCTTCCTTCTCTCTCCTCCATCACCCCATCTGGTTCGTTCCCTCGTTCTGTTTGGGATAAAATGGGAGCTGGGGAGAAGAGTGTGAGCTCCATGAAACTGGAGAATCTCCCCTCTCTCTCGTCCTCCTCTGCCCCGTCTTCCTCGTTCCTTCGCTCGGTATGGGAGAAGATGGGGGCGGGGGCGAGTAAGGTCCCCAAGCTGACGGCTGGGGGTGCGCTGCTGGGTGGGGTGTTGGGTGTGTTCTTTGGGGGGCCTATAGGGGGAGCTATAGGGGCCACTGCTGGATCTGTGGTCACTGAGGTGGGGAGAAGGAAGTTTAGCAAGACGAAGAACTCAGCAGAAGAGATGGACGCCACAGGGAGAATAGAGGGAGAAATATTGGACAAAGTGTTGAAAACCGAGTGAGAGATCCACAACGAGTGTCAGATCCACACCGAGTGTCAGATCCACACAAGTCGTTATGGATGTACAGCATCCTATAAGAGATTATTTGATAGGTTTCTACCTATGCTATGCAGACATTGTGTATATCTGTGATTATAAACAGTTGGGTTGAGCCCCGAATGCTGATTGGCTGACAGCCGTGGTATATCAGACCGTATACCATGGGTATGACAAAACACGTATTTATACTGCTCTGATTACCTGGGTAACCAGTTTATAATAGCAATAAGGCACCTCTGTGCTTTGTGATATATGGCCCATATACCACGGCTAAGGGCTGTGACCAGGCACTTGCATTGAGTCGTGCATAAGAACAGCCATTAACCGTGGTATATTGGCCATATACCACACCTCCTCGGGCCGTATTGCTTTAATATAATGTTGTTAACATTGTATATTGTATATGTGTGAATGTAACTTAGGTAACAATGTATACTGTATATATGTGAATATAATGTTAACATTGTAGATTGTATATTTGTGAATATAATGTTAACATTGTATACTATATATCTGTGATTATAATGTTGGTAACATTGTATACTATATATCTATGATTATAATGTTGTTAACATTGTATACTGTATATCTATGATTATAATGTTGTTAACATTGTATACTGTATATCTGTGAATATAATGTTGGTAACATTGTATACTATTTTTTATTTTATTTCACCTTTATTTAACCAGGTAAGCCAGTTATGAACTAGTTTTAATTTACAACTGTGATTTGTAAGTTGTTTTGCAGGTCTCATTGACTACTTTAATGTTTAGTTCTATTTGCTTTCCAGCTGTTACAGTTATGACTTGTTCAATAACTTTCACGTGATTTGTCATTGTTATACAAATTGCATTCAACATGGTATCTTTAAATGTTAAAACTACTACTGGCATATAGTTAACGCTGTTATTAATGCTAATAAAACACATTACATTATAGTAACACCCAGTTGGGTTTGAAGGCCTCATTTGCCCCCATCAGATGGAACATGGCTCACGTCAGAATTAGACGTTCATCAAATTTAGAAGTGTTGAAGTTGAAGTTTTTAAGGTTAAGGTTAAGTTTAGCCATTTAAGGTTAGGGTTAAGTTTAGGCATTAACTCTACGATTCTTAAGGTCAGGCATTAACTCTGAATGGTTAATGTAATCACTGATTTTTCTTCCAATATTATCAATTGAGAGCACATGCAATTGATTTGATGTACAGCACATCACAAATGTATATATTCACACATCAAATAGGCTACATCACATGTATAAGACCCATATTAAAGGTTACCTCAGTAGTTGGATGAGCAAAAACATCCCTTCTTTTATTTAACCAGGCAAGTCAGTTAAGAACAAATTCTTATTCACAATGACGGCCAAACTCAGACGACGCTGGGCCAATTGTGCGCCACTCTATGGGACTCCCAATCACAGCCGGTTGTGATACAGTCTGGATTCGAACCAGATTGTCTATAGTGACGCCTTTAGCATTGAGATGCTGTGTCTAAGACCACTGCACCACTTGGAAGCCTTCTGCTCCTTCACTGAATTCATTCTAAATGTATAGTATGTTGTTGCTATCCTTGTGAGGCAATCCAGCTGTTCATTGGTCAGTCTGTTTCTCTGTTTTTGTTTCACAATGTTCATTGTTGAAAATGTTGCTTCACATGAATAAGTGCTGACATAAAATGATGTCACCTTTTGCACAGAAAATGGGTAACACCTGATTTTAGTTCACCTTGCAATGTGTCATTTGCCTGCAGCTCCACCATCTCACTCTCTATTCCAGCACGGTCAGGACAGAGGGCTGTGATGACTGGGGTCACTCTCTATTCCAGCACGGTCAGGACAGAGGGCTGTGATGACTGGGGTCACTCTCTATTCCAGCACGGTCAGGACAGAGGGCTGTGATGACTGGGGTCACTCTCTATTCCAGCACGGTCAGGACAGAGGGCTGTGATGACTGGGGTCACTCTCTATTCCAGCACGGTCAGGACAGAGGGCTGTGATGACTGGGGTCACTCTCTATTCCAGCACGGTCAGGACAGAGGTCTGTGATGACTGGGGTCACTCTCTATTCCAGCACGGTCAGGACAGAGGGCTGTGATGACTGGGGTCACTCTCTATTCCAGCACGATCAGGACAGAGGGCTGTGATGACTGGGGTCACTCTCTATTCCAGCACGGTCAGGACAGAGGGCTGTAATGACTGGGGTCACTCTCTATTCCAGCACGGTCAGGACAGAGGGCTGTGATGACTGGGGTCACTCTCTATTCCAGCACGGTCAGGACAGAGGGCTGTGATGACTGGGGTCAGAGATGACACTGGCACATGAAAGGAGTTCTCAATTAAGTAAAAAAACTCCTTGTACTCTATGATAACCTTGACTCCAACTTCAACTCTTCCAACACACGCACAAATGCATCATAGCTAAAATGTTGCAGTATGTCTGGATTGGATGTGTTTTGGGAAATGAACAAACTGTCTGTCAGTTATGAACAGTGTGGTGATTTTTTTTTTAAATGCTGTGACCACACGCAGCATTTTGCCCAGAGTTTTAGCTTTCCCTTAGAGCTGGAGATTCACTGTGTTCTGGTGGCAGGTGATGTCAGTTAAAAAAAACAGCCTGTGGATCATCCAGCTCTGGCGAAAGGCTGTCAGAATTTCCTTTCCTCTGGGTTGTCCCTGAAGGGGCAGTAAAAATAAAAATTATTCTCTGAATGACTCGTTTTGAGGGAAGCGGACCCAAACACATAATTAGTCAATGTCACTTACATCAGTGCTCACGGGCCATGCGATGAGTACCACTGAGTAAGGGTTAAGGTTTGGGTTAGGCTTAAAACAAAAAATCAAAAACAACTTTCTATCACTGGATTCGAACATACAACCTTTGTAACCACAGGCGGGTGCTTACGCCAATCCCTGTCTACGGAGGGAGCCACTGTTGGGCAGCACGGAGGGAGCCAGGCCTGGAGCTGTGGAGCGCACCACTGTTGGGCAGCACGGAGGGAGCCAGGGCCAGGCTGGCACGTCAGAGGTGGAGGCTAGAGGCAGAGGCAATAGGGTTATGTAACCAGTCTTTCCTGTTGTGTCAGAACGACCGGGTGTGGTGGTGTGGTGGGGGGGGAGGTCTGAGAGAGAGAAAGGGAGAGAGGGAATGAGGGCACTTGTGGCTGATTTTCTCTTATTTCCGCCTCTTCCCTCGCTCCCCTCTTCCATGCATGTAGCGGTTAGTTGCCACCACAGTACCCCCATCAGGAAATTTGATGGCTGTAGATGAGCCAGCACTAACTGTAGAGCCATTTCCTGGCCACCTGATAGCTAGAGACACGCAGCCAACCGGGGGAAAGGGGGGGAGGGGGGACAACAACCAACTAGGGCTGGGCGATATCGGCAAAATATCATAACACTATATTTTTTTCAGATTTTTGACGGTATGATGGTATTTTACAGTATTTTATGTTTTATAATAATAAAAGTTCTAAATATTCTTAATTAATAGTGCATGACCGTAGGTAGGGTGGCAACAAATGCATTCTAGGTGGTTTCCATGGGGCTTTCTCTCTTGATTGCTTTATACTGTTCAATCAAACTTCAAATTTCTGTATTTCCTTCACTCATGTGTTATCATCTTTCCACACTGTACCGCATTTGTTTTGTCTTTGTATGTCTCTATGTTCTTTATCAGAATAATAATTATTATTATTCCATCCAATTGGTGACAGATTTTCATGTGAATATTCTAAAATCTCCATAAAAAAACTTGTACATTTTCCCACAGGTGGTGTTTTTCCAACGAATGGACTTGTTGTGGATATAAATCTGTGCGTGATGATGTAGTGCACACAAAAAGTTATTTTTCTCTCAAGGTTTCATGTACCAAATAAAATTGTACCGAAACTTCCTGTTTCCATCACAGCTGTCATGATTTGATATGGTAAACTGAATGGAAGCGTGGTTAGAGACCATGTATTTTCAATGGATTCAATGTTAGTTGTTACCTTCGACATACGGGGCATAGTGCCGATTTCTAGGATGCTTTTGGCACCAGCATCGCCTCACAGGCAAGATTCATGGCCAAAAATAACACACCAGAAGCTCTTGCTGTTCTCAACTGTTATAACTGTCTCTTACTGGCAGTAAGAACGGACTATTGCCATAATTTTTCGAGTTTCTTCACTCAGTAATTACATTTATATTACATTTAACAAACCAAACATTGAAATACCGTTATGTAAAGTAAAGTTAAAATCCAAACCAAGTCCATGCATCAATACACAGTTTACCGCCCAGCCCTGACACCAACCACCACAGGGCAGGCCGTGTTGTCTCTCCACAACACCACAACACCCCTCCAACACCCCCAACCTTCCCCCTCAATCCCGCAAAACCAACCTTAACCTCTCTCATCTCACACGCTCAAACCAAGAACTACTTGACCTCCCTGCAACCCTGCAACTGACTTCTCTTCCTATCTACCCGACCACCACCACCACCACCGCCCTTACCCTCCACCCCCCCCCTCCATCTCCACACCCGTTTGCAGCTGCACTGATGGGAAAAAACGGACACGTTGGCCATCGTGGAATGGAGGTTAAAGCAAAGCAACGGCACCCGTTTTTTTTCCACGTCTGTGATTCTCACGGTACTGTCATGCTGTCATGGGTCAGCAATGTCCGGCCTGGGGACGACATCAGCAGGGAGTGTTTTTCCACCTTTCTTTTTTCCAACCGGTACTTTGATTAATGTTTTGTACTTGCTCTCTCTCTCTCTCTCTCTCTCTCTCTCTCTCTCTCTCTCTCTCTCTCTCTCTGTCTCTCTCACTCTCTCTCTCTCTCTCTCTCTCTCTCTCTCTCTCTCTCTCTCTCTCTCTCTCTCTCTCTCTCTCTCTCTCTTCTCTCTCTCTCTCTGTCTCTCTCTCTCTCTCTCTCTCTCTCTCTCTGTCTCTGTCTCTGTCTCTCTCTGTCTCTCTCTCTCTCTCTCTCTCTCTCAGACAAGCCATTCTCTCAGAGTGGTATTATAGGGTTAGAGTTAGGGTTATGGCTAAGGTTACGGTTAGGGTTGAGCTGGAATGTGGACATGAAGCTTCCCTCTGGACACACACTGGTTGAACAAATGTGGAATAGACGTTGAATTGACGTCTGTATACAGTGGGTAGAGTTAGGGCTACGGCTTGGGTGTTGTCATAAAGTTAGGGTTAGGGTTCATATTCACTCATTCATACTAAATCAATAAAAATACAAAATGCTCTTATGTGCACTTTTTCACAACACACTTTTTATAGAATCACGAACCAACTTACAAGCATAAAATAAGCTAGGTTGATTGTCTGAATGCAAAAACACATCTTCACCCCTTCACACAACAATACTCTTGGCAGCAACCACACTGTCTGATTTTCAAACTGGACACTGCAGCAAAACAATTGGACAGGTTGAGAAATTGTGCTGATAAAAGGGCTGCATGTATTCTGGAGCGCAATAAGAGGATGTTGAATAAGGAAGAGAGAACTAAAACACTCTTTATTTAAGTCAGCTAGCACTGGCTGTGTCCCAAATGGCACCCTATTCCCTACACAGGGCACTACTTTTGACCAGTAGTGCACTTAATAGGAAATAGGGTGCCATTTGTGACAAGTGTGTCACAATGTTCTCCTCTAAGGGAGAGAGGGTGGGACCATCTTCTTCATCTGACTAAAGAAAGAAAATAGGAAACTTCAAAAACTGCCGCGTAAACTACTGGAGGAAGGTCACCGTCATTGATGTTTTTCATGTCTCAAACCGCAGGAAGCAAAGCCACGAGGTCAACATGGCTCCTTCAGATGTTTTAGGGCAGATGACACTGTGCTGACTGGATTTACAAACAGTCAAGCCTACATTTCCCAGGTAACCCTATCAAAGCCTCAGTTCTGATGAAACAGCTTACGTTACCCAGAAAGCCTAAGTCCCACACTGCAGGACACACAATCCAAACAGAGGGACGGTCAAAAAACGACCACAAACTACTACAAGAACTCAGAAGTGACCTTGCAGATAAACCATGTCATTGAAAGAACAACATCAATTCCAAAAGTCTCAAAGAGACCTAGTCTGGTAGAGTAGTAAGTGTACTGTAAATGTTTTGTCCTTTCTGCCAGTCTGACGGATATTATTTACTACCAAGCATTCCATTTTGTCCTCTTTGTGACGTCACATGCTATGTCACCGCTGGTCGCTAGAGAGTGTCACCACAGTCCGAATCTGACCTTTGACCTTTCCCAGGATGCCCCGAGGCACCGCCATTGAGCTCTTAGCCCCGCCCCCCAGGCTCTCCTCGCTGTCTGTGTTGCTATAGCAACTGGAGGTCGGGGAGGTTGCCAAGGCGATGACCGATGAGTCTGTGGAGTCTCCTCTGTCGTGGTGGGTCATAGTTGAAGAGGGAGTGTCACCCTGGAAAAGTGGGTGCATATCCTTGTTGTTCAACCCAGCTTCAGACCCCTCATCCTGGGTGTCCTCCTCAGGTGAGCCCCTGGCTTTGTCTTGGGACTGGTCGTTGAGCAGGGTGACAAGGAAGTCGATGTACTTCATGGCCAGGCGGAGGATCTCATTCTTGGAGAGCTTCTTGTCCGGAGGGTGGGTGGGGATGAGCCTGCGGAGGTCTGAGAAGGCACCGTTGACGTTCTGCTGGCGCCAACGTTCTCGGCTATTGGTGAACACACGCCTCGCCAGCTTCTGAGGAGGGCCCGCTAGATGAGGAGACACAGTCACAGTGCATTAAATACACATACGTACCAGTATGCACATGTACATACACACAACTCAATATTAGGAAGGTGTTCCTAATGTTTGGTATACTCAGTGTATATCACAGGAGGTTGGTGACACCTTAACTGGGGAGAACTGGCTCGTGGTAATGACTGGAGCGGAATCAGTGTAATGGTATCAAATACATCAAATACATGGTTTCTAAGATGCAACTTTCTCCGTTCCGACCATTATTATGAGCCGTCCTCCCCTCAGCAGCCTCCTGTGGTGTATATGTACATACATACACTACATATACTGTATCTGATTGATTTATCATATGCTAGTTTTGATCAGTAGTCCATGGACAGTCACACCAGTATAGCTTCTATTTACCATCATTGAGATCCAACTCATAGTGTGAGGAGGGCCGTCTCTTGGTGCTTCTACTGGTAAAGATTCCATAGTTACCAGAGGGACCAAGATGACAACTGAGAGCGAGAAGGAGAGAATCAAATCAAATCTCATTTTATTGGTCGCATACACATATTTAGCAGATGTTATTGCAGGTGTAGCAAAATGCTTGTGTTCCCAGCTCCAACAGCACAGGAGTATCTAACAATTCACACAATACACATGAATCTTGGAATTAAGAAATATATAAATATTAGGACGAGTAATGTCGGAGTCCGGAGTATAAATATACTGTATATATGATGGGATGTATAGACAGTATGGACAGTATATGGATAGAATATGTTATATATCTGAAGAATACGTAGGATAGAATAGTATATGCACAGCAATAGTTGAATAGGATGGACTTGACTAGAATACAGTATATACATATGAAATGAGTAAAACAGGATGTAAACATTATTCAGTATTATTAAAGTGACTTCCAAGGAGGGAGGAACGTAAGATAGAGTACATTGGAAATGAAAGATAACAAATACAATTATCCAAGCAATAAAATAATACAACTTTAAAAGTACAAACCATGCTATTCAGGGGAGTAATCATATTTTAAATGGTTTTCAAATTGATAAATGGTTTTCGAATGGCAAAAAATGTTTCAAATTGACTAAGGGAGAGAAAGCAACCAAAGCTGTCTGTATGGTGATTATGTTTGGGATGTTGATTGAGTGTGCATGCTGTCAGCAGGCTGTCTCTCATTAGGGGTTGTAACTAGCTGACACCGGCAGAGACATGCTGCTAAAATAGAACAATGTTCCTGCTGAAAATGAAGAAGAAGAAGGATATTTCATCATAATGATTCTAGGAAATAGGGCTCTATGGGGAAGTACTGTAGTTCTAGTTGAGTAATAGGTTAACATTAAGGGTTAGGAAAAACAGAAAAAAAAAATCTAGGATATAAACTGTCAGTTGTAGTGAAACTGTCAGTTGTAGCGAAACAGTTTGCCATACAGTATGGAGGCTGCTGAGGGGAGGACGGATCAAAATAATGGCTGGAATGGAGCCAATGGAATGGTATCAACCACATGGAAACCATGGAAACCACATGTTTGCTAGCGTTATGAGCCGTCCTCCCCTCACAGCCTCCACTGGATAATGCAGTATAATATGAATAGGAAACATTTCCCTATCACCTGTTGAAGAAGTGGTGTGATGGTAGGTACTGGTGGGGCAGCAGGGGGCCCTGGGAGGGGGTCGGTGGGGCCCCTGGTCTGGTCCCTGACAGGGAGGTGAGCTGGGTGAGGCGGATGCCCCCGTGGTAGTGGGCGTGGTGGTGGGGGTGGGTGGGGATGGGGTGCAGAGTGGTAAGAGGGGTGTTAATGGGGAGGGAGAGGGGGTGGGGGGGTTTACTGTGTCCCAGACTAATAACAGGGATGTGGGGAGGGAGGGGGACAATGGAGGAAAAGGAGGAAGAGGAGGAGGATGGGGAGAGGACAGCAAGGGTAGTGGATGTAGACACTGGGGCTGGGAGGAGGGGAGGCGGAGAAGAGGAGGGGGCTGTCGGAGAGGAGCGAATGAGACCTCCTCCCTTGGCGTTGTTTGTTTCCATGGCGACGGGTGGCTCAGGTGTGATGTTGGTGGCGGCAGGGTGGTCAAGCAACTTGGCAGGGGGCTCTGGAGGTGGAGGACGGGAGGCAGGGGGGCTAGGTGGGACAGACCTGTCTCCCGGACTCCCTGGTTCTTTAACCGGTGGTGGACTGCTAGCGTCCAGTGAAACCGGTGAGGGGGCCTGCAGAGGGCTCAGTCTTTCAGACTCCGATAGGGGGTCAGACGGGGGGGAGGCAGAGGGGGGGTTCAGTTTCTCCATCATGGTACCTGTGGGAGGGCACCCCAACGTTGCAGCCCTCTCCCCTTCTGCTGTTCTGTCTCTCTCACCCAGTATGGTGTCTTAGCCACTACCTGCTGCTGCTAGACCCCTATAGACCTCCACAGACCTCTCTCAGCCCTGGCTGAGCCTCTGATACAACTCCAGATAATATCCCCTTATTATGCTGGTTAGTCCCCTGTTCCTCCTGGACGCCGGGTTGTCTACTGCTCTTATTAGCCAGTCCAGGGATGTCTGTGATGGGCTGTCTGGGTCCTGGGTTTTCAGGGATCAGGGGTCAGGGAGGTGGTGTTGAAGCTAAGGCTGATGCCCTCGGGTTTGTCTCAGTCCAGTCTTATTGTCACCTCTCATTCTGAGGGCTGTTCTTTGTGAGAGTGAGTGTGTGTGTGAGTTTATGTGTGTGAGAGAGAGTGAGTGTGTGTGTGAGTTTGTGTGTGTGTGTGTGAGAGAAGGAAAAAAGGAGAGAGTGTGTGAGTGTGATCTTGCATTCATGGCCCCACTCAAGAGGCTGTGTCCAAACTACAGTGGCTGTCCAGACGATGCTCACATCAATAATCAAGTGTCAGTGTTTGCTAGTGGCGTGAATGAGGCGTATCTGGGTCTTCCTGGAGCTCCACAGCAGACTGGTTGGTCTGGCTTTAAGTGTAGTAGTCTAGACGCCTTTTTCCCATAGTACATCCTGAGGAATAGCCAAGTACGTTGTCTTTGAATGAGTCACCATCGGCCAACACTGTTGATTAGTTCCCCAGTCTGTCTGTCTGTCTGTCTTTTCGGATATGAATCAAACTGTCCGCACAATCCACATTGTCCCAGGTGCATGAAGATTGGACAGTTTTCAAAGAACCTGTAGAACAAAAGAGATGAGACATATTTGTTTTAATGATTTAGTGGGTCAAATACTGGAATGAATGAATTACTTTTTATTTTCGTGTCAAATCGTCAGTTGGCAACCCATCCCTTATGAGATTAATTGACGCCGAAAAACAAATAACTCACCGTAATAATTCAGTGATAATTCAGTGATAATTCTTCTTCAGGAAGTGGTGAATAGAAAATAAAGCTAGATTTAGATTTTGTAAATAATAGGAAATTAAAATGATACATATTTCCATCTACAGTTGAAGTCGGAAGTTTACATACACTTAGGTTGAAGTCATTAAAACTAGTTTTTCAACAACTCCACAGATTTCATGTTAACAAACTATACAGTAGTTTTGGCAAGTCGGTTACATCTTTTTTATTTTTTACCTTTATTTTACTAGGCAAGTCAGTTAAGAACAAATTCTTATTTTCAATGACGGCCTAGGAACAGTGGGTTAACTGCCTTGTTCAGGGGCAGAACGACAGATTCGGGGATTCGATCCAGCAACCTTTCGGTTACGGGCCCAACACTCTAACCACTGGGCTACCTGCCGCCCCACATCTACTTTGTGCATGACACAAGTAATTATTCCAACAATTGTTTACAGACAGATTATTTCACTTATAATTCACTATATCACAATCAGAAGTTAACATACACTAAGTTAACTGTGCCTTTAAATAGGTTGGAAAAATGGCTTTAGAAGCTTCTGATAGGCTAATTGACATAATTTGAGTCAATTGGAGGTGTACCTGTGGATGTATTTCAAGGCCTACCTTCAAACTCAGTGCCTCTTTGCTCGACATCATGGGAAAATCAAAAGAAATCAGCCAAGACCTACAAATTGTAGACCTCCACAAGTCTGGTTCACCCTTGGGAGCAATTTCCAAACGCCTGAAGGTACCACGTTCATCGGTACAAACAATAGTACGCAAGTATAAACACCATGGGACCACGCAGCCATCATACCGCTCATGAAGGCGATGCGTTATGTCTCCTAGAGATTAACGTACTTTGGTGCGAAAAGTATAAATCAATCCCAGAACAACAGCACAGGACCTTGTGAAGATGCTGGAGGAAACAGGTACAAAAGTATCTATATCCACAGTAAAACAAGTCCTATATCGACATAACCTGAAAGGCCGCTCAGCAAGGAAGAAGCCACTGCTCCAAAACCGCCATAAATATGGTTTGCAACTGCACATGGGGACAAAGATCGTACTTTTTGGAGAAATGTCCTCTGGTCTGATGGAACAAAAATAGAACTGTTTGGCCATAATGACCATCGTTATGTTTGGAGGAAAAAGGGGGAGGTTTGCAAACCGAAGAACATCATCTCAACCGTGAAGCACAGGGGTGGCAGCATCATGTTGTGGGGGTGCTTTGCTGCAGGAGGGACTGGTGCACTTAAAAAAATAGATGGCATCATGAGGAAAGAAAATTATGTGGATATATTGAAGCAACATCTCAAGACATCAGTCAGGAAGTTAAAGCTTTGTCGCAAATGGATCTTACAAATGGACAATGACCCCAAGCATACTTCCAAAGTTGTGGCAAAATGGCTTAAGGACAACAAAGTCAAGGTATTGGAGTGGCCATCACAAAGCCCTGACCTCAATCCAATAGAACATTTGTGGGCAGAACTGAAAAAGCGTGTGCGAGCAAGGAGGCCTATAAACCTGACTCATTTACACCAGTTCTGTGAGGAGGAATGGGCCAAAATTCACCCAACTTATTGTGGGAAGCTTGTGGAAGGCTACCCAAAATGTTTGACCCAAGTTAAACAATTTAAAGGCAATGATACCAAATACTAATTGAGTGTATGTAAACTTCTGACCCACTGGGAATGTGATGAAAGAAATAAAAGCTGGAAATAAATAATTCTCTCTACTATTATTCTGACATTTCACATTCTTAAAATAAAGTGGTGATCCTAACTGACCTAAGAGAGGGAATTTTTACTAGGATTAAATGTCAGGTATTGTGAAAATCTGAGTTTAAATGTATTTGGCTACGGTGTACGTAAACTTCCGACTTCAACTGTATAATCTGCATCAAAGCAAAATATCGTTTCCCTGGCTCTCACATGAGCTGATGACACGCTGCAATGCTGAACAGGGTTGTCGAATTGTTTGGTATCATACCGCGTGTGTGTTTTCGTAATTTCAAGGAAGTTCACAGTTGTCTTATTCATTCTGCTTCTGCAAGATGTGGATGATTCATGGTTCATGACTGGATTATGCAACAGACTCTTCTACTTATGCAAAGCCTTATGTTTGGGGCAAATCCAGCACAACACAACACTGAGTACCTGGCTCTTTACTTTCAAGCATGGTGGTGGCTGCATCACGGCATGGGTATGCTTGACATCGGCAAAAACTGGGGAGTTTTTCAGGATGAAAAGAAACGGGATGGATCTAAGCACAGGCAAAATCCTAGAGGAAAACCTGGTGAAGTCTGCTTTCCAACAGACACTGTGAGACAAATTCACCTTTCAGCAGGACAATAACCTAAAACACAAGGCCAAATCTACACTGGAGTTGTTTACCAGGAAGACAGTGAATGTTCCTGAGTTTCTGTATGGTGAAGTTACAGTTTTGGTTTAAATCTGCATGAAAATTGCTGTCCAGCCATGATCCCCAACATCTTGACAGAGGTTGAATAATTTTTTTAAATAATATTGCACAATCAAGATGTGGAAACCTCTTGTAGACTTACCCAAGATGACTCACAGCTGTAATCGCTGCCAAAGGTGTTTCTAACATCTATTGACTCAGGGGGGTGAATACTTATCTAATCAAGATATATTGGTGTTTAATTTTAAATTCATCTTAATTTTGTTTGTAATTTGTCTTCGACTGACATTCCAGAGTATTTTGTGTAGTTTGTTGATAAAAAATTACATATAAATCTACACATTTTTGAGAGAGAAAGAGCAGGCAAGGTGAGCTTTGGATATAAACATTTAGATCATATAAAAGTTTAATCTAAAAATAAACAATGGAACAAATATACTCCCAAAGATGTGTTGAATAATATTTAATCAAATTGTAATGTTGCTTAAACGCTTCACTATTTCTTTGTGTCAAGAACAGTGTGTTCCCAGCTAAATTTGAGCTAACATGTCATCCATTCAATTTGAACTTGATTCAATTTTAATTAATGTTCATAACTGTTTTTGTTATTCCTTTGACATTATATCATGTTATTTTAACACTCATTTGTTGTTAATTTCAAGTAATTAATTATTCATATAATTTGGTGTATTTATATATGTTTGGCTGCAAAGATATATTTTATGAATACCATTGAGATTATAAAAAAATTGTATGTTTATTATAGCGGTGGCATATACATGGCTATATTGTCTGCAATATTATTATTATATTATTATTAGATATTAGATATTATTTATTTTATTAAACAACAGGGTTTCCTCCATAAAATAACATCATACAATAAAAAACAATAATAACTTACGATGAATTGAGAAATGTCTTTGAACTCAATACCTACTGCACTATACAGTAATATCTTAATTGACCTGTGTAGAACTACTCACCTACGCAGCATGAAAACCAGCGTGCTCTGTCAGTAGAGTTGTTTACCCACGGGACCCTACAGTACATTAGGTAGGGTAGCACATGGCACATCTACGTTGGTTTCCGTCCTCCTTATATGAATTGTGATCTCCAGTATGATATGATTCATGCCAAAATCACTAAGCGATTAAGTCAGAAGTTGGTCAAGGAATAACAAAATGTCCTTTTGAATCCTTTGTGGAGATTCTGTTGAAGGAAGGCACACAAGCTCACAAGGTGATGTTGACCATTTCATACTCGTGTTCTTATGTCATTCTCTCGTTCTCACTCTCTCTTTCTTTACCTTCTTCCCTCCTCTTCCTCCATGCCAGGAAGAGACAGCGCTCTAGTTGGATGGCGAGAGAGAGAGAGAGGTGAGCAAGAGGGAGAGAGAGAGAGAGAGAGAGAGAGAGAGAGAGAGAGAGAGAGAGAGAGAGAGAGAGAGAGAGAGAGAGACAGAGAGAGACAGAGACAGAAAGAGACAGAAAGAGAGAGAGAGAGAGAGAGAGAGAGAGAGAGAGAGAGAGAGAGAGAGAGAGAGAGAGAGAACGGCGTTGCAAGGAGAGGTTTCCGCTCCCCACTGGACAAGAGGATGTGCTAGTACAATATGGTGGCTACTGATAACACTCTCAAAGCCGCCTGCGGCCCACAGATAAGAAAATGTACCCCCTCCTCTCCTCTCCTCTCCTCTCCCCCCTCCCCCAACCCCAATACCAGCGCATGCACACATACGCATGCGCATATAAACTCATTCTGTATAGACATACACTCATGTGTTCACACACACACATGCATGCGTCGTTCAATCAGTGCAGCCAATCCAATCCTAGAATATGAAGGGACTTGGATGTTAACCATAATGGAGGGAATGTGTTTGTATCACAATAGAATAACACCACAAATGAAGACATACAGATACGTACAGACAATAGATCTGATTGAGAACACCTGATACATCTATGTCTAACTTAAACAACTTCCCTGTCTGCAGCACTTGCAGCACATGGTCCTGACAATTGTTTACCATAGGGTCAGCCGAGGTGGAAAAAGGTAGACAGATAGAGAGAAAGAAAAGGATAGAGAGAAAAACAAAGAGATGGAGAGAGTCCTGGTTGTTTCTGTAATTACATCATCACACCTGTGGTACTGCTCTGCATGGAGGCCGATACTGTCATCTCAGTAACTTTCCTTAAGACCCTGCTTCCCCTCTCTCTCTCTCTCTCTCTCTCTCTCTCTCTTTCTCTCTCTGTCTCTCTCTCTGTCTCTCTGTCTGTCTCTCGCTCTCTCTCTCTCTCTCTCTCTCTCTCTCTCTCTTTCTCTCTCTGTCTCTCGCTCTCTCTGTCTCTCGCTCTCTCTGTCTCTCGCTCTCTCTCTCAAGGTCAATTCCTCTTTTTGTATTGTCTCTGTCATTTCCTACCCAGACAGACTGAAAGACAAACATTGCAAAGGTCCCTGAGAATGATGACCCTTCGGGACCTGGGATGGCATAGACTACGTATCACTGTAGGTTTACATATTCACCCAATCATCATGAGTTTAGCGCCTATGAGTTTACCTCCTATGAGTTTAGCTCCTATGAGTTTAGCTCATATGAGTTTACCTCCTATGAGTTTAGCTCCTATGAGTTTAGTTACTATGAGTTTAGTTACTATGAGTTTAGTTACTATGAGTTTAGCTCCTATGAGTTTACCTCCTATGAGTTTACCTTCTATGAGTTTAGCTCCTATGAGTTTAGTTACTATGAGTTTAGTTACTATGAGTTTAGTTACTATGAGTTTAGCTCCTATGAGTTTAGTTACTATGAGTTTAGTTACTATGAGTTTAGTTACTATGAAAGTTTAGTTACTATGAGTTTAGTTACTATGAGTTTAGTTACTATGAGTTTAGTTACTATGAAAGTTTAGTTACTATGAGTTTAGTTACTATGAGTTTAGCTCCTATGAGTTTAGTTACTATGAGTTTAGTTACTATGAAAGTTTAGTTACTATGAGTTTAGTTACTATGAGTTTAGTTACTATGAGTTTAGTTACTATGAGTTTAGCTCCTATGAGTTTAGTTACTATGAGTTTAGTTACTATGAGTTTAGTTACTATGAGTTTAGCACCTGCAGTTCCAGTTGAGGGCACTCATAGAGTTACAACTACGACTAATATTGCAGCAAGGCTGTATATATCTGGGTGGATTTGCGTGTAACGTATAAAAAGCAACATACGGTCTGAAGACGATTCCCCTGAGTCAGGCTTTTTGCCTGCTACCAAATATATATTCTGCTCCATGACCCGTGAGTCCCCAGGCAATAACTTAACCTTCTGAACTTAAAAATTGCACGGCAGCCCAGTCTCGTTGAACATCAAGGCCTCCCCCTTTAAAGACTGCATGCTGACCTCAAAGTTCACAGACAATCAACTCCTTTATGCTCTCAGTCTCACCGGTAATAGAAAGAGAAAAGAAACTAGACAAATTGTTGACATTTTCATTTGGGCTCCTGTGGTTCTGTGTGAAAAACCCAAACTGTATATCAGGAATAATAATAGCAACAAAACCATAACAGACCACTTCCGCTTCAGCCCTGAGTGAGGAAGAAAGCACAGAGGATTGTTTTAATGTTGCACCAGTAACGTTCTCTCATGTAAAACACTAAACAATCAGCTCAATAAAAATGTCCTGAGGAAGAAATCAGAGTTGTTTCGGTGTTGTTTTAATGTTAGAGCGACAACGTTCTCTCAGATTCTCTCAACGTTCTTCTTAATAAAAATGTCCTGAAACATTGTCAGGAATCTTTATAGTGTAATTACAGCTTTTGTCACTAGGGAGGATTTGCAGGTCTTTGGTGTGTGTGTGTGTGTGCATCAGTGTGTGCATGTGTGCGTTCGTTTGTGCGTGTGTAGTGGTGTAAAGTACTTAAGTAAAAATAGTCAAATTCACGCACTTATCAAGAGAACATCCCCGGTCATCCCTACTGCCTCTGATGCTTCGTTTGTAAATGATGTCTGAGTGTTGGAGTGTGACCCTGGCTATCCGTACATTAAACAAGTTCTTAATATAAGGATTTTGAAATTATTTTAATACGTAAGTATAATTTTCAGCCATTACATTTACTTTTAATATAAGTAGTATTTTACTGGGTGACTTTCACTTTTACTTGAACAATTTTCTATTAAGGTATCTTTACTTTTATGAAAATTGGGTACATTGTAATCCCTGTACAGGATCACCAATGACAGAGTACTCATGATGTATAGATATTTGTATATATGTCTGTACATCTTAACACCATTAAGTAGACATCATGTAACACACTGCAGAAAACTACATGCTTCCTAACACACACACAAACACGCACGCACACACATACACAGACACGCAAACACACACACACACACGCACGCAATCACACACACACACACACACACACACACACACACACACACACACACACACACACACACACACACACACACACACACACACACACACACACACACACACACACACACACACACACACACACACACACACACACACACACACACACACATACACACAGCTGGGCTCCATGGCCACGTTTCCTCAGCCTTGTGTAAACCTTATTGTGTGTCTGGTGATAGGAATCAGTAGGGCCTAATTGTTTGAGGCAATACTAGCAGTGCTATAGATGGAGAAAGTGACAAACAATACAGTGCAGCGTGTGTGTTTGTGTGTGTGTGTGTGTGTGTGTGTTTGTGTGTGTGTGTGTGTTTGTGTGTGTGTGTGTGTTTGTGTGTGTGTGTATGTGTGTGTGTGTGTCGGCCAGTGGGACAGACAACAGACACGTCAAAGCTCATTACCACAGATGTATTTGGGTGTTTATTTTACCTGGTTGTCTTGGAGTCTGGCCATTCTGCTTCAAACAAAACAAGAGGCATTAGTTATGATGAGGGGGAACTCCCGTTAGCACTGGAATTTGGGTGAATGTGCCAAATGGAATGATTTTGATTAGAGAGGATTTTGATAGGAGATGGAGCCCAGAACAATTACACTTACAGATAGACTGTAGTATTTATAATTGTATTTCTATCTGGTCCCGCCATCATCAAGGAGAATCTAATTACACTTACAGATAGACTGTAGTATTTATAATTGTATTTCTATCTGGTCCCCGTCATCATCAGGGAGAATCTAATTACACTTACAGATAGACTGTAGTATTTATAATTGTATTTCTATCTGGTCCCCGTCATCATCAGGGAGAATCTAATTACACTTACAGATAGACTGTAGTATTTATAATTGTATTTCTATCTGGTCCCCGTCATCATCAGGGAGAATCTAATTACACTTACAGATAGACTGTAGTATTTATAATTGTATTTCTATCTGGTCCCCGTCATCATCAGGGAGAATCTAATTACACTTACAGATAGACTGTAGTATTTATAATTGTATTTCTATCTGGTCCCCGTAATCATCAGGGAGAATCTAATTACACTTACAGATAGACTGTAGTATTTATAATTGTATTTCTATCTGGTCCCCGTCATCATCAGGGAGAATCTAATTACACTTACAGATAGACTGTAGTATTTATAATTGTATTTCTATCTGGTCCCCGTCATCATCAAGGAGAATCTAATTACACTTACAGATAGACTGTAGTATTTATAATTGTATTTCTATCTGGTCTCCGTAATCATCAGGGAGAATCTAATTACACTTACAGATAGACTGTAGTATTTATAATTGTATTTCTATCTGGTCCCCGTCATCATCAGGGAGAATCTAATTACACTTACAGATAGACTGTAGTATTTATAATTGTATTTCTATCTGGTCTCCGTAATCATCAGGGAGAATCTAATTACACTTACAGATAGACTGTAGTATTTATAATTGTATTTCTATCTGGTCCCGCCATCATCAAGGAGAATCTAATTACACTTACAGATAGACTGTAGTATTTATAATTGTATTTCTATCTGGTCCCTGTCATCATCAGGGAGAATCTAATTACACTTACAGATAGACTGTAGTATTTATAATTGTATTTCTATCTGGTCCCCGTCATCATCAGGGAGAATCTAATTACACTTACAGATAGACTGTAGTATTTATAATTGTATTTCTATCAGGGAGAATCTAAACGAACGTTGCACTTCCTAAATGTTGGTTAGCATTATCAATAGAATTGCAGTACAGGAAAATATGTCAAGCTACTCAATTATGTCTACACACTACACGATGCCCTAGAAGAGATGAACGTCAGTCTCTGTCGACGGACACACATCACTGCTTTCCCAGGATGCACCTGGCCGGAAGGGAGTCGAGGGGACGCAGGGGACAGCTGTTTCCTGTACACACTTCCTGGTTGGCAGCAGAGGAGGGGAGTGTGTGTGTGTGCACTCGTGCGTGTGTGTCGGGTGTGTGAGTGTGTGTGTGTGTAGGGGGGTCGTAAGGGAGTTGGTGAGGCCTTCGGTCCTTTCCAAACAGGATATATCTGCCACGGCCACAGGTGTGAAAGCTGCGGAGCACCAACGCTCATCACTCACACACAGCGGAATCTCACTGCACTGAGAACCCCATGCTTCTGACTGGCTGGTAAGGGCAGAGGGGGAGGGGAGAGTCAGAGAGGGGTGGGGTTATTTTATTCTCTTCTCCTTAAGCGAAGTACTATAGCAACTCAGTTATGGACAGAGGCTTGACCCGCTGGGAAAGAGAGGGAGAATGGCTGTTGGGATGACACAAGATTATAATTCCCTTTAACAGCAGATGCCACTGTTAACCCAAAGTTCAAGTTCACAGCTACAAAGCAAAAGGGGTAACTTCCATTTCTGGACATTTCAAATCTGTCCCCACAGTTAAAGCATTAAACACTGTGTAATGCATTTGCAACCCACCAATTGGTAAGTGGTACATGGGACCTATCCTCACAGCCACGGTCTCTGCTACAATCAACTTCCCTATATGACCCTTGACCCCCGGCAAGTCCTCATCCTCATTCTATTATGTGCTCATCCCACTTCCCCTTTTGGAAAAGCTACCACAGATACATCGAAGAGGAGAAACTACAATGGTTGAGGGGGTTAGGGGTTGTGGTAGTGTGTGTGTGTGTGTGTGTGTGTGTGTGTGTGTGTGTGTGTGTGTGTGTGTGTGTGTGTGTGTGTGTGTGTGTGTGTGTGTGTGTGTGTGTGTGTGTGTGTGTGTGTGTGTCTGTGTGTGTGTGTGTGTGTGTGTGTGTGCTCATTGAATGTGAGTGTGTATGCGTGTGCATACGCGCATCCGTGCTTGCCAGTGTGTTAATGTGTCTGCATTCTTGCGAGCAAGTGTTTCTGTGTGCTTGTGTGTTAGTGTGTGTGCATGCACGTCTGTGTGTGTGTGTGTGTGTGTGTGTGTGTGTGTGTGTGTGTGTGTGTATCCGTGTGTGTGTGTAACCCCCCAGGGTCACGATGACACTGAGTAGTACAACAGAGTATCCTCTTCCCCACTCCACTCATATTCCCCATCAACAGCACAAATTCCACTTGAAATGCGTTCCGGCGTTCCGGGTTCATCCAGCATGACCGACGATGAAGCCGCTGGCGGTGAGCCATGTTTGTCAAAACCCCTGTCCGTCCTGCAAAATAGGAAATACCGCCACGTCACTTTTCCACTTTCACTCACTCATTCACTCACTCACTCACTCACTCACTCACTCACTCACTCACTCACTCACTCACTCACTCACTCACTCACTCACTCACTCACTCACTCACTCACTCACTCACTCACTCACTCACTCACTCACTCACTCACTCACTCACTGACACTTTTAACTCCAATTTTTCCATAAAACTTGTTCCCGTGTGATTCTTAACCTACCCTCCTCCAATCACTACTCACCTTGTGCTCAGTCTCTGCACACTTCCCAAATACAGCCTCTAGGTGGAGACATAGGCCAGCAACAAGTAGCCTGCAGTCCTTGGTTCGAATCCAGGCTGCATCACATCTGGCCGTTATTGGGAGTCCCATAGGGAGACGCACAATTGGCCCAGTGTCGTCCAGGTTTGGCCGGGGTAGGACGTCATTGCCTAGTTAAATAAAGGTTAAATATATATTTTTTTTTTGTGAAGCCTTCAATCAAAGCTGGCACCACTACAATTCAAGTACTCCTCGTAATTCCTGGTGCAGTTCTCCAGGTTCACCACATGGTGTTGCTGTTCTGGTTTTCACCCAGACTCAGCTCTCCTCTGCTCTGCCTCTCTGCTGGTGGGCTGCAGGCTCAGTTCTATAAAGCTGTGGGAGAGTGGGTGGTCCAGGCCAGGTGGAAGAGAGAAGGATTATCAGCATACCTGTGCTCACAAAGAAAGAGGGAGGGAGAGAAAATAGAATGGACTGGAAGAGAAAATGGTAGGAGAGAGATAAAGAGAGAGAGGGGGAGAGAGAGAGAGAGAGAGAGAGAGAGAGAGAGAGAGAGAGAGAGAGAGAGAACAAATATCCTCTGCCTGAGATAGACATCTGCCATCCAGATGTGAACTTCATGGAATGAAATGAAAAGTAAAAAGGATGAGAGAGAGCGAGAGAAAGAGAGGGGGGGGGGGGGGGGTGTTGTCGGCCATGGTGCTGAAGAACTGGTGTTGTGTCTCTCTCTCTCTCTTCCTCTCTCTCCATCCCTTCTTCCACGCACCTCCCAAGGGTTCATAGATCTACTTGAATGTGATGCGTAAGGAAGACCACCTGTCTAAACATGCAGATGGTGATGAAGAATGGGAATGTACGTACCATGGGGATAGATGTGATACACTGTAGAGGAACAGGGCTATAGATACTGTAATCAGTGATACAGTGAGCTGAGAAAACCACATCTGTCACTCTGTCCTGACCAGTGACCACACATACAGTACCCATGTGTCTGTATTTCACTGTCTAGATGTTGATATATCTTACAGTGGGTGAACCCTATGTTTAACATGCCCTACACGGGTGGTTCAGGGCTCTTATCCTTGTAAACCCTGGATGAAAGCTGCAGCCAAATTAATACAATAAAGCCTAACAGGGAGATGATGTGGCCTGTAACACAGCATTAGATTGTAATTGTACTTTTAAATGATAAAAAACAATCTCTGTTTATGTGGTCCTGGATATCGTACAATTTATAAAACAAAACGGTCAGGTTATGTGTGTGTGTGTGTGTGTGTGTGTGTGTGTGTGTGTGTGTGTGTGTGTGTGTGTGTGTGTGTGTGTGTGGTGTGTGTGTGTGTGTGTGTGTGTGTGTGTGTGTGTGTGTGTGTGTGTGTGCAGGGCAGCAGCCCATACAAGGTACTGGCATACTGCCCTACCAAGCAAAAAGGCAGTAACTACTCATAGCGTGGAACTGAGAAAAATGACTTTTATTTACCTTGGTTTCACAGTAACCTTATGCAGTTACTGCTAACATGACCCCAATTTTCAATACAATATAATACAATAGAGGCAGGATGCTTGATCCACATGATTAAACATGTATTTAATGTAGCAAAAACTGCCTTTTTGCTTGGTAGGGCAGCATACATTGAGACAAAGGTTAATAACTTTATTTATAAAACATGTTTCTCATAGTTGTAACGACCCAATAAATAACTTCCCTCCTCATATCTCTCTACACGTACACACTAACAACACCCTATAACCAAGAACATCACCACATATAACCTTTAATAGTTACAGGTTACACACACAAAGCCAGGAAGGCCTCGTAATGGGTGTTGTTTTTGCTCTGGCTGTATAAAAGGGCTGTAAAACACCTTTCCATCCCCTTTCTGAGTGATAAACTAGAGAAGTGAGCAGACCTCCACAAAGCAGAGTTGAATGCGATAGCTGAATGTTAAAAAGCCCATGTTCAATTGTTATTAACTTTCGTAGTTGTCTAATAACAAGTAATTCAATCATTCACTCAGTTTTGCTTAGCTAAAAGCTATATTCAATTATTATTATTATTTAACCTTTAACCTTTATTTAACTAGGCAAGTCAGTTAAGAACAAATTGTTATTTACAATGACGGCCTACCTTCAGATTTTTGCTACTTCATTGACACAATCTCGCTTTAACATGGCAGGATCTTTCAGTATGAAATACCAGCGAAAGTCACGATCAGATACATATCAAACGTGTGGAGTCTGAGATACATTATATAAATGACAGCCCACTTCATAAACGATGGAATATGAGTCTCGAGTCATCTGTACAGGCACATTACAGGCCTCTGAGCCTTGACCCTGCTCTGCTCTACTCAAACAGCACTCTGCTAAGAAGACCACTGTCAGTCAGCAACCAGACAGAGCTGGGAAACACTTCACACACTGAGGAATACAATAAAGAGAGAGAGAAAAATACAAAACATGACCCGAGTTAAAAGACATAAGAGCCTGAATGGATTTCTATTGAATAACCATATGGAGGCCATATTTGTAGCAGGGTTGTAATCATATGACTGAAATTACAATGTGGTGGAAGCGGTTTCATTTCAGGGTTGTGTGTGTGTGTGTGTGTGTGTGTGTGTGTGTGTGTGTGTGTGTGTGTGTGTGTGTGTGTGTGTGTGTGTGTGTGTGTGTGTGTGTGTGTGTGTGTGTGTGTGTGTGTGTGTGTGTGTGTGTGTGTGTGTGTGTGTGTGTAGAAAGATTTCTAGTCATGAATTTTGATTGACAGATGGATTGGGGGTGCATGGGGGAATTCTGCGTGACTTGTAATGTAGCAACCATTCTTATAATCTGATGCCCATCTGTCAACTCTACAGTGTGTTTTAAATATCTGCCCTTTATGGGCTTTGTGTTCGTTGAAATGTGCTACAAAGTTGCTTTATGGCTCACAATTGGCCCAATGTCGTCCGAGTTTGGCCGGTGTAGGTCGTTATTGTAAATGAGAATTTGTTCTTAACTGACTTGCCTAGTTAAATAAAGGTTCAATTTAAAAAAATACAGTATGGCAGTAAACACTGACACAATGAATTGCTCAGAACACCTCAACATCCCCATCCTAGGCCTTTTAGATAAAGGAATAGAAGGAGAGAGAAAGGGAGGAAGGGGGAGGAAGGGGGAGTAATTAATGTGTTCCTAAATGAAGACCTCTGCCTGCTGCCCTCTGCCACAGAGTATGATCAGCATGCAACCGTGAGGCTCAGCCGCCTTGGACTCTCACCAAAAATGTGATCAATGTACCCTTCCTTGGTTAGCTCCACACCCTACAACATACATAGTATGACTGAAGTTCTTTACCATGCAGATCATTTTGATGACGAAGAATGATAACAGTGACGATAATTGTAATGATGATGCAGTATCAAAACTAAGAACCACCAGCAATGCATTCTGTATTCCAAAAATGATGCTAGGCCTACTGTAGATAATGATGCTAGGCCTACTGTAGCTAATGATGCTAGGCCTACTGTAGCTAATGATGCTAGGCCTACTGTAGCTAATGATGCTAGGCCTAATGTAGCTAATGATGCTGGGCCTACTGTAGATAATGATGCTAGGCCTACTGTAGATAATGATGCTAGGCCTACTGTAGATAATGATGCTAGGCCTACTGTAGATAATGATGCTAGGCCTACTGTAGCTAATGATGCTAGGCCTACTGTAGCTAATGATGCTAGGCCTACTGTATCTAATGATGCTAGGCCTACTGTATCTAATGATGCTAGGCCTAATGTAGCTAATGATGCTAGGCCCATTGTAGCTAATGATGCTAGGCCTACTGTAGATAATGATTCTAGGCCTACTGTATCTAATGATGCTAGGCCTACTGTAGCTAATGATGCTAGGCCTACTGTAGCTAATAATGCTAGGCCTACTGTAGCTAATGATGCTAGGCCTACTGTAGCTGAACGCGTGGTGTGACAGCTGTGAAAGCAGGCAAACTATTAGTGAATACAATATGAGCATTGGAAAAGAGAGAGAGACTCATCTCTTCATTTTTTACATTTTTTATTTAACCTTTATTTAACTAGGCAAGTAATTTAAGAACAAATTCTTATTTACAATGATGGCTTACACTTCATGCACGTTTACGAGACCAAATAATAATTCCACCAGGGTGGTCCGGCAGTGCGGTATGTGGGATCGTCAATGCGACCCCGGAAAACATCCTAGCAATCTCACTCCCCCTCGCTCCCATTTGTATAACTGGCTGGAACCATAAGGCTGGGGAAGAGGAGAGGGTGGGAGAAACAAGTCCTCCTCTAAAATAACAAAGCTACCATTGACACTGACCTTCCCTCCCCCTCTTTCTTCCCTCCCTCCCCCCCTGGTCTGGCTGACTCACCCCCTCTCCACGTCCCTTTCCCCCTCTCTTGGCTGAGGAAATGTGGTTCAGGTTTTGAGGCGGGTTGGCTTCCAGGAGTAGGTCTAAGTTACCCTGTACTGTGCTGATCTTAGGTCAGTTTTGCATTTCTCCCAGTAATGGTTAAGGTTAAGACTTGGGGAGTTAAGCTGATTCTAGATCTGTAGCTCTGTGTTGCCCTATCTAAATGCACCCACTACAGTTAAAACACTGTAAAAGCTCTCCTTTTCCTTCTCTCTCTCCCTCAGTCCTGCTTTGGGTCTCCAGCACCTGTCAGCTCTGGTTTTATGAGCACTGGAGGCAGAGCTGGACACAGAGCAGGGAGAGGAGAAAGAGAGGGAGGGATGGCGGGGGTATATTTCTGATATTTATGGGCTGTAGGACGGCACACAGCATAGCGCAGTCTGTCCAGACCCCAAATGCTCCGGAATCATACTGTGAGAAACTCTTTATGTAGCTTTTCATCCTCCCCTCTCTCTCTTTCTCTCTCCCTCCTTCCCTCCCTCATTCCCTAACCCATTCCCTAGGCACATGGGACCACCACTAGCCTGCTTCAATCTCAATAACACTTTATTTGGATAGTCCATCTGTAGATTCTCTACAGACTATCTACAGACTATCAGTTACATTTCAACTAACTATCTACTAACCCTATCAACAGATAGTACACTCTTAGAAAAACATGGAACTCAAAAAGGTTCTGCCTGGCACCAAAAAGGGTTATTCAAAGGGTTCTCCTATGGGGACAGCCAAAGAACCTTTTAGGTTCTAGATAGCACCTTTACTTCTAAGAGTTTATGACAATCTCTAGAGCATCTGCAGATGGACTCTCCGGACTATCCAAATGAAGTGTTCCACACAAAAAGATCACAACTACCCTAAGTGTCTGATAACCTAATGAATTGTTTTGTACTATTCCAGATCTGGAGCGAGAGTCCTTCAGCACACGAAGGAAGAAAATACAACTGGAGATCCAGCAGCTTTTTCTAATTAAAAGCCTGGCATTGCTGCCCCAGCCAAAAGCCACAAATAACCACCTTCCAGCAGCAGAGAATTAGGAACCATTTTGTGTTTGCTATAAAAAAACAGTAACAGGAGAGGAGGAAGATACAGCTTTACAACAGGGACCACCAACACAGTTAGCTAGCTAGCGCTGGGCTGGATGAACAGCATATTCACTACACAGCCGACTGGGTGGCATAGATCTATAATACAGACATGAACTACAGCAGAGGGCAGAGGGCAGACTGGCAGAGGGGGAGAGAGAGAGAGAGAGAGAGAGAGAGAGAGAGAGAGAGAGAGAGAGAGAGAGAGAGAGAGAGAGAGAGAGAGCAGAGGGAAGACAAGGAGGTGACCGTTTGGATAGAAAGATAAACAGGAGAGAAGGAGAGAAAAAGGAAGTGAAGAGACACAACACACACCTGTCCATCCTGCCTCGTACATCAACCCACCCTGCCTCGTACACCAGTCCACCCTGCCTCGTACACCAGTCCATCCTGCCTCATACACCCGTCCACCCTGCCTCGTACACCCGTCCACCCTGCCTCGTACACAGGTCCATCCTGCCTCATATACCAGTCCACCCTGCCTCGTACACCAGTTCATCCTGCCTCATACACCCGTCCACCCTGCCTCGTACACCCGTCCACCCTGCCTCATACACCAGTCCACCCTGCCTCGTACACCAGTCCACTCTGCCTCGTACATCAGTCCACCCTGCCTCGTACACCAGTCCACTCTGCCTCATACACCAGTCCACCCTGCCTCGTACACCAGTCCACTCTGCCTCGTACACAACACACAGGATAGTTGTGTGTGTTTCCATCACCAACACCAAGTCAAAGGTAATGGCCATCAAAAGAGGCTGATCAGAACCAAATACCCCTCCATCTACGAATCACATTAGACCTGGGTAGTATCTGGGTAGAATAAAACTCCATAGTACGTGGTCCGATATGCAGAGCTTATTTTCTTTCCTAAAGTTCTGCCAATCTGTCTTTCCTCTGAGAAGTGAATGGTTGGTGCTATTTGTTGACCGGGAGACTGGGGTTTGTGACTGATGTGTGGTAGAGATGGGTATGTGCATACACACACACACATACTGTATGCACACACACAAATTGATATGTGTTGGATTGGTTAAGGGGTGAGTGAGGGTGAAGTCATGACATCTGGGTGTCATGACATCTGGCTAAACGTAGCAGAGAAATATTTGGACTTCTATTTTTTCCTGCTTTATTGTGGTCCGATATCTAGCTATGAGATAATTGGAAACATTCGGTGCATCACACCTCTAAAGGAATAGAAGAACATCTGGGACCATACTCGTAAAGTGTCTCTGAGTGCTGATGTAAGATCAGTTTTGCTGTTGCAACACGCCTTCTATATCATAATAAATAAGATTATATGGACGAAGGGGACCTGATCCTAGATCAGCACTTCTATTCTGAGACACTTTTTGAATACGGGTCCTGTGGTTGAGGTTATTTCAACAGAATAGGATGGAAGGATTTTACTTGACAGTCCCTACTTACACTTACGTGGTAATAACGGAGTTGGTCCACTTACTTCAAAGAGTTCTGAACTACATTGTTCTAAGCGGCACATAGGAGTGGTTGTTTCAGTAAAACACAAAAAGATCCAAATGTAATTATAGGTAATTAGGTAATTTCTCAGTAACTAAATACCAGGTAAATACGTGACTGTAAAATCAAAGGCACTCTTTGTCACCACCATCACTGTTGTTCAACTCTCTCTCTCTGTTACTCTCCAGATGTTCCCTTTTCCAAACAATATTTTCCTTGCATTCCCTTAATTATCTGTCCTCTACTAAAATCCTTTCTGGCACCATCATCTGAGTCCTTGTTCTCCTGTAACTCACACACACACACACACACACACACACACACACACACACACACACACACACACACACACACACACACACACACTCTCGCTCTCTCTCTCCAGCTCTCAATCGATTCCTTCCTCCATCCCTCCATCTCTCTCGTTCTCTGTGGTTGCATGGCTGAAGTGTGAGCTCATAGGCCTTCTGGGTGGCACTCCTGCAATATGTCACTGTCATCTGCTGCCACGAGGGGGGTCCGCCTTTTCCAAATACACACACTTTAAAACACAGAGTTGCGTTTTAATGGGCCGCGCTGGTGACACAAACATGCATGCGCGGGCACACACACACACACACACACACACACACACACACAGAACAGTTAAACAGAGGCAGAGGAACGGGGAAAGGAGGGAAAGGTAGAATTTAATAAAAGCCTGATATGATGGAGAGTGCCTGGAAAAGCAAACTGCTCAACGAGACGACCAACGATGGAACGTGGGGACGCTGTGTGTTCCGATGCTTAGCAGTCCAAAAACACATCCACAAATCTTAATAGTAACCCTATGCTGTATACACTGAAGTGAGTAATATGAGCGTGTTGTTCAAGCTGTGTAGTAATTCTGACATGTCAAGTCCAAGATAAAACGAACTATACAGCACACAGAATCTATAGACACTAAATATAGGGTACATTAAAGCAAACAACTGTACATTACACTCAATATAACAATGTGAAGTTTATTGTAGGCTGGATCTCCTTGGGTGCATTTGATAAATCGTGGAACAACATTACAGAACATGCAGATGTTTCATAACTTATTTAGCGTGCAGGATTTGAAACTGTAGCCCTTTATAATATGAAGGCGTTAGTTTTGACTGTGGAATGCCTTATTTTTAACACATGTATGGGTGCAGGCCACGCACAGACACACACAGAGAGAAACTCGAGTGAGATGAAGAATAGACATTTGTGTGTGTGCACTGTGAGATCTTGCACATACATTATAGCTTTTCAAAAACACAATTGGTGTGGTAATCAATCACATGTTGACACGAAGAGTAAAATAAAATAAACCCAATGATGTCGTCACATTTAGACGGTTTTCCACTCGCGTGCCCAAGCAGGTGAAGATCATATTTTCTGCCACGCAGGCATGGCCAAATGTAGCATAAATTATGCTACTGAAGGACGAACATTTAAATGGTCATTTGTTAAATTATAACATCAGTCAATCAAACCAAATATTGTCAACCTAAACAAAAAAAAAGACTAGGAAGTTGTTGTTTTTTAAGTTATTGAAAGCTCGTGTTTTTATGTTTGCGCTCAAAATATATTTTGTGTCGTTATTGATTCCACAGTGTAGCAAAATACATTTCCCCTTAAAGATAAATAAGGGAATAAGGCAAAATATACCATTTTCAAAGTAAACCTATAGAGAATAAATGTGCCAATGGCAAGATAGGCACATCCGGGAGATTAGGCTAATTCTAAGAGGTTCTGCATCAGTGCATCAAGACAAGTTGTATAATAAATGTTCAATTACAACATGTTTTGTTTTGTTGTTATGGTTTGATCTGTTTTTAACAATTCAGTATTGCATTTAATGAGAATTTGCCAAATGCCGTTAAAAGTCAACTGACAACATTATTATAAAGTGCTTATTTACACAAAATATAGGCCTCAAACAACATTTATTTTTATTGCAAAACATATTTTTCTTTGGCCACTAACATTGTTAGAAATGTTGACTCAATTGACATCTTGAAAACATAAAATGTTATATTTGAAGCATTTGTTTAATTTAATAGATCTATGAAAAGGTGGTTTCCCCTGATGAATCCAGGTCAATACAGAAAACACTATTGATTAAGCTATTTGTCACCAAGTTGCTGCAAGAGTTAATTTGCTATAAGGCTGGAGTTGGGGAGAGAGCGCAGTTTCTGGTACTCCGGAGGAAAGCTCAAGAGATGCTTAGCGCCAATCGAATGGAGCGAGGCCGGGGACAGAAATGGAGATCCGGGGACCAAAGATTGGGCCACTGTGGAGACTGAGCGGCGCGTCGTTTCGAAATTATCAAAGCTAAGAGACTGAGGTGGAAGAAACGTCGTTTGGACAACGTTCGAATTACTTGAGAAAAGTGAGGAGAGCACGGGCAAGATGCTGCTCACTGGTGGGATGCGTTGGTGAGAAACCGAATGATGTTCGATTCCCAGGTGATGGTACAATTTCAAACCGGGTACCTGAAGATGACATGGCCCTATCCCGTGTGCCCCGTAGAAGGAGAATCCAGGGTGCACGCTGCTGCGCTGGAGCGGGCACCGGGTGTCCATCATCCCAAATCGGAAATGCTGCCGTTTGAAACGTTTCCTCCGCCGAAGGAAGCTCCCGTTCTCGAACATGTGAGACGACATAGGGTCTAACGTCCAGTAGTTCCCCTTCCCGGGGTTACCGGGCTCCCGGGGCATTTTGACGAAGCAGTCGTTGAGGGACAAGTTGTGACGGATGGAGTTCTGCCACGCAGGGAACTTCTCCCGGTAATACACGTAGCGCTGGCTGATGAAGTCACATATCTCCGAGAGAGTCAGTCTCTTCTTCGGGCTCTGGAGGATTGCCATGGTGATAAGAGCGATGTAGGAGTACGGAGGTTTCACGGAGGCAGCACTTCTACCTGTGCAATTTGGCGTAAAGTCGCACTCATCCTCCGTATCGTTCCCTGGCTGTTTTGGAGACAAGGACGCAGCGCGTTGCTGCTCCAAATCGGCCACGTCTTCTTTGGTCAAGGATACATACCCCTGGTTCCGTGTAGCTTTGTTCCCTTGTCCCTCCACGTCGATATCGGCCCTCTCCATGAGCTCTCCTTCCAGCGCCATAATCCTCTCGCGGGTCCGGTGCCACCTGCATGCGCCAACAGGCGAGATGAGGAGCTTCGGGTCGGACACCAGCCAGAGCGGACACACGCGACGGGCCTGCCTCCTGCCTTTTCGCTTTTCATTAACAAAAAAGGAAAACCCAGCTGCACCAACATACCCCCTCCCCCCTCCTTCTTCTTTTCAGTCCTGAAAAAAATTACGACTTAAGACTTACTAAAGTAAACACCCATCACAAGAAGTCAAAACAATCATTAGGCCTACTAAAGGGTTTTTGATCTTGGGGAGAGAAATAACGTCTGGAATAAAGAATAGGCCATTAGACAACTTTATATTCAGCACACGATGGCACATTAGGACACAGGCTACACTTAATAAATACATAGTCTTTGGGGCTTGTTGTCATTATACACTCAATAAAATGCAATGTGTTGTACTCAAATGTGAAGCCTGATTGTAATCATTTGCTTAAAGTAACAAACCTAACGCTAAAATACAACGGTGTATTATTTTCTGATATGTTACGGGTGATGGGTGAACTATGGTCAACGGTGTATTATTTTCTGATATGTTACGGGTGATGGGTGAACTATGGTCAACGGTGTATTATTTTCTGATATGTTACGGGTGATGGGTGAACTATGGTCAACGGTGTATTATTTTCTGATATGTTACGGGTGATGGGTGAACTATGGTCAACGATGTATTATTTTCTGATATGTTACGGGTGATGGGTGAACTATGGTCAGTTTTCTTCGATACGTTTAACAGAGAAGAGGACTCAAGAATGTATCCCGTGTTCCCATTTGTAAAACCATAATTGAATACCTACAGCCCTTTATTTTAATTTAATCTGTCTACCATAACAAATCCTATACAGTTCTCTATTCATGGCGTCCTTTTATGATGGCTTTTATTACCTCACTCGAATATGGTAAAAAATGTATTGTTTTCTGAAAGTAGAAATTAAAGAAGCACTGAACCTGCCGTGCTTTTATTCATGGTCTCTCTGCAGTACTGCATAAACATTGTAAGGGTGTTAAAGACACTTGCTTACTTGATATTGTATAATCAAATAAAAACCATCATGTATTAGCCATTCTTTCCATTTTGTTTAATGCCAGCTATAACGAATATTATATTATTTACCAAAATGTTATGATAGGCTACTTATCTACACATGTGAACGACAACAAGCTGGCAGTGGCCAGATTTTAATTTAAAACTGGTCTATTCTAAATACTTCATGAGAATTCCAATATTTCCAGCAGGTCCCAAAATCAGTCGATAACTGTACTTGGCAAGTGGGTGGTTCAAACACATGGAAAATATTATTTCAGAATGGATTATTTTCTGATTTGAAACAGACACAGGGCAAAAGAAAATAGCCGTTTCACTACAGGCACAGAATAACGCACATCCATGGTCGTGTATTCAATTCTGCTGCAGGAGTGTCTGCTATTAAACTTGTATCTTTATTATTTTGGTACATTTCAAAAGTCCCACTGACTGCATTTAATTTAAGCATACAAACTTGAACATCCCTGAGCTAATTGTCACAAATCAGTTTGAATATGGTTCCGTATCAATTTACATAAAAAATAATGCATCAATTCGTTTCGTATTCCTCATTCTAAACCAAGTTGTAGGAACACACATATTCAGAGGGTTGGGAGATAAAATGATCACAGATTGAGAGATAAAATGAACACAAACCGGATAAGATATTTTAACAATAATTTTATGCACACCAAACCCAAAAGTGTAGTCCACACTAACGCAAACGTTTCTTTTTCACAGGAAACGGTAAAGATAAGGAACTGCTTCATCCCTATTCCAGACAGTTAATTCTAGAGGCTGTCCAGAAACAATCAAATTGAACAAGAAAAAAAAAAAAAACACAAACTCAATAAGATAATATTTCACTCAACTTAATGTAACATACAAACTGGATAGCACCAAGGTCAAGCCTAGTAAACAACAGGAGTAAACAGTCCAAAATGGCTACCTATTCCCAGTATAGCAGTACACCATCTTTGGCCTGAGCTGTGGGTCCGTAGTCCATATAAGTTCACTACTTTTTGTCAGAGTCACAGACAGTCTATTGTCAACAGACACAGCCTCCAAGCAGAAAGACACTCTTCCCCTAATGGAGTGCACGCTACAGTGCTAAACGCAGCAAGACCAGAGCCCGATCAGTCAGGCTGTGACCCACCGTGACTCAGCCAACACCATGACAGTATGCGATGTAATAATGATCAAATAACTTCAAGAGTAGCAAAGTCAGGAGGTGTGGCCAATGGCCATGTACGTGGAGGGGGATTGACTGTGGTATCAGTGTCGAGGGCCTCATGCCAAGGCCTAAGTGTGTTCCATTCCCCTATCAGGCGGATGGCTTGCGGTGGGACGTAGCCAGCCGTAGTAAGTTTCCACATTTGAAGCAGCGCGAGTTGGAGTTGCCCTCCTTCCTAGGGATGTACCAACACAGCAGACAGCGTACCTTGTACTTCTTATACCTGAGAAGTGAGTAGACATGGAGGAGAACAGGAGATATCCCTGATTGATGGCCTTAAAGTCCTATTTCGGTCCACAGCTCACATACAGGGTTGAGTGATATTTTGGTCATCAAAGCCATCTACGTCATGGTCACCATATTCTACAATCACAGGGTCAGAGTTCATGGCTACGTGACCTGACCAGGGGAAACTCTGGGCCGTAACGATGTGCTTGACAATGCACTGTATTGAACGCGCCTCACCTTATTCCACAGGCGTTACACAACGGGGTCCCGTCCTCGGCATCTCTCCACAGAGGAGTCTTTGTGGTGCAGCAGGAGGCACAGATCTTATTCTCTGATGGGGAGAAAGAAGTGGCTATCAGTACAAACAAACAGGCCTGGTGGCAATAATCCTCCTAAAAATGTTGTAGAATCATTAAATTATACGTTTCAATGCCAAGGACAACCTGACCTGGCAACCCTGCTCTTAACACGGTACACTACGTTACTTATTACAGTCTTAGGATGTTTACACAGCAGTTTCCCAAAATACCTCTAAAACTCAACCTCATCAAATGTATTCCACCTGTCTATGGTTCTAGTTAAAGTGTTTGATTTGTGTTGTAATGGTACCCCCTCCTGGATTACTTGAGTAGAAATAGTTCTACATAGAACACCCAGTCCATGTAAATAACCTCGCATGAACCCTTTTTTCTAAGAGAGTAATGTTCTGCCTATTTCTACGGTTCTGGTATTGTGTTGTGCAGTAGTAGCGCCCCCTCCTGGTGAAGAGTGGTAGGGATTGTTAGTCACTGGAGGAGGGGTCACTCTCTTCAGAGCTGCTGGTCCTCATGGAACTCTGGGATGAACGGGACCTGCCTGCCCTTGGTGACCTCCGGGTCGGACCACTAGAGAGCTCTTCACTAGAAGACACACACACAAACACGGCTTTAAAACGCACTTAGTTTGTAGAGAACATTGGGAGATATTTTACAACATATTGCATAGGAAAATTTGTGACATACAAATTGAATTTTATATAATACTGTATTACCTAAGGCCGCTCTAAATAATAGAATACATGTATTTGTACATCTCAATAATATTTTATTAAGCACTTTGAGTTAATGGGGAGGAAGAGCAATGCATACTCTGACATCAACCATACCTGTACTTCTGAGAGGTGATGAGAAGGCGACACTGCTCCTTGCTGTCGTCCAGCTCTGTCTGCATCCGGAACGTCACTCCCTGGAAATGTGGGTCTCCAACATCCACACTCCGGCTGGGATGGGGCTGCTTCCTGGGGGTCTTGGTGGTCCTCCATATGGGTTTAGATGGAGCAGGAGACTGGGGGGCTGGGGGGATAGTGTCCATGTCATCCTCCACGTCCATGCAGCTTTGGGTGAGGTCCAATGGAGAGTCTGTAATAAGACTGGCATCTTGTACTGACTTTGCGTTCACACTCACAGACCCTGCTTCACTGTTCAATATAAGAGACATAGTATGAGGGGAGTTTGGGGGTGGTGGCATGTCTTCCTTGGGGTCAAAGGTGAAACATATGTTTGAGTTGAAGTCCAGGGTCATGTTAAGGTTCAGCTCTTCTGGGCCTGGATGTATGCATGTCATGGTGTCTATGGAGGGAGATGATAGACTTACTGCATTCTTCATTGTAGCTACTTTGTGGGCAAGTGGTTGCCCAAATACGTTTATATAAGATACAGATGGATGTTTAACTGACAACCCGTCTTCTGCCTCAGGACGGACCTCCTTCACAGTGTTGTCTTCTTGGACTAAGGCACAGGGGACCTTTCTGCTTTCTTTACTCACAGACAATCCATCACCGCCAAGACAAAATGTGACTCCTGTGTCTTTGTTCGTGGCAACCTCAGAGTCTGAAACTGGTTTAGTGTTGTAGCTGCCATTGACATCCGGTGATGTCTGAGAATCGGTACCTGGACTTGTGGGTGAGCAATCACCATCTCCACCCAACTCACCCATCTCTCCTCTGGACCTGACATGAGGATGAGGAGAATACCCCCTGGTACTGACTAGAGTGGGGCAGACAGGGACAGTGTTCTTACTGCACCCTACACCTTCAGGAGGATGATCGGCAGGGCCTATAGGAACCAGCTGAGCCCTAGCTGAGGCCCCCTCCCCTTGGACGTCTGAATGGAGGAGTCTCTCACACTGCATGTTGATCAGACTCATCAACTCCCATGGACTATCTTTTGGCTGGTTATGAAGGCTTGTAAGAGAGGAATTGTGCTGAGGAGGACAAGGCCTATGATCAGACACTTGATCCTTTTTAGACATTTCATTTGATACAGGTGAAGTCTTAGGCTTTGAGTCTATGGGGTTTTTGTGAACAGGGGTGGGAGTTGCCAGCTTGGTGGCTTCTTGGATGAGGTAGAGGATGGTGCACTGGGTCACCTGAAGAAGAATAAAAGGAAGAAGAAGACTCCACCACACACTGAGATAATATTGACCCACTCACACACACACACCTGTGGGCCATCCTGGGTGTCCGGATCTTCCATGGTCCCTTGGCTGCCTGGTCTGTAGGTGGCTCCTATGCTCATGTCAATGTGCCCATCTTGTGGAAAGGAAACAATTGGACAGTGTTTACTATACTATTAAGTGACAATATAGGGTTGAATGTAAATACAGTATGTTTTATTGTTAAAGTATAATTACAGTTATCAGCTGAATATATATATACACACACACACACACACACACACACACACACACACACACACACACACACACACTAAATAAATAAAAACAAATACACAAATTAAACATGATACTTTCTTTCATTAAACTGTAATAATTCAAGTAAAACATATTGTAAAGTAGCCTATTAGTAGCCTACTAACTAGAACAGTCGGAATTAGCTGTCAAAATCAAATTAGCTTCGTGAGCAGAGCTATAATTAATGGCCCAACAAACCTTTGAAAGTCTTTAGCAAATAAGTGAGTAAGCCTACAATGACATTCTAACTAACTTACACGATATAGCCTATAGATACACACTTACTTAGTCAAATTGTATCAAATTCTCCTCAAAACGTAACCATCTGCATTCTAGTATTTGATAGATGTCTTGCTCGAGCCCACTGCTCACTCTGAGGGCAAGCAGAGGCCGTGCGTTTCAATACGATCTTTTCTGCCGCACAAGATCTCCATACCCTACCTTAGAAAATATTAAGTATTTAAATGCAAAAATCCCTGCGATCGATCGAATTACATTTCTTGAAACTATTGAGCTCAATCTTTAGATGATGTAATGCCGTGAACCACGTCGGTGATCACGGTGCAATCTCTTACCAAGGCGATCACTGAATCTGTCTTTTTGAGAGAGATTACAAGTTATTTCCCCCAATTTGATCACTAGCTTCAGGAAATTGAGTCACGTTGCCAAAATGCACTTGTTGTTGGGCCGACAGGATGCCACAGATGTCTGTGATTGAAGTTGATTGGCCTGGATAAACACATAAAAGAGTTGGTGGATTTCTGTTCGGGATTTTCCCGGAATTGTCGATCTTGTAGCGCCTCGGTTTCTTCTGTATATATTAAACGTTTTAATTTTTTTACAGCCAGGTAAATAGGCTTACTAGTAGTAGGCATAGCCTACTAATGCTTCTTTAAGAATAGTTCTCCATTACATAACACGTGAAGTGAGGTTCTTGGTACAAATTGTAGGCCTACTGTTGAGTGAGTTGTGGTGATTTAAAAAAAATTGTATTTAACCTTTAACTAGGCAGGTCAGTTTAAGAACATTCTTATTTACCATGACAGCCTACCCCTTAACCATTTAAAATTCTCTACTCACTAAACAAATCAAATCCATCAGTATTTAGCAGTGATACTGGTTGTTTAGACAGGCAGCCCAATTATATTTTTTTCACTAATTAGTCTTTTGACCCATCAGATCAGCTCGGAAAAAGATCTGTGATGGATTAAAAGAAAAAGTTGTAAAAATATCTGAATTGGGCTGACTAAATGCAGCAGTATTCAACGTCAGTACTCAAAGAGCCAGAGGTGGTTTTCTTGACCTAGTATGATACTGCCAATTGGTCGATTATGCAATTTGTTTCCGTTTCCCTTTCCCAGGTTGAGGATTAAAACTGCTCTCAAGGGCTGGTGTTGAATACTGCACTTGTGTTCAATTGCCTTCAGTGTGGTTTCTAAAAAGCATAGGGCTCAAGAGACTTGCTACAAACCTTTATATTTTTATTGCACAAATCTAAAATAGACGTGCTAATTTGAGATACCATATATACATAATACACTTACATGTTTTGTGCGTATGTTAGACAAATTCATTACAGTACAAGTGAAAGCATTCCATGTTTGTAAAAGAGACAATACCGGATACAGGTGGTTTTTGATAGTGGACAATTGAGACTACTAATGGTGAAATTACAAGGCAAATCGTTACTGGGTATGGATGGACAGAAACAGAAATTACTTGGAAATTGGACAAAACGCACCTGTCAGTGTGAAATGGATTAGGCTGCATTTACACAGACAGACCAATGCTGATCTTTCACCAATTGTTATTTTGACCAATCAGATCAACTTTGAAAAAGCTTCTATGTGATTGGTCAGAAGATCAATTAGTGGGGAAAACATATCAGAATTATGCTGCCTGTGTGAACGCAGCCCAAGTAGCGCCTTGGTGTCATCAGTTATCTTATGGATTCAACCCTTTCCGTTCCAATCGATCTCAAGCTGCCCTCTGCTTACAAAACATACTGGAAAAGTGTTACATCAGCAACAGTTAATGATTCCTGACAGGCTTGATTTAGGGAAAGGGGCTTTCAGTTGTTGTGGGGTGGCTTGTCAAGGTCTTGACTAGTCACCACAGCCCTACAACACCCCCCAATAACATCCCTAGAAACTGACCATGAGTAGATATGATGGTGAAAGCTATGTATACGTACACAACTGTTAGTTAGCTGTATGTGAGTGCTGTTAATGTAGAGACTAATGAGTATCTGGAAGCTCCATTTGAGGAGATTTGTGCGCATGATGACCTTTGTAAACGAGTTGTAACATGGAATGTTCCATTCAAGGATGCAAAGTTCTTCTTTGCAACGTGTGTTGATTGGATGTGTAACAATGACATTGGGCCCTTCTGAAATGCTGACTCACATTACTGTGAAACAAAGAACAACTGTTTGTGACATTGAACGGTTTGATAGACATCTCAATCTTGGCCTGAGAACTCTTCAATACACATTACATTTATACACACATTAATGCTGAAAACCATCCAACTCTTCCACAATCGGAATTACTTTCAGTGTGACCCAAACACAGTTCAGTGGCTGCGTTTACACAGGCAGCCAAATTCTGATATTTTTTCCACTAATTAGTCTTTAGACCAATCACATCAGGGGCGCGTTCAGCAGGACGCAACGTTTGGAACATTCAGATAGAAATATGCTACGTAGAACATGCTTCTCCAACATAAGGAATCACGTCAGCCCTATTCATAGGATTTCAATCTGCAACGTTCAAGACCGTTTTGCACCTGACCGTGGCCCAGTTCAGCTCTTTTTCCCAAGATTATCTGATTGGCCAAGGACCAATTAGTGAAAAAAATATAATATTTGGGCTGCCTTTCTAAACACAGCCAGTGACTGGTATATAGCTTTTGTCTTCGGGCACAGTCATGTGGGCATATAAGAGCTTCTTGACTTTGGGGGGGATCCTTCAAGCCTACTCTATCCCAGCCGACAGTCCAAAGAGTGCAACTCTCTCTCTCTCTCTCTCTCTCTCTCTCACGACTCAGTCCTGAGGGCTGTGTTCCAACATACATACTAGCATACTACTTAGAATGCATGCCCAATACATTGCTTCACACTAAGTAGGGTACTAGTGTGGAGTCCTCAGTGTGGTTTGGGAACATGGCCGTCCACGTAGAAGTTCCTGGTGACCTTAGGCAGGGTCAGCTCGATGCCCTCCAGCTCCTGGGTGAGGATGATCTGACAGCCAAGTCTAGAGTTCTCCTGTAGCGCGGGGGCCATGTCCAGCATGTCATCCTCTCTGGAATGAGAAGAATCCAATTGAACCCATTGATTTGCATTGCATTATAAGAGTCAATCTTGTTGACACTGAAGAAAGTTCCGGTTTTTATTGTGCATGTTTATTTGACAGGGGCAATGTACAACTAGAAGATGTGCAATGACATGGACTACGACATATCTTATAATAAAATAATGTCATACCTTTCGTCAGGCTCTGGTAGCTTGTCGACGTGGTCTCTGTTCACATACACGTGGCACGTTGAGCAAGCTAGTGAAGCCTCGCAAGCTCCTTAAATCACGCATGGACAGGGAGAAAGAAACAAGATGTAAGTGTTTGTGAATAGAATAATTGAGAAATCAAAATCCCTAACTTGTGACCTGAATTCTCTCAGGACGTAATCACAAACCCTATTAGAACTCACCCTCCAGTTCAATGTTGTGCCTATGGGCCAAGTACATTGCATTGTCTCCCACTTTAGCCTTCACTGGAATCCTCTTTCCTGATCTATCAATGTACACCACATTCACCCTAAGAGCAGAAAACCCCCCCCAATATAAATGTAGTTCACAAAAGGACAATGCAAGTGATGAATGCATGGTGCACTCAAATTACATTCAAGCAAATTAGTTAAAGTATGCCTATATCACCTTGACTTTGTCTGCATAACTACATCAGATGAAGAACTAACTTGCTCATTTATGTACTGTTATGGAGTCAAAATGGCAAAGACATAACTAGCTAACGTTACTCCATTAGTTAGTTAAATTATACACTGGTAGGGTAGCTACTTACACATCTTCTTGGGGGTTTTCTGCACTTTCACCTGCCTCACCGTGGTACAGACCTTCAAAAATAAAAATGGAGAAATAGTTGACGTTCAGTTCGAGATCCTCTTACGGATTGTTTGAGTTACTGTACGACTTTGAGACCAACTTAATTACAGAGAATTAGCAGCTTTGGAGATCAGTTACGTTCATTTATCAAACATTATTAGCAACATATGCCATGCTTGTCTTGTTATGTTATTCACAATGTGGGTGCAAGCCTTACTAATAGTTGCTAGTTACGATGTTCTTAGACATAGGTAGCTAACTGGTTAGCACTAACTTGATAGACATTCATTGGTTTGATGGAAGCTATCCCAAGTGTACCTGCGTAAGTTAGCTACAAGACCAACTCACCTCTGGATGTCTGCAAGTGTCGGTTCAACGTCCGGAAACGATCAACATTCGACGAACTAGATATACCATTCAAATAACTATTCAATCTGTTGAAAGGACATGCGCTACAATCTGGTATAACTCTAGAAAGTCTCAAAGTCAGCCCGACGCTCGACCGGACTCCAGCGGAGGCCGCCATGATTATGTTTTCATCACGTGAATGAAAGGAACAATGACGCGCATGTTTTGACTGTCTTCTGTTGTTTGAGCGGCAGAGAGCGCTGTTGCAACACACATTTATTTATTTTTATTTATTTCACCTTTATTTAACCAGGTAGGCCAGTTAGATAGATAGATAGATAGGTACTTTATTGATCCCCCGGGGGGGAAATTTCATCAAGTTGAGTTGAGAACAAGTTCTCGTTTGCAACTGCGACCTGGCCAAGACAAAGCAGAGCAGGGCGACAAAAAAACAACACAGAGTTACACATGGGAAATAAACAAACGTACAGTCAATAACACAATAGATAATCTATATACAGAGTGTGCAAATGTAGTGCAAAATGCAGTAAGGTTAGGAAGGTAGCTTTAATTTATCGAACTATAAAAAAAAATTGTCTGACTTGTAAATGCCTTTGTTATAAATTCTAAAGAGAAAATGTGATTCTGGTGCATAGTTTATTTTTTTATCTCAATCTTTGTGTACCAACATTTCTACCAACCAATAATCATTTGATCTTGTCTCGTCTGTAATGTCACTATATCAAAGATGAACTAGGCTACTTTAACCTATGTGGATGTATACATATGTATACATATACAACAAGATACAACAAGGTGTGCGCATACTGATACCTTAATTTGTGTTAATGAGTGAAATATGGATTACCGCAAGCGTCAAACTTGAGCTCTATTGTTTTATGCAGTAGTTTGGGTTTTAAGGGTAAAAACAAAATATTATCATTTGTCTTTTCAGTTCAGGTTGAAGAAAAAAATAATCTAGTCCTTAATTTCCACCAAAATCAAATTAAGCATACATTGAAATAGGCCTAGCCATGTGTGTGTAGGGGTGATCACTAGTAACCACAGCCACAAATAGCTAAACCCTGCCTATTTCTACAATTGATCTTAAAATCTTTCTTTCAAGGTGTGAATGGGAGGCTGTCAACCGGCGACTGAAACTCGGTGGTGAAGAGGGATTGTTTGCTAAAATGGATGATGAGGAGAAGACCTGGCTGACGACTGTGGCACGTTTTGGGAGTATGGAGAGGCCAGAGATGGCCAGACTAGTAAATTGGGCTTAGGAACAGAAGGTGTATTGGAGAAAAGGCCATCAGTGTGTGTTCTGCAAGTAGCACAGCGGATGAAGGCGCGGCATGAATGTTGTGAACGGATAGGCGTGGTTATGGACAACGAGGAAGAAGGAGCAGAGCCGAGTGCAATGGGAAGATGTGTGTTGAGGAAGAATGGCGCCAAGTACAAACCGTATTCTGCTGTCTCTGATGGCTCAGAAATTGAACCTGATGATTTGGGCGCAGTGGGACTGACATTTCATTAAGTTGGGTACTGTTAGATCGGTGAAGGCAGCTCAAAGTGGACTTGTGATGATATTTTGTTTTTCTTCCGTCCATTGGGAGCGAGCGCTTCTCGTCACGTGCTTAGGGACAAGACCTGTGACCTTTGATCTCCGGAGCAGGGTGCCTTTGAAAGGAGTGATTACTGGGGTGGTGTTAAGTGTTGAGGTGTAGCAACTGAAATCGAAGATTCCCTGTCTGTGACGCCCGCTGTTTGGTGAAATTTTGCTGGGTATCAGAAGTGCCCGGTACGAGACAGGTTGAGGTTGCCAGGGTCAGAGTAGAACAGAAGGTGTTGTATGCTGAGGCAGTGAAGAGAGTAGGGGATGATGGGTCAAGGGTGAGTAGAAGGCCTAGGCCAATACAGAGTGATACGAATTTTTGCTTCAGTAAGGTTGGCTTCTTAGCATTCATTTAGGGCTCCCAAGTGGCGAAGCGGTCTAAGGCACTGCATCTCAGGGCTAGAGGCTTCACTACAGACCCTGGTTCGATCCTGGGCTGTATCACAACCGGCCGTGATTGGGAGTCCCATAGGGCGGCGAACAATTGGCCCAGCATTGTCCAGGGTTAGGGGAGGCCGGGGTAGGCCGTCATCGTCAATAAGAATTTGTTCTTAACTGACTTGCCTAGTTAAATAAAGGTTCAATAAAAATATAAAAATAGCATGGTTGTCAACTGTAGAAATGGAAAGTAAATCGCAGAAAATAGATTTTGTGGTGGCAGTTACAGAGAAGTACTTTGGTGTACAAGATTTTACAAGGTGTGTAAAATCGGGGGCAGCTCCCACCTGAGAACAGAGCGGGATACTGGGTCCGGGGGCTCTGCCCCCGGGGCAGGACTGGGCACCCACGCAACGGAAGGCTCCGGCCATGGAGCTGGGTTGGCTGCCGGTCCCGTACTGGGCACCGGTGTAGTGGAAGGCTCCGGCCCTGGAGCTTGGCAGTAGACCATGAAGAGACAGAGATGATGTTTTGACTGGAGTCTAGAGGTGGGCTCCTGAACTCCTCTTCTGACCCCTGGGCCGCATCACACGCACACACCCCACACACACACACACACACACACACACACACACACACACACACACACACACACACACACACACACACACACACACACACACACACACACACACACACACACACACACACACACACACACACACACACACTCCTCTTCTGCCCCCTGGGCCATTACAACAGTCTCAGGGATACACGTCCTCAGCCTTGAAATGTCAATTCGAGACATGACTAACAAATAACACTAAAGCTTTCATAGCAGTAAAACTCCACAGTGGGGGCGTTCTTGTTGACATGTGAGATGTGATATACATCCCCATAAAACGACTGAAGTCTTTCCTCTAGTGTAAGTACTCTGGTGCTTTATCATGATCTGTCCATAGGCCGCATGTCAGTCTTAAACCTGGAGTAATATACAGTACAGGGCCCATGTCAGTCTTAAACCTAGACTAATATACAGTATAGGCCCCAAGTCAGTCTTAAAATCTGGAGTAACATACAGTACAGGCCCCAAGTCAGTCTTAAACCTAGAGTAACATACAGTACAGGCCCCATGTCAGTCTTAAACCTGGTGTAATATACAGTACAGGCCCCAAGTCAGTCTTAAACCTAGAGTAATATACAGTACAGGCCCCAAGTCAGTCTTAAACATAGAGTAATATACAGTACAGGCCCCAAGTCAGTCTTAAACCTATAGGTTAATATACAGTACAGGCCCCAAGTCAGTCTTAAACCTAGAGTAATATACAGTACAGGCCCCAAGTCAGTCTTAAACCTAGAGTAATATACAGTACAGGCCCCAAGTCAGTCTTAAACCTATAGGTTAATATATAGTACAGGGCCCATGTCAGTCTTAAACCTAGAGTAATATACAGTACAGGCCCCATGTCAGTCTTAAACCTAGAGTAATATATAGTACAGGCCCCAAGTCAGTCTTAAACCTAGAATAATATAAGTCCCAATATGGCTGTATAGAGTTCCTCTACTGTGAGTCTGTCGGGTCACTATAGAATATCATAAGGGTTATGCTTTCTTCTTCTATGAGTCTTCAGGGAAGGTCTTTAATCAGTCAAGTAAGGGTGGGCGACTTCAACACTGATGGCTAGCTTGGTTCCTCTTCCTGTTCATTCATCCTTCAACCACATACACCAGTAAGGATCAGACCTGGGTTCAAATTATATTTTAAATCTTTCAAATACTTTTAGCACTGGCTTGAGCCTGTCTGGAGTTTCCAGATCACAGAGGGGCAGGGTTTTCACTTTTGGGACATTTCCATTGGTCTCAGTCCTCCAGTCAGGCAAGCTCTGTCATGTGCAGCTAAAGTATTTAAAATATTTCAAAAACTATATAAACCCAGGTCGGATCCTAGCTGATGTGTGTGTGTGAGTGACTGCTAAAAGTCCTTACAAGAATAGTAAACCCCCCAAAATTAGGGGATGAACGGGAACTGTTTCTCAGTTAATATTAGCATCCAGGGAGTCTTCACCTGTGTGCCTGTGGATTCCATTAAGGGACCAGGAAGTGTCCCATCCCGGTGCATCCTTGAGCCCTCAGGTCGTCAGCTACGGCTCTATAAGGGTGTGGTGGGTGGAGGACTGTTAAACTGTTACACGCATGACCTGCAGATGAAATGGCCTCTAGCTACGAGCCTGTCTCCCCTTGTTTTTCTTGTGGTGGCTTGAATGTGTGTGAGTGCATAAGTGTCTAATTTCTCAGCTCTCCATGGTTTGTCAGCATTGGGTTGAATGTCGTCCGATGCTGCAATGCTTGTCTTAATTCAAGCTCAAACACACACGCTCACACACATCCACACTTACACACACACGCTCACACACAGCCACACTTACACACACACACTCACACACAGACACACTCGCACACACGCTCACACACAGACACACTCGCACACACGTTCACACACAGACACACTCGCACACACACTCACACGCACACTCACACACAGACACACTCACGCACACACACACTCACACACGCACGCACGCACGCACGCACGCACGCACGCACGCACGCACGCACGCACGCACGCACGCACGCACACACACACACACACACACACACACACACACACACACACACACACACACACACACACACACACGCCAGTGCACATTCTCGCCCTCTCTCTCCCCAGAGGCAGGCTTGGGTTTACCTTTCCTCCTCAGCGGTGGCCTGGGCATGTTAGGTTGGTGGAGCCGTCATGCTCCACTGGAACTCCCCTCTGAGAAGTCTCCAGTTCTGTGTTCTGATACTGTGATATTCCCAGGTGTTTCCACCCAGGGCAGGCCATCAGGGATGGAGTTGTATGTTAGAACACTCTTCCTATGGGTTTCTCTACACATGACTAATACAACTTGAAACGCGAAACTCTATACACTCGATCCTGGTTAGTGTGTATGTGTCCATGTGTCATCAAAGACTTTTGATATTCAAATCTCTGCTTCTAATGATATTATGGTCATCCACACCACTTCGCATCCTACTGTCATCCCGGGATATTGGATGGCCTCTAAAAGAGAATGTATTGACAAAAGGGCAAGTCAGAACGCATGTCTTCTGAACACAACATTTCATGTCATCTCATCATTTCATCTTTATCTTATATTTTCAGCTGCTCTGTGTATGCCTGAGTGAATGTAGATTTGTGCAAGACAAGCAGTATCAAGATGACACGCAAACCTCAACCTGTCCAAGATACTTAAGTAATAAACAGGTTACTATGGGCCCCTATGCCCTGAAAGCCTCTGTCTGCGTGGGAGCGCAAGAATGTCTGTGAAATTTTAGAGAAAACTATGGAACAGAGCAATTCATTCATCGTCTTTCTGATCTCTGATCTTCTGATCTTTCTGGCATTGTGAAATTGATGTGATGAGTCAGAGATATTTTTACTGTATGGTTCGTGCTATACTTTCCGTGCCTTATGTGTGGAACGGCGTGGAAAGCTGTCACAGTCATTGAGCCCATTCATTCTGCCAAAACTCTACAGATTATAGCCACATTCTTACCAACTGGGCACATGGAGTACAGCTCTGCTAACCCACAGACTTCAGTAGTAAGGGAATATGCTTGGTTTGTCTCTGGTTTGTTTGTTGTTTGTGAGTCTTTGGTGTGCTACCAGTGTCTGGCCAAGTAATAGACAGTGTTGACCCATGACTGTTGACCTTTTGAAACTGTTGACCTTTTACCTTTCAACCTAGGCTAGAGAAGCAGAGGGGTGACAGGGTTATATAACAAATCATTTCAAAGACCACAACACATCAAGGAAGCCATCGCCCAGTCCTGATGGCGTTTGTTTTCTTTTATCTTTGGAGATGAGTCAGAGAATGTAATCAATAAACAGAACTTTAAATGAACCCTAATTAACCTACCTATATCAATAGATGCATCGATTGAACAATCCTACTACAGTGTATCCCAAAGCGTCGATCACTGAAAGCCACAGCAAGCCAAGTTGCCATGGTAGACTGAGCTGTCAATCACTTTGCCCTGTCTGACAAACAGAACACAGATACACCCTGGGAGTATCAGTGAGCCCAGGACCCTCCCCTGTTGTCATGACAGCAGGATGATTGATGGTCTCTCTGAGTGAAGAGGAGCGGCTTGGGGACAGGATATCTTCATAGTGCTGAAAGGTGAGGGGGGATATTAACTCAGTGGAGTTGGAGGGGGAATGAGTTGGGGGTTTGGGGGTGGATGGGGAGTGGGTTGTGGGGGTCCTGTCTCGATCTGTTTCAGGGACGTTTGGTGACCTCAGTTGAGCTGGAGAGTTTAAGGTGGAGGGGTGGTGAGGGGGGGGGGGGTGGGGGTGGGGGGGCTTTCCGTGACCCCTAGTTGAGGTGGTGAGTTTGGGGGAGTTATGGGGAGTGAGAGGGTTATGTCTTGATCTGTTTGCAGGGGCGTTTGGTAACCCCAGTTAACCTAGTCTGACTAGTCAAGGTTCAGACTGGAGGCCTGTGTGTCGTTGTATACAAGGTGTTAACACCATGATGAACTGGGCCCTGTTTCACTTCATATGTGGCTGTACTTCCTGTACTGTCCTTACTACATTTTTCACTACATTTGCACACTCTGTATATAGATTCTCTATTGTGTTATTGACTGTACGTTTGTTTATTCCCATGTGTAACTCTGTGTTGTTGTTTTTGTCGCACTGCTTTGCTTTGTCTTGGCCAGGTCGCAGTTGTAAATGAGAACTTGTTCTCAACTGGCCTACCTGGTTAAATAAAGGTGAAATAAAATAAATAAAAAAATACTCTACAAACATGTGGGTTCATGAGAGGTGCAGCATCTCAGTGCTAGAGACACCCTGGTTCGATCCAGTCTGTATCACAACCAGCTGTGATTGGGAGTCCCATAGGGCGACGCACAATTAGCCCAGCGTCGTCTGAGTTTGGCCGGGGTAGGCCATCATTGTAAATAAGAATTTGTTCTTAACTGACTTGCCTAGTTAAATAAAGGTTATGTTTAAAAAAGAAGAATGATGGTAGTATGGGTTCCTGCAATACTATTGAATGTTTTAAGACTCAAGTTTTTAAGCAACCTCTAAAAAGCTGTGTAGGTAACTGATTCTAATTTAGCACACACTGATGAGGGGGAGTCATGAAAGGAGAAAACAGACTATAAATCGTCTCACATTTCTGCAAACTGGTTGACGCAATGAAGTGTGCACCTCAGCAAGTGTGAACTATAACAGTTCCTTCCAACTATAGTATGATTTCTCAGCTGACCACTAACATTTTCCTAACCACCCGACCAGACCAGGCCCCATATTGCATTCAGAAGAGAGAGTGGGGAGGATGTCCAACCTTGACACACACAGCTAAACCAACACACACTGCCTGGACTGGACCCGGTTGCACGACCGAACTCGCCAACTTTGCAACAGTCTCCCATCTTCACATAGCAACAAACTCCCTGGCTCCTTGGTGATACGTTAGAGCGTGTGCGGTCCGCTCTGTCTCTCTCTCTTTGTTTTGTTTTTTCTGACATTGTTTAATCTGCGTGCCCAACTCACTATGGATTGTGGGTTGCATCCCAAATGGCGCCCTATTCCCGATATAGTGCACTACTTTTAACCAGGGCCCATAGGGCTAGTAGTTCACTATGTAGGGAATGGGGTGCCATTTGGAAGAGATCCATAGTTTCTTCCTTTCCAAACCACAGCTATGTTCCTTACTGCCATTTCCAACAACGGGCAGTCATGCTAGACAGCGGAACAAAGGAATAATAACATTTCAATGGTAGGAAGAAGCAGTAGGGAAACTGTTGGTAAAGGTTGGACACTGAAAGGCTAAAGAAAAGTATATTCACTTCCTACCTTTCAATTGGGCCTTCTGCTTTCCTGCCAGTCATAGATGTGGAGTTTAAGGCACACCAATGAAAGGAACATTTCACTGCTACTTCTTCACTTCATGCATTGTCCACCATTTCACATCTATTTATTAAATATTTATTTAATCAGGAAGTCTCATTGAGGTCAGAAGACCTCTTTACTAAAAGTGTCCTGGCCAATAAATGTCCATTATGTTAAATTGGAGGAGAACTTTGCTACAAAGATCTATACTCCATATATGGTAACAACGTGGTTGTTTTCTTAACAGCTCTTCGGTCATCATGACTTTTTAATGTGGCGCCACTTGTACTTATCTCTGTTTCTAACATCTTTGACCTTAACAAGGGGTAAGATGAGCGTCTCAACGGGCCTGGAACTGAGGTCAGTTGATGACTGAGTCCAAGTCAATATATCTCTAGTGCTTGTACTGGCACAAGACTCCCTATCATTCACTTCTCCATCTCTCCTTTTCTGTCTCTTTCACTCTCACTCACTCGCTTCTCATCTAACGTACAAATGAAACAAAACAAATTTGTCTTTAATCAATTGGAGAGATATGTCTTGGCCAACTGGGCTCTGATCCTACCACGTTTCTGAGAAAATGGACAGAGAAACCTTTTCTGTGGACTACAGGAAAAAGAGGACTGAGCACGCCCCCATTCTCATCGACAGGGCTGCAGTGGAGCAGGTTGAGAGCATCAAGTTCCTTGGTGTCCACATCACCAACAAACTAGAATGGTCCAAACACACCAAGACAGTCGTGAAGAGGGCACGACAAAGCCTATTCCACCTCAGGAGACCGAAAAAAACAAGATTTGGCATGGGTCCTCAGATCCTCAAAAGGTTCTACAGCTGCAACATCAAGAGCATCCTGACTGGCTGAATCACTGCCTGGTACGGCAACTGCTGGGGCCAAGTTTCCTGCCATCCAGGACTTCTATACCAAGTGGTGTCAGAGAAAGGCCCTAAAAATTGTCAAAGACTCCAGCCACCCCAGTCATGGACTGTTCTCTCTGCTACCGCATGGCAAGCGGTACCGGAGTGCCAAATCTAGGTCCAAAAGGCTTCTCAACAGCTTCTACCCTCAAGCAATAAGACTCCTGAACAGATAATAAAATGGCTACCTGGACTATTTACATTGCGTCCCCAACCCCACCCCCCCCCCCCTCTTTTACGCTGCTGCTACTCTCTGTTTACTATCTATGCATAGTCACTTTAACTATACCTACATGTACATATTACCTAAACGTGACAAATATACTTTGATTTTATATTTTTTGTTTATTTTTAAACCAATACTATTTGAACCTAGGTCTGTCCATAATGCTACTCCTGGTGTGTCTGACTCCCTGGGAGTGGAACGTGTGGAGTGTGACATCCGTACCTGAGCAGCAGAGTTATTGTCTGAGCCTTAGGGTCTTATCACCACACAAACAGAGATGATAAGAGAGAGTGATCTTTGGACATGCCTGCCTGCCTGTGATGTGTCTGTCTACAGCAGGCAGGGTCCAGGCTGCATAGGGATTATAAATACAGACAGAGTCCATGGTTTAACTCAACAGTGCCTTTGTTACCTTAGATCCCAATCTAAAGGCTTAGCGTTGATTCCTAGGCAGATATAGGTGAAATCATTCCCTAAAAGTTAAAAGATTCCTGGGTGAATAAGTTAAATGATTCCCTAAAAGTAATTGGTCTCTTTGGTAGATTACTGAAACTTTTTCACTAAAAAGGGAATGATTCCAAAGGCAGTTAGATTAACTGATTTCCTAAACCATGAATTGATTGCAAGACAGATTCCGGCATGGGTCCACTGAAAGAGTCACTGTTCTCTAGCAGGGATTTGACTCCTCTATCCATCAGATTTGATCTACACCATATACAGCAGGCTTTATTTCAGCTTAAAACCTGGAGAGAGACATTTGTTTTCACACACTGTGAAGCACTATCATGATTTAGGGACAGGACCAACGACTTAAACAAAGCCTTGATTCTGTGGTTTTACAACATTTTCCACCGGTACTGAGATTTTGGGATTAGGTCTCGGTAGATTTGTGTGTGTGTGCGTGTGTGTTTGGACCCATCAGGGACAAAATGGCCTGAAAACTAATATGCAAATGAGGTACTATAAAATCCAACTGAAAATCCAACTAGATAGATAAATATAAGGGTTATGAATTGTAAAATGTTGAATAGAATTGGAGAAGATACTTTATAGCGCTAAGGGAGACAATTTGCTTAATGTTTATTTATTATTGTGTGGTCATTCAAAGTCTCAGTTCAACTACACTGATTGGACAAAACATTAGGAACTTTTCATGACACAGACTGACCAGGTGAATCCAGGTGAAAGTGATGATTCCTTATTGATGTCACTTTGTTAAATCCACTTCAATCAGTGTAGACAAAGGGGAGGAGACAGGTTAAAGAAGGGGGGGGGGTGTTCTTAATGTTTTGTTCATGTACGTTGTCATTGTTATGGGTGATAACAATGATTTGATCATTTCTTAAACCAGGATTGATGTCTGAGAATCCAGATCTAAACCACAACAGCCTTTGCGACCCTCTCCACCCTAAGCCCCCTGATAGCCAACACCCCTATCCCCCAACCCCCTCAGGCCAGAGGGATGTTGATAAGGCCAGGCTGGGTGGATGGCAGTTGAACGGTCTTCACTCTGCTCTGGTTCTTCCTGGAAGAGGGGGTGGTAGTAGGGGAGGGTGGCCAGGCCCCAAGCCCAGGAGGGTGTATCAGTCCCTGGAATCATGCGGAGCCCTGTCACCCTCCTCTGTGAGTTACTGCCACAGGGTTTCCTGTTGGGTTAAAAGTAAACCTCCCCTCCACCGCTCCAGACCTCCTCCCCAGACCCCCTGCCCTTTTCCTCACACACACACACACACACACACACACACACACACACACACACACACACACACACACACACACACACACACACACACACACACACACACACACACACACACACACACACACATATGTGTGTTCACACAAACACACTCAAGCACATACAGACCTCCTCCCCAGACCCCCTGCCCTTTTACTCACACACACACACACACACACACACACACACACACACACACACACACACACACACACACACACACTCACACACACACACACACACACACACACACACACACACACACACACACACACACACACACACACACACACACACACACATATGTGTGTTCACACAAACACAGTCAAGCACATACATGCATGCTGGCACACAAGCACACAAAGTGCAAGCGAGCACAGAGTAAAGGAGTGTTCATTGAGTCAACTTCAGTTTTTTGCAAGATGCCTCTAATAAGAACTTTTCACACACCCTGTCTTGTGTCACACAGAAATACTATTGTAACTGTGGTTGCTGTCTCTCATAATATATACTGAAATCCTTGCAAATGATAGATTGCTCAATTATCTCCCTCCTCATTAAAGGGAGATCCAGACGGTGACGTGGTGAGAACAGAACAGAACAGGTGTGCAGTGTGGGAGAAACACTGAACTACGGCTCTGTGAGAGTGGCACTCAATATAAACCAGACAGACAGTGCAAGTGGGCTTACTCACATACGTAGACAGACAGTGACACACACACACACACACACACACACACACACACACACACACACACACACACACACACACTGGGTCCTGCTGGCACGCTTACCTCCTCCCTACCCACATGTCTACTTCGTAATGCCTGAGGACACCCCACAGCATATACACACTGAGAAAACAGGCATAAACAACCAAACAATGAGACACACACACCAGCAACGCCAGACAGATGGATGACTGTGTCTTTAATCTCTTTTCCCAGCAATTGGGCTTCGAATCTAGATTATCTGCAAAGACTCTGAATGTGCGAAAATGAATCCACCTAAAACCATTTGGCATTGTGTTTTTTAATTAAATGGTGACCCACAGCCTTGGAGCTGGGCGTTTTGATCTCTTATCTGGTGCAGCTGAAAGGGAAAGAAGCTCCACACATTCCAATGGAACAGATATACAATTATGACATCTGCACCACAGTTTGGATTTCCCCCTTATAGGAAAGACTTCAGTGCTGATGTATAATTTGCTGTGCTTGAGGCAGACTAATATTACAGCCTATAGGATCAGAGTTTAGTAAGTTAACAAGCATTAGGATACATTCTTTCCGCTGACATGTGTTTCTTGTAGTATCACACAAATCGCACACCTACACAATGTTGAAGAATGTTGGAAAGAATGTTGGAAAGTATTCCGGAGGGGTTTGGGAATTGGAAGAGCTCTTATTCCGGCTACGGCTTATTGGACCAGGAATTCACTGCTCCCGAAGTTCCGAACCTCTCCGGGAACCACCTGTCAATCATTTATGTCCTGTCCAATACTGTGCCAGTATAGTAAACTACCAGACAGGCCCAGAAAGTCTTTTAAGCATTTGAGTTGTGTTTTCACAAAGTATTTTGACGACTTCCTGCCTTCCACTGCTCCTAAACCTCTCAGAGTGGATAGAGAAACCTTGGTGGTCTGGTCTCCAACTATCTGTTAATAATTTCTGTCCAATTCAATATAAATCAACACAGAGATTGTGAAATACAACAACCAGATGTCTCTGAAAAGTGAAAACCACTGCAGCATTTCTGTGTTGCACTTTATGAAGCATTATGTAGCCATAACTTCTTCCCATTGCTCATAGTAAATGAAAGGTTAGGGCTGGGTTTGGGTCTCTAGCTTTCCTTCAGTACAATATGAGGATATGAGTGTTAGATGAACATTTGCGATAAGGGACACAGAGTGAGCCAAGTGAATGTGTGTGTTAGGAAACGTGCCCAGTTTAAATAGCAGGTCCGTTTAAAACCGCTGGACCCCTACAATAACAAGGATGGAATGGTACATTTTAAACTGTTAGCTGAATGGTCAACTGACAGTTTGCTACATTTGAAAATCTGATCCATATCTACAGGCCTCTGTAAAGAGTCACACAGTACCACAAACTAGGAGGGATTTAAGATACCTTCTTTTACTCCCACTAGCAACATGTGTTTCAGATAGGCCACATTCAACAGTTGAAAATAAACTATTTGCAATGGTGGAAACCCCCATTTAAGGGCCAGAGCATAGATCACTGCTGAGGAACAGTTAGGCTTCCAACTATGGTAACTGAGTCTTTCTCATCTCTCTCCCACATGATGTAGGAATAATGGACCTGTGCCCATCTAAGAGATCAAGGCTACATCCTAAATGGCACCCTATTCCCTACATAGTACACTACTTTTGACCAGAACCATATGGACCCTGGTTAAAAGTAGTGCACTATGTAGGAAATAGGGTGCCATTTGGAATGCAGCCCTGGCCTGGAGATCCAACATAGAGGTTCAGATACTATCTCCATTGAGAACATCATTCCTCAGTGTGTTATCTCCAACAAAGGTCTGTTCAGAACCTCCTCCATTGAGAGCAATAGGGTTGCCATTCCATCTGGGTGTTCTGGACTGGTAAACTCTTGATGGTGTGGTGTTTGTGTGTGTGTGTGTGTGTGTGTGTGTGTGTGTGTGTGTGTGTGTGTGTGTGTGTGTGTGTGTGTGTGTTTGGCCCCCCAGCACACATGCCCGTCCTCCTCCACAGCAGCCCTTATCAGCCGCTCCAGGTTTCCACCACAGTCTCTACATAACTGTCTCTGAGTCAGTTAAGGACACCTGGGAAGTAGAACAAAAGACAGGGATCATGGTTTGCATGTACTTTGAATTCTCCAGTGCTTTTGGTCAGAATGCCTAGTCGGACCGTAGTAGCAGTACTCTGATCTAACCACATACTGCTTAGATCACAAGCCTCCAAATAGGACCACTAGATTGTGTTCTCCTCAGGAAGACTTCTCCTCAGAAAGACTTCTCCTCAGGAAGACTTCTCCTCAGGAAGACTTCTCCTCAGGAAGACTTCTCCTCAGGAAGCTTAGTCAGCCTAGAGACACTGAGCCAACTGAATCTGGAAGTTTCTGTGTCAGGCAATGTGGTGACTACTAAAGCCTGTCTCCTCCTCCTCATCTGTACAGAGTTACTGTTGGTTGTGTTTTCTTGTGGTGCTGGCTTCTGTGGCTGTGCTTATTCTGCATCTCTCTGCTACCCTAAGCAGTCTCAGTTTTAGATAAACATCATATGACGTGAAATAACAATTATCTTGTGGATTCTTAACTGCTTTCTACCTCATTACAGACTATGCGGTTGATGATTGTACAATATTTAATACCCAAATATATTGACCGCATTATTACATATGTGCACATTTAATGGAGTTTAAAAATTCATATTTGATTTAATTTTTGTATTAATTTCTCATGTACTGTAGTGTAGTATCGTATGTTTACCATCTGTTTATGTGTTTATGTTTCTCTCTCTCTCTCTCTCTCTCTCTCTCTCTCTCTCTCTCTCTCTCTCTCTCTCTCTCTCTCTCTCTCTCTCCCTCTCTCTCTCTCTCTCTCTCTCATTGCAGTACAATGCAATGAGAATAATGAAATCGAATTAATTTCAGTAGTAATAATAATAGTACATATAATCATGTTTACAGGTTCAACACTACTGCTCTCTCTCTGCTTTCTCCTTGTCTCCACCATCTCTCCATATCCACCTTTTATCTGGTTAGACAAACATATGGCTGTTCCTCAGACCTAGAGTAAACACAGTAAAAGCCACTGGAGACGCTCCTTCAGTCCCAGGCAGCTAGCAGTAAGCTAACAGTAAAAACATGACCAGACAAGAAATCCACAATCAGTGGGGGAGAAAATTACTTATGAAAATTAATGTTTACCACTGGATCGCTGAACATATAGCCTACAGTCCTGATCCAAACCAATATATAAATATAGATTTATATAGAACATTTTGTGTTGAGCTGGAATTTTCCCTCCAATACTTTTTGTAGACAAAGTTTAGGGAGTGTGAACGTTGAATTATGACACTTTCCTTAACCATGTATAACAATACACATAGGAAAGGGAGTAACACATAGGGGTGTCTGTGGAGCTTCAACTAGTTTACATGAACCATATTTAAAGGACACCCAACCCACACAATGTTTTTTAAGTGATGTCACATCCTGCCACTAATGAAGGACTTCTGAGGTATGCAGCATATTAAGGGGAAGATTCCCCACATTTTCCCCCCCACAGAATCCTTCTAGAGAAGAGACATGGGTTAAGGTTAATGCAAGGTTAACATTCTAAGTAGCTAATATGCTTTGAGAATACAATACAGGCCGTATTCAATCTGAGGCATCCATTGTTATGGTCTGTAGAATGTTTAGAATGTTGTCAGTCTACGGAGACCTGTATAATTGACTGTAGCCATGAGAGCTGACCGGCTCTGTATGTGTGTGTGTGTGTGTGTGTGTGTGTGTGTGTGTGTGTGTGTGTGTGTGTGTGTGTGTGTGTGTGTGTGTAAACTGACCGGCTAGCCTGTCGTTTGGGGAACAGATGACGCTATGGACTCGTTCACTCCTCTGGGTAAACAAACTGTGTCGTTCAATGCCTCCCCATCTTCCTCCTAGACAACTGGTGCCGTTACCAGTAACCACAGAAACTCAAATTTCCCCCTTATTAAAGATTGCCTTCATCCACGGTCGTTTTCATAAACCCTCACTCAATCCCTCTCTCGTCTCCCTCGTACCCTCCCTCCATCCCCCTCTCTATTTTCTGTTTCCATTCTGTGTGGGTTTGGGGTTGGGGAGTGCAGAGATGGGGCCCATTTACCCCCCTCCTCTCTCTCCCCCTTTCTGCCTTTTTCCTTCAGGGCTGGGCGTTCACATGAGGGAGTAAACCCTGCCAGAACACATGCTGGGCAGAGTGTTGTCCAGAAACATGAAGGAAATACATTTATTAGAGTGAAAACAGAGCAAGCCAACATGTATGGACTCCAGCAGTTCTAGGTTTCTACCCCAGACAGAGAGCCAGGGTACAGAGTGTGGTCAGTGGTTAGAGGGTGTGCTTCATTAGGCATTCTTTTGGGCCTGGAGAGTGGTTTACCATACACAGTGAGAATCCACCAAGCTTTATACCAGTGGAGGCTGCTGAGGGGAGGACGGCTCATAATAATGGCTGGAACAGAGCAAATGGAATGTCATCAAACATCTAGAAACCATGTGTTTGGTGTATTTGATACCATTCCACTGATTCTGCTCCAGACATTACCACGAGCCCGTCCTCCCCAAATAAGGTGCCACCAACCTCCTGTGATATATACTCATACACACACGCACACTATTATGACAAGGCCTCTGGACATAGCACAGGGGTCGGTCCACAGCGAACAGCCACTCTTATGACAAGGCCTCTGGACATAGCACAGGGGTCGGTCCACAGCGAACAACCACTCTTATGACAAGGCCTCTGGACATAGCACAGGGGTCGGTCCACAGTGAACAGCCATTCTTATGACAAGGCCTCTGGACATAGCACAGGGGTCGGTCCACAGTGAATAACCTAGTTGATTACATACTTTCCTTCCCTCTGCACTCAAAACAAAACCTATACCAGCTGCTTATGTCCAACAGACACAAACATTGACATTGTTTTTCATTTAATTAAAATGACCTAATCATTACCCTCCAACTCAGCTTCTTTTCTTAGAAAAAATGTTAAATATAAATATTACCAAACCATTGCCATAGCCTATTTCTAAATTCAGTTTATTTTCTTAGAAATAATCCATTATTTGTAATCATTAAAATTACCTAACTATGTCTACCACTGAACTCAGATTGTTTTCATAGAAACTAAAACAGAGATAATGTCTGAATGAGAGAGAGAAGCTCTACTGTCATCCAGACAGCTCTGGAAGTTCCAGTACTCCTGAGGATTCTCTAGAAAGAGCCCTAGTGATTGGAAACAGCCAAATCAGCACAAGACGATAAAAATAGAGTATCCTTTCACAGGGCTAGCTGTGTCGCTAGGGACCCTTCTCATACTTCTCCTGTGACACAAAACACACCACTTTATTCCCTGGTGCTCGTATCCTACATGGTTTGCAACACACACACACACACACACACACACACACACACACAAACACACACACACACACACACACAAACACACACTCACGCACCAAAGCATCTGGAGCCAGTCACTCTATACCAGGTTCTTTAACTCCATTCCTGCAGGAACCCATGACTCTAGGATCTCATCCCAACCTGTTATTAGTCCAATTATACACAGGGCATATTATTTCACTCTCCTGCACTTTACACAAAGAGTCATTTCTAAAGTGGCAACTTTCACACATTCTGGTTTAATTGAGAAAATAGTATTTAATGAGGGAGGGAGGGAGGGAGAGTGGGAGAGAGGGAGAGAGAAGGGAGGGAGAGCGGGAGAGAGGGAGAGAGAGATCAAAAACAACTTCTGAGTCAGGAGTTGAGCTTTGGGACAGTAAGAGGTCAAAGTTGACAGACTGACAGATACTGCTGCTGAGGTGTCCCTGAGAACATGTGGTGGTTGGTAAACTAAACCTGCACCTCAGCCCCCGTCCGTCCATGTGTGTGTGTGTGTGCGTGGCGTGTGTACCTCAGGCAGTGTTAGAGCAGAATACATATAGGTCAAAGGTATCACAGCCTAAACCTGCTCACCCTGTTAAGACCAGGACCATTTCCTGTGAAAACAAGGACACACACACACACACACACACACACACACACACACACACACACACACACACACACACACAGACAGAAACATGCCAGTTCATCAGAGTGCACCAACAAACCAGGTCAATTACAGAGAAGTTGAACGTTTTACCAAAATATACAACTGAGTCAAGATGGGGACAGACACAAACATGGAGTTAGATGTCATTTAGGCCGACTCTCTGCACTTGACTGACCCTACTGCTGATACTGATACTGCATATAACAATAACCATAGAGAACCATAACCAATAGACTATAGATGTTGTTCTTCATAGTAATAATACAGAGCATATAGGAGCATAATGGAAAAGGTTTGGGAATGGGAGAGGGACGGAAGAACACATAGAAGAGGGGAGAGTGAAAGTTTGGGAAAAGAGGACAATGAGTCGGAAAAGAGAAATGTAGAGAGGGGGAGTGGGAAAGGGAAGTCCCGGAGTGGGAGAGTGGTGTAAAAGATGAGAGTGGGAGAAACAGTTTGAAACACAGGGGAGGAAGACGTGAGTGGGTGAATTACAGAGAGGGGGAGTGGGAGAGTTAGAGGATGAGAACGAGGGGGAATGAGACAGAGCGGGAGAAGGAGAGAGGGTGGGAGAAGGAGAGAGGGTGGAGTGGAAGTGTAGTACAGTAAATAAACAGAGGCCCCCTCGACGGAGAAAGAGCCCTCCAGCTGCTAGTCCCATACACTCTCTCCCCACCTCTTTCTCTCTTTCTCTCTTTCTCTCTATCTCTCTCTCTTTCTCTTCCTTGCTTTCTCTTTCTTTCTTTCTTTCTTTCTTTCTTTCTTTCTTTCTTTCTTTCTTTCTTTCTTTCACTCTCTAGCCCTTTGTTCTCTCTCTCTCTCCACTAGTCACCAACAGTCTTCCTCCTCACGTGAGTGCAGCAGCCAGCACAGCTCATCTTCTAGTCACTTCCCCCTTTCCTCTCCTATAACTAATGAACTGGGATCCTGCTGCTCTCAAGCTGGGGCTCCTCCATACTGAGCACATACCAAAACATGTTACCCTGCAGAGTTCATAGACTCAGCGTTGATTTATTACTAAGCACCAGACCTGGAAACTTCACAGCTAATGTGGCACGTTACTTCTCTCGACGACAGCCCAGACGTAGAGTCGCAAGAACGTAAAATTGATCGTATGATGGTCAATCCTGTGCTTGGATGAAATGTTATCAAAGGAATCACTTTCGGAATGGGATATGAGTGGAACTGATAGGCTGCATCTGAAATGGCACCCTATCCCCAATATATTCCCCTATGAGCCTTGGTCAAAAGTAGTGCACTACATAGTGAATAGGGTGCCTTTGGGACACTTAGTGTACAGCTGTACAGTGTTTCTGATTTGGAATGTCAACATGTTATGCTGTCACAATGAATGACCTCTGCTGCTAATCCTAGGGCTTGTTGCTGATGCATAATGCTAGCTGGTTTCCATGTTATTATACACTATAGGGCTTGTTGAAGATAGGCTGCAGCTGATGCATAATGCTAGCTGGTTTCCCAGGGTCAATCCAAGAGCAATTATCTCAATCCGACATGGAATCAGGACCTTATGGTTTCCACTAAACATTAGCACAGATGTGTGAATGTACACATTTCTTCTCTAATCCTGACACAAAGACACTGCTGAACCAAGACACACAGTCAGTCAGTCAGTCAGTGTGGGAACAGTGGAAGGGAAGAGAGGAATATGGGTTCAGCAGCGGCCAGTGAGGGTTATTAAGGGCTCTCTTCTCTCTCCAGTCTAAACGGTGAGGGGTTATTAAGGGCTCTCTTCTCTCTCCAGTCTAAACGGTGAGGGGTTATTAAGGGCTCTCTTCTCTCTCCAGTCTAAACGGTGAGGGGTTATTAAGGGCTCTCTTCTCTCTCCAGTCTAAACGGTGAGGGGTTATTAAGGGCTCTCTTCTCTCTCCAGTCTAAACGGTGAGGGGTTATTAAGGGCTCTCTTCTCTCTCCAGTCTAAACGGTGAGGGGTTATTAAGGGCTCTCTTCTCTCTCCAGTCTAAACGGTGAGGGGTTATTAAGGGCTCTCTTCTCTCTCCAGTCTAAATGGTGAGGGGTTATTAAGGGCTCTGTTCTCTCTCCAGTCTAAACGGTGAGGGGTTATTAAGGGCTCTCTTCTCTCTCCAGTCTAAACGGTGAGGGGTTATTAAGGGCTCTCTTCTCTCTCCAGTCTAAACGGTGAGGGGTTATTAAGGGCTCTCTTCTCTCTCCAGTCTAAACGGTGAGGGGTTATTAAGGGCTCTCTTCTCTCTCCAGTCTAAACGGTGAGGGGTTATTAAGGGCTCTCTTCTCTCTCCAGTCTAAATGGTGAGGGGTTATTAAGGGCTCTGTTCTCTCTCCAGTCTAAACGGTGAGGGGTTATTAAGGGCTCTCTTCTCTCTCCAGTCTAAACACTCTTGAATTAGAGAAGGATCTGTCTTTGCATCCTGAAGTATTCCTTGCTATTTGATAAAGGAATAACTTTTCCCCATGGATTCATTATAGTCTATCGCATACAAATTTGGCTTCACACCAATCACATTATATCAGAAGCCAAAAGTAATTGACAGAAAAAAAATTGTTGCATCTCTTGTGTCTTTGACCACTGTTGTGTAGCTAGCTAAAATCAACCCCCTCCTACATTAGCCATGAATAGAGATAGGGGTTTGGACTTGTGGTTTTACTTCATTCTCCTACTGGCCAATGATTATCATAGGGATTCTGATCCAACCATACATTCATACATTGTGCCCCTGGCCTGAGATGATGGAAGTTCAACATGTAGCTAGATGTAGTAATGTTAGGCTAATGTTAACTAGCTAGCCTGGCCCATCATTGCCCATGAAAGGAAGTTAGGCTAGTGAGCAAACATTTTAGCCATGTAGCCTAGGACAACAAAAACTTAAAGTGTGTACTTTTTTTGAACGCATCAGAAGTCATGCTTGGCCAATGTATTCAACCTTTTCTGGCCCATGGTATTGCATGTGAATATTTATCCTTTTATGCTTGGAAAAGAGACCCTTAAACCCAGACTCGGACCACACACCCTCTCCACTGAATGGCAGGCTAGTGATTGCTTTGCCTCAGTCTCTCCAACTCTGCTGTCTTCAAACTACGTCTACCCTATTGGCTGATATAGCCCAGCAATATCAATAGCCAAATATAATGGGCCACGTGAGAATCTCAGGTAATTTAACCTATAAATTATGTTATGTGTGGGACCATGGCTGGCAAGTGAGCTGCTATGTCATGTGGGAGCAGGAAATCAGTCCCATTCAGACCTCTAGCGTGTTGTGTCTGTTTTATGAACAAAATAACAAACTATTGATTTAATTTGGATGACGCAGCCATGGCTGCACATACCCATAACATACAGTGGGGAGAACAAGTATTTGATACACTGCCGATTTTGCAGGTTTTCCTACTTACAAAGCATGTAGAAGTCTGTAATTTTTATCATAGGTACTCTTCAACTGTGAGTGATGGAATCTAAAACAAAAATGATTGAAAAATGATAATGATTTTTAAGTAATTAATTTGCATTTTATTGCATGACATAAGTATTTGATACATCAGAAAAGCAGAACTTAATATTTGGTACAGAAACCTTTGTTTGCAATTACAGAGATCATACGTTTCCTGTAGTTCTTGACCAGGTTTGCACACACTGCAGCAGGGATTTTGGCCCACTCCTCCATACAGACCTTCTCCAGATCCTTCAGGTTTCGGGGCTGTCGCTGGGCAATACGGACTTTCAGCTCTATTGGGTTCAGGTCTGGAGACTGGCTAGGCCACTCCAGGACCTTGAGATGCTTCTTACGGAGCCACTCCTTAGTTGCCCTGGATGTGTGTTTCGGGTCGTTGTCATGCTGGAAGACCCAGCCACGACCCATCTTCAATGCTCTTACTGAGGGAAGGAGGTTGTTGGCCAAGATCTCGCGATACATGGCCCCATCCATCCTCCCCTCAATACGGTGCAGTCGTCCTGTCCCCTTTGCAGAAAAGCATCCCCAAAGAATTATGTTTCCACCTCCATGCTTCACGGTTGGGATGGTGTTCTTGGGGTTGTACTCATCCTTCTTCTTCCTCCAAACACGGCGAGTGGAGTTTAGACCAAAAAGCTCTATTTTTGTCTCATCAGACCACATGACCTTCTCCAAATTCCTCCTCTGGATCATCCAGATGGTCATTGGCAAACTTCAGACGGGCCTGGACATGCGCTGGCTTGAGCAGGGGGACCTTGCGTGCGCTGCAGGATTTTCTTTGAGACTGTGGTCCCAGCTCTCTTCAGGTCATTGACCAGGTCCTGCCATGTAGTTCTGGGCTGATCCCTCACCTTCCTCATGATCATTGATGCCCCACGAGGTGAGATCTTGCATGGTGCCCCAGACCGAGGGAGATTGACTGTCATCTTGAACTTCTTCTATTTTCTAATAATTGCGCCAACAGTTGTTGCCTTCTCACCAAGCTGCTTGCCTATTGTCCTGTAGCCCATCCCAGCCTTGTGCAGGTCTACAATTTTATCCCTGATGCCCTTACACAGCTCTCTGGTCTTGGCCATTGTGGAGAGGTTGGAGTCTGTTTGATTGAGTGTGTGGACAGGTGTCTTTTATACAGGTAACGAGTTCAAACAGGTGCAGTTAATACAGGTAATGAGTGGAGAACAGGAGGGCTTCTTAAAGAAAAACTAACAGGTCTGTGAGAGCCGGAATTCTTACTGGTTGGTAGGTGATCAAATACTTATGTCACGCAATAAAATGCAAATTAATTATTTAAAAATCATACAATGTGATTTTCTGGATTTTTTTTACAGACCTCTACATGCTTTGTAAGTAGGAAAACCTGCAAAATCGGCAGTGTATCAAATAGTTGTTCTCCCCACTGTATAGCCATAATTAAACTCATAATGTGCTATTCTATTCTTTTTAAAATACATTTTATTAGTATTATAATGTTTCTTAGGACCTTTCTAAACAAATGTATAATGGATTTATTGTTTGAGGGATTTATTAAAATAGTTGCCTGTTTGTAAGGGGGTTATAAACATTGGGCAATTCTTTCCCCAGGCAAAGTATCATAAATCCTCTGTGAAAGCTATTATTATTAACTATTATTTAGTTAATAGGCCTCATCTGTCAGAAGATCTTGGATTATATGATTCATCATCCAGCTGGCTACCTTTTGTCTTATCTCTCTCTCTCTCTCTCTCTCTCTCTCTCTCTCTCTCTCTCTCTCTCTCTCTCTCTCTCTCTCTCTCTCTCTCTCCCTCTCTCTCTCTCTCTCTCTCTCTCTTTTTATTGACAGAGCTGTGCATACCTAAACTGGGAAGGGGAAAGCTCCCTGATGAGAATGTCAGAGGCGCACTAGGAATCTCATGAAATCCGACATCCCGCAGCTCTCCTGTCTTGTTGAACAGTAAACAGTTAACAGCTAGCTCACTGGCTAGTTAGCCCCACTTTGACTTCCATAGGGTTGTTATTGGGAGGCCATTGGGGACCAATATGGCCGCTCAGTTGCTCGTATAATTGCGCTTCCGTAAACAACAAGGACCATCAGTCACAGGAAAACAAAAAATACCCCCTTTCTACTGAAACAACCCAAACAAAATACTACAACAAGTAGTTGGGAGGACTGTCATGATCTCCCCAGTCCCAAAACACTGATTGGGAATGACATAGAAGTATGCAGAATTGCAATGACTGTTGAGCGATTTAGTGAAGTGACCTGGGTGCCAGTCTGTTTGGATAAGCTAGTGTTGTTAGCAGATAGTAAAATCTATGTTTTTGTCAATATACATTTACAGTTAAAATTAGTTGTTATTTACATTTTAAACTAACAACAATTAGGCCTCAATTGCATTGTTTGATCAAATGCCTCTCCAAGTAAGCTGAACATGAAAGAGAGAAACGGCCGGATATAAACCAAAGGTTAAGATTAGGGTTACTTATTTTCTTTCCAGAAAATATTTTTAAAAGAGTATTGCTCTGGTTGTATTTGTGATCTAGTAGACGATTGGAGCAGAGAGAGGGACCGTCTGAAAAATGAGGAGTCAAATCAGGGTTTGGGAGAGAATTTCTGCCCAGTGTGTGTGTGTGCTTGTGTGTGTGCGTGTACGTGTGCGTGTATGTGTGCTCGGTCACGTGTGGATATACTCATGAATATGATCATCATATCATGATACTATATACAAAATCGTTGTGGATGGTATAGGATTTTGGGGTGCATTGCAGAATGTGTGTATACGTGAGACCATTTAAATGAGTGTGGTGTGTGATTATGGTACAGTGTTTCAGTCCCTGGGGACAGAAGAGGAAACCCTTGTGGACCATGTTGAGTACTGAGCAGTCAGGCTGTCCAACCACATATGTTCAACTCACCTCCCTGGCATTCACTTTCACTGCCGAGCAATTTAGTATCCTAGACGACAGCAGCTGTTTTGTATCTGCCGGTATTCTATGCAGCACTATGCTGATGTAGACATGATACCCCATTGACTAAAGTCTGCTTTGAGTTGATTCCAGTCGGCACTCCTCGCTAGTGAGAGGATACAGAAACAGGAACAGGACCCAGCTGGTAGTGCTTGTGACCTGAGAGGCTAATTGCTAGCAGTGGAACAGTTGAAAAGGCAGACCCACACACACACACACACACACACACCGCTCAGAGATGGAGATGTGGTTGGAGGGCTACATTACAAATCCTGACACACAGAGAGAGAGACTTGGGGTTGAGGAACCCGGGGAAGACATTACAGTTCTGTGTTGGGCTCACGTTTACCCCGCCCAGTCCCGCCCAACCCAGCATGGACCAATTTAATGGCTTCCAGAACCTGCTGGATGATGACATATTATATAACTTCAACTGCCACTATGTGTACTTCATTAACAGTGATTGTCGTGTCGCCCCCACATGAACAAATACTATTGTATACTATGGTGTAAATACTATAGTATTCACTGTATTGTTTTTGCAGAATTTACTGATATATTCACTGTAGTATTTTTGCAGACTTTAGTCCTGTAGTATTTCCTGTACTATACTGTAGATAGTTTACAGTTAACTATAGTATAAATAATGTAGTAAAAGTAGTGTAGTGTATACTATAGTAATTAATGTAGTGTTTTTGCAGATTGTAGTATTCTGTAGTATTTACTGTAGTGTTTTGTTTTTATTATCTTTGAAATAGGAGGCTTTCTCCTTGAGGAAACCTACTGGAGAAATACTAAAAGAGCACATTTTCCATAACTTGTAGGTAGGACTGTGGTCTGAATGGATACTTCAGAGCTTCTGCACTGTTTGATAGCCAGAATGGAACACAATATGGTCTATATTTGACATATAGGTTTCTCAAACATGGGTGGCACACATTGGGATATTGGGGAAGGGAATGGACAGGGTATATGCAAATTAAATACTGTAGTCTTTTCTATAGTTAAATGTTACGTTTTTGCAGACCGTAGTGTTGTTGTGAACTTTAATGTAGTATTTACAAAAAAAAAATGTGGGGGGGGGGATAGTACTGTAGTATTTACTATAGTATTCTACGTTTACATTTTAGCAGACACTCTTATCCAGAGCGACTTACAGTAGTGAGTACATACATTTGATACTTTTTCATACTGGTACCCATGGGAATCAAATCAAGGACACATGTAGTAGTAACTCTTGTTGTAGAAGAATCCTTTTTCTTATTGACTCTGCCAAGACTTTTTCTGTTGCATAAACTATGAATCAGCTCTCTCATACATGTTACTATACATGCTCAAAACATACCAAAAACTTCCCTCACACTTATAATACAGTACAATAGTGTTTATGGGATTCTACAGAGAATCCAATTGTTGAAGTAAACACTCATGTTCTGCCATGGGCATTTCTATCAAATGCCAGGATTGGTCGGTTTGTTGAGTAATAAACCAAAGTTTGAGTTTTATGGTACATCATCCTTCTTTTTGATATCTGTCATATTTTTGGAAGAGCCATCCAAACCTCAGCTAATGACGCTGGCGTGCTAGTGAAAAGATCCAGAGCCCTGCCCGCTGCAGCCTGCCAGAGTCTCACACTCAAGTACAGCTAAAGTATTTGAAAGATTGTTAAATACTATTTGAACCCAGGTCTGCCTGTGCTCTCACACTCTCACTCTATTGGGAACCTGACAAGAATATCACCACGACACCAGACCACCAATGGGAAGAAATGGAGTCAACCTTGTAACACTGTCGTCATCGCTTGGTCGCGTTTGAAAAAGGATTGGGGATGCGAGAAGCTAATTTGCCTTCGCTCAAATCCCCCCTTTTTCTATGGATATTGGAAATGGAAGGAACATGCTTTTAAGAAAGTACTTGAAAGGCAAAAAAATAAGTGAGAGCAACTCAGAATTCCCTTCAAATCATTTCCAGTCACGCAAACCTTTTAGCTAGCCTCCATTTGGGTGTCTGGGGTTGTGCCCGGGCTGTACATATTGCCCATCCATCCTGCACTTCTATATATAAAGCAATTCTACTTCCTAAACAAAAGAGACTGGAGTGAAATGAGAGTTTCAGGCTGGAGCATGTCTTGGATTTCTGCTAGTTCAGCCTTTCAACTTATCAGTCTTCTTGGCTGCATGTTCAACAAATTAGCTCAGGATACAGGAGAGGCCAAACACTGAGGCTCTGGTCAAAAGTAGTGCACTATATAGGGAATAGGGTGCCATTTGGGATGCATTCTAGGTCTGAGTCTGGCTTTCATTTACATTCTTTCTGCTTTCTAGTTTCTTTTCAACTAAAAGGGGAAAAGTGAGATGGGATTCCATGGTGCTAAACAAAGAGAAAAGACCAGGAATTATCCAATCCTCAAGCGAGAGTTGAGATCCACAGGGGATCATGCCCGCACTGCACAGCTGTGTGGTGTGGTGTTTTACTGTGTCGTCCTCACATTTATTTTGATTACCACCACGTGTCATTGACACAGCGTCCATTGGGGCTCACTGTGTCTGAAGTCTTCGACAGACACCCACACGGGTCACATAGGGGATAAGTGTGAAGTCTGGCAACTGGGAGGATTGAGCGACTCATCAGGCGTCAATCTTGGGGATTGAGTGAGATTAAATGAGATGTGTCCACAGGAGGGGGCCTGAGGGGAACACAGTCGCAGTGTGATCCTGTGGAGGCCTGTCTGCCTGTCTCTATGATGTGTTGCACAGTCCAGTGAAGCTGAGATTGGTTGTAATGTATCACACACAAAACCCCAACAGGGCCCTGGTCTGCTTCTCATTAAGACTGTGGTCTGCCAGAGCTTGGCTGACTACATCCAGACCTTCCCAAGTTCTCCCATGTCACCCCGCTCCTCCATACACTACATTGGCTTCCAGTCGAAGGTGGCATCCACTACAAGACTATGGTGCTTGCCTGCAGAGCAGCAAGGGAACTTCCCCTCCCTACCTTCAGGCTATGCTCAAACCCTACACCCCAACCCTGAAGCAACACTGAACCATAAGTGAGAGCACTAGCTGTTCTGGACGACTGTGTGATCACGCTCTCCGTAGCCGATGTAAGTAAGACCTTTAATCAATTAGTAAATCAGGTGTTCAATGAGGTGAAAAGGAGACTGGAGTAGGACTTTAAAGGTGTCCCGACTGTTTCTCTCTCTCTCTGTCCAGGGTGTTATCTCCTTGTTATCTCTGTAATTGAGCCACTAGGGGCCATTTCCTCTGGAGAATTAGGTTTACCCCTAATTGTGATGACTCACTGCTTGCGGATTCTTTCCTGCTATCCCACAAAACCACTCAACCAATATCAGTAGTGGAAGACAAGACACTTACTGCACCCACCCACTTTCTCTGAACTCATTCCTTAATGTAAACTGTCCAGTGAAAATCTCACTATTAAAAGTTCATACTCTGTTAACTCATACCCCGTATTTCTGGCTAAAGCAAATTCAAAAACCTCACCTCAAACTGGTTGCAATTTCCTCATAGTGGACAATCAGCGGTCTACTCTCATTCATATTTTTAATGGCCGATATACTGTATACGCCCACACCATTATGTTGTTGGGGTGCCCCCACACCATTCCAACACAGAACATAGGCTTTTTAACATACATAATTAAACAAAATTGGAAGGGAAACTATTTAACTTATATTGTAACTAATTATAGGTCATATTTTATAGAAATCTGGAAACACTAGACAGTTAGTTTAACTCATCCTGCGAAAAGCCACTGTGCTTTCACTGCAGTCACTTCAAATGAAATGTAACCTCACAAACGAGCCTCATGCGCAACTCCACTTCCAAACTGCTGCAAGTGGGCTGGAAAATACAAACAAACAACACAATGACAGTCTTAGGTCATGTTCATGTAACGTAACTCTAAACTAGTGAGAGATCGGATACGTAAAGAGTAAACATCACGAAACCTGGAAGGAGGGAGAGAGGAAAAGAGAGATGTGGGATATAGGGACATTGACATGGAAAAACACTCAGATGGTAACAGTTGAGGAAGGAATGCACTCTTCTCATTAGTGACCTGGTCTGGGGTCTATTGTTAGGCCTTATCAGCGAGTAGGGATTTGTGTGTGCGTGGAGGGGTGGGGCAGGGAATGAGGGGGTAAGAGAGGACAGGGGGTGACAAGCCGATAGCCTGAAGGGATTATTTTTATTTATTTTATTTAAGCTTTATTTAACTAGGCAAGTCAGTTAAGAACAAAATCTTATTCACAATGACGGCCCTACCCCGGCCAAACCCTACCGTAACCCGGACGACACTGGGCCAATTGTACACCGCCCTATGGGACTCCCGATGACGGCCGGTTGGGATACAGCCCGCGATCGAACCAGGGTCTGTAGTGACGCCTCTAGCACTGAGATGCAGTGCCTTAGACCGCTGTGCCACTCGAGAGCAAAAACTGTAGCCTGGTGAGTGGTGAAGAGGGGGATTGGATGCTGATTTTCCAATTTATAAAGGCTTTTTAATTTCTTTAACAAACATGAAGAGTGCCTTGGTATTTTTTGGAGTATAAAGGATACTGGATAGCACTCTACTCTTCCTGGGGTCCAAACAGGAAACAAAACACAACATAGGACTGTTGGCCAGTCAGAAATACTGTCTCTCTAAAGACATGGGTACCTGGTGGTTGTAGGCTGTGTTGCTATAGAGCTGGTGGTAGGAGTCTATAAGGTTGTGTTGCTATAGAGTTGGTGGTTGGAGCCTATAAGGCTGTGTTGCTATAGAGCTGGTGGTTGGAGCCAATAAGGCTGTGTTGCTATAGAGTTGGTGGTTGGAGCCTATAAGGCTGTGTTGCTCTAGAGCTGGTGGTTGGAGCCAATAAGGCTGTGTTGAGTCGATACTTGCAGCCACTTACCTCTGCCAGACCAGAGAAATTATAGAAACCACACTATGACCTCACTTCCTGGATCTCATCATCATCATGGCGACCTCCGTGTAGAGGAGAGACTGTGGTCAACCTAGAATAATCACCTCCTTCACCTCATAACTGCCCACAGCGCCAGGGCTACCAAGGCCATGGCTACATCCACACCCAGCTCAGAGGGAAGAGAGAAGCTTGTTCAGCTGAAAGGGATCAGCAGCATCCCAGTATGTGTGTGGGCCAAAGGGCTGGAGAATTTATTTTACCAGAACATGATTTCACAGTGTTGATGTATAGAAGAAATACGAGAGAAATAGAAATGGTAGGATTGAAAAGTGGGTATGGGAGCGAGAGAGAGGGAGAGAAAGGGAGGGGTGGACAACCAAATGAGAGTTAGTGAATAAGAGGAGAAGACTGACTGTGAGAGAGAAAAAGAGAGGGAGAGAAACAGAAAAGGAGACTTCATTTCCTCAGCCCAACACTCACTAGCCCTGTCTGTCTGTTAGAACCCTCATCCACCCACATGAGACAGACACCATCATCCCACGGAGGCCATAGGATGTTCAAGGCCTCTGTCTGCTTTCACTCACAGGACAGGCAATTACAGGATATTAGTCTGCAATGACCCCCTGATAGGGATACCCTCCCACACCACCACACCACAGCAGCACTGGAGTGATTTGGTGGTGATGACGCAGACAGACACACAAACACTAGAGAGACACACATGCGAACACAAATAAACATGCACGTAAACATGGACACACATACACAGCCATGTAAAACAACACATTTCGCTGCACTTTTTTTGTGTGTGTGTGTGTGGATAAGTGTCTGAGCATGCAAACACACTCCCCAACCCACAAAATGACACAAATTGGCTTGAGTCACCATGCTTCTGTTGATGCATTTCTTTTGTGAAGGCACGAAGGTAAGTGGCTAACACAAAGGTAAGTGGCTAACCTAGCTAGTTGACGTTACGCCGGTAACGTTATGCTAGTTTAGTGTCAGCAAAACATCTTTAGTTATCGTAGCTCAGTGTTGTATGACTTTGACATTTATTTGAAAGTTAATAGTACATTGTATTAGTGTATATTCAAACCTTGCAGTGTTTGAGGATGTAGCGTTAGAGATTATAACTACTTTTATGTCCGTGTCTAACGTCGTAAAAAGGGATGATGGGCTCTGGCACCGCACCTCTGTACAGTCAATGATCACCCTCACCTCTGGACTCTACTGCCTAAATTTGAGTGGCATTGTGGACTGCACTTACTGTCTGCTCATCCAGATGGACAAGGAGCCGAGGACCAAGTAGAGGTAGTTAGCCCAAGTAATTACAATGCGGCAGACTGTGGACACACTAACCTGAAAGATGTCAGCCAGCACCTTCTCTTTAAGGCCTGCAGCAACACGGCAACAATACAGAAAAAACTCATCAATGAGTTGCATCTTGCGCATTGGACTGGGAGGAGTGGGTGCAAATATTTCTCTCTTTTTCTGCACCTTTGACCAATATACCAGCATGGATGCAGAAGGTTGAATAGCCTCCCAAAAGGCATTAAAAACCTTTTCTGAACAAAATCTGGTATAGAAGCGAAAATCTTCATCAGAGGCACAAAACCTACGATAATGCAAATGGCCCACTTTCAGTCTTGTCAGCTCCGTTTCCAGCTTCTCAACTTCTGCTTCCAAATGCTGTATGTGTACAAACGCAGCATCCAGTGCACCTGGTGAGAGATTTTTGGGGGTAACAAAAAGTAAGAAGAAAATTTAAACCATCTGACTCTGAATCAGATAAATGTTATTACGTGTAAACCTATCGAATCATTAAATCTTTGACATAAGCCCATGTGTCACATTAGCGCAAACACCCACTTAATAATTAATATTCGGTGCATATAAAAAAAACGTCCAATAACAAATAACATTAAAAGCCAGACATGCAAAATAGCCTACTTCACGATTCACTCTTGCATCAACATACCTGGAGTAGGATCAGCAGTGTAATCATGTCGGTTAACATTGTTACCTCAGATGTCCTCACACTGGCATTCTTTCAGAGAAATGTCAGGACGAACGTCATGGCCTAAGCGAGTTGTTGCTCTATCATAAACGGACTCCCGCTGTGACACTACCCAACTATTCCATTGAAAACGGCCCGGTACTGTTCCGATTTTCAGCCGCTTGCGTCCGGTCGCTGGAGTGTAGTCTGCTTCACTGAAGTGCCGGCTACAAACAAATGTACTCCCTCGGAGTATTGTAAAGTCCTGACCTTCATCTCTACGAATTGCTTGAACCCACTTCTTCCTTTCCATTGTGTCACTAGGGAAGCCATGAAAACTTAAATAAGGTTGCCGTTGTTTGTTCGATTTACAATGAGGCACACAGCAATGACATTTAGACGTCGCTTCGGCCATTGTAGCTAACCAGATGTCAGTTTACACAACAATCGCTGCTTCCTGGTTATGAAACCCGGAAGCGTGAAAATAGCCTATAGCTAGCTCGCAGTAGAAACTATAAATATAACATTATCGTCTCAGAGAGCATCTTCAGACATAAACACCTGAAAGATACGAAATATGTACTATATGAACAAGGACGCACACTGGCCAATGGTGGGAAAACACAAGGATGGCTGGAACTTTCTCTCACTTGACCTCTTTTGAGCTGATCTTCTTCACTGAGCTGGAGATTGCCCAGCATGCTCTGCTCCACTTCACCGGTGGGCAGAGCTACAGCTATGATATGATGAACTAACTTAACTGACATTATCAGACTAGGATAAATGCAGGCACTTGACCCGTCTGTCCAAACATGAGCGTGCGCACACACACACACACACTGAGAAGACAATCACATGAGAACACAGGCACACACACACACACACACACACACACACAGATGACACACACATACACACACAGGAACCAGACTTAATCCCCCTGGGAAGGTGATCAGAGTAGCTCCCAGCTAACGCTAATCCCATAAACAAACAGTAGTTGGCAACAAGCAGAGGGAGGAGGGGAGAGGCATTGTCTCTTGGGCTCACCTGGTTATACAGTGGCTTCGGAAAGTATTCAGACCCCTTGACTTTTTCTCCATTTTGTTACGTTACAGCCTTATTCTAAAATGGATTAAATATAATTGTTTCTCATTAATCTACACACAATACCCCATAATGACAAAGCAAAAACAGGTTTTAAGAAATGTATAAAAATAAAACAAACGGAAACATCACATTTACATAAGTATTCAGACCCTTTTCCATTGTTGAAGCACCTTTGGCAGCGATTACAGCCTCAAGTCTTCTTGGGTATGACGCTACAAGCTAGGCACACCTGTATTTGGGGAGTTTCTCCAATACTTCTCTGCAGATCCTCTCAAGCTCTGTCAATTTGGATGGGGAGCGTCGCTGCACAGCTATTTTCAGGTCTCTCCAGAGATGTTCGATCGGTTTCAAGTCCGGCTTTGGCTGGGCCACTCAAAACCACTCCTGCGTTGTCTTGGCTGTGTGCTTAGGGTCGTTGTCCTGTTGGAAGCTGAACCTTTGCCCCAGTCTGAGGTCCTGAGCACTCTGGAGAAGGTTTTCATAAAGGAGCTCTCTGTACTTTGCTCCGTTCATCTTTCCCTCGATCCTGACTAGTCTCCTAGTCCCTGCCGCTGAAAAAAACAACCCCACAGCATGATGCTGCCACCATCATGTTTCGCCGTAGGGATGGTGCCAGGATTCCTTCAGATGTGACGCTTGGCATTCAGGCCAAAGAGTACAATCTTGGTTTCATCAGACCAGAAAATCTTGTTTATCATGGTCTGAGAGGTCTGATTCTTCCCCAGATCTGTGCCTTGACACAAACCTGTGTCAGAGCTCTATGGACAATTCCTTCAACCTCATGGCTTGGTTTTTGCAATGACATGCACTGTCAACTGTGGGACCTTAAATAGATAGGTGTGTGCCTTTCCAAATCATGTCCAATCAATTGAATTTACCACCGTTGAACTCCAATCAAGTTGTAGAAACATGTCAAGGATGATCAATGGAAGTAGGATGCACCTTAACTCAATTTCTCATAGCAAAGGGTCTGAATAAGTATTGAACACGTCACCATTTTTCTCAGTAAATATATTTCCAAAGGTGCTATTGACATGGAATTTTCACCAGATGTTGGTAACAACCCAAGTAATCTCACTTACTGGTATTTATTTAATACTTTGTACAAAAGCCTTTGTTGGTAATGACAGCTTCAAGACGCCTCCTGTATGGAGAAACTAGTCGCATGCATTGCTCTGGTGTGATTTTGGCCCATTCTTCCACACAAACAATCTTCAAATCTTGAAGGTTCCGTGGGCCTCTTCTATGAATCTTGATCTTCAGTTCTTTCCATAGATTTTCAATGGGATTTAAGTCAGGTGATTGGCTGGGCCATTCTAGCAGCTTTATTTTATTTCTTTGAAACCAATTGAGAGTTTCCTTTGCTGTGTGTTTGGGATCATTGTCTTGCTGAAATGTCCAACCTCGTTTCATCTTCATCATCCTGGTAGATGGCAGCAGATTTTTGTCAAGAATGTCTCTGTAAATTTGCCCATTCATCCTGTGAAGTTTGCCAGTACCATTTGCTGAAAAGCAGCCCCACACCATGATGTTCCCACCGCCCAAACTTCACTGTTGGTATGGTGTTTTTAGGGTGATGTGCAGTGCCATTTCTCCTCCAAACATGGTATGTATTATGACATCCAAACAGTTAAATTTTGCTCTCATCTGACCACACTATATTCTCCCAGTATTTCACTGGCTTTTCCAAATGTTGTGCAGCAAACTTTAAACGAGCTTCAACATGCTTTTTTTTCAGCAATGGAGTCTTGCGTGTTGAGCGTGCATACAGGCCATGGCGGTGGAGTGCATTACTTACTGTTTTCTTTGAGACAACAGTACCTGCTAATTGCAGGTCTTTTTGAATCTCTCCACAAGTGGTCCTTGGCTCTTGGACAACTCTTCTGATTATTCTTTTCACTCCTCTGTCAGAACTCTTGCGAGGAGCACCTGGTCGAGGCAAATTTATGGTGAAATGATTGTCTTTCCACTTCCGTATTATGGACCCAACAGTGCTCACTGGAACATTCAGAAGCTTAGAAATGCGCCTATAACCAATGCCATCATTATGTTTTGCAACAATTAGGTTGCGAAGGTCTTGAGACAGCTTTGCTTTTACCCATCATGAGATGTGTCTTGTGTGACACCTTGGCAATGAGACCTTTTTGTAGGCCATCAGTTGGGACTGAACCAGCTGATATTAATTTGCACTGACAGGGGGCTGGATTGCTTTTTAATTACTGATAGTTTTCAGCTGTTGTCTTGGCTTTCCATGCCTTTTTGAACCTCCCTTTCTTCATGTGTTCAATACTTTTTCCCTGTGTCATTTCACATTATTACACATAACTTAATTTCTGAACTTATTTGTTTTGGTTTCTTTGTATGTATGGGTTACTTGGGTTGTTACCAACATCTGGTGAACATTTCATGTCAATAGCACCTTTGGAAATATATTTACTGAGAAAAATGGTGACGTGTTCAATACTTATTTCACCCGCTGTATGTAAATAAGGTGTTTCAGTTTTTTACATTTAATACATTTTTAAAAAAAACTTGTTTTCACTTTGTCATTATGGGGTATTGTGTGTAGATGGGTGAGGAACATTTTTTATTTAATCCATTTTAGAATAAGGCTAGAATGTAAAAAATGTGGAAAAAGTAAAGGGGTCTGAATAATTTTAGAATGCACCGTATGTACTAGACCTGGTTTCAATTAGTATTCATTTTCTTACAAATACTTAAGCTGTGGTTGATTGAGATTGTCTGGCGCTATGAAACCAACGGTGTACTTCCAAAAGCAAAGCCTGCTCATCTGGCACTTCAAGCAGGCTCAGACAAACGCTGAAAGTGTATAAAAAGAAACAAATATTATTTGAACCCAGGTGTGTTTATGTAGGCTACAGGTAGAATGTTGGAACAGACACCAGGATTAGAGCAGGATATCCATAATACAACCGTCAACAAACAGTTGATGGAACCTCTCATTTGAATGATCTGTGGTTTAACGTTCAGGTGTCACATTCACCTCCAACATTTGAGTGATGTTGTATGTGTGTGTGTATAGTATATGCATGTGTGTGTGTGTGTGTACAGTGTGTGTGTACAGTGTGTGTGTGCATGTTTTAGTATACTTACCAAAAGTCCTCACAAGAATAGTAAACCAACAAAAACCTCTCTTGCAAAAAGGCTACTTTAGACTTAAGGGTTAAGTTTAGAGTTAAGGTAAAATTAGGGTTAGTGGTTAGTTTTAGGGTTAGGAGTTGGGGTTAGGTTTAGAGGTTAGGGTTAGGGTAAGGGCTGGGTTTAGGAGTTAGGGAAAAGGGTGAGGGTTAGGGTTGTTGGTCCCCAAAAAAGCCCTCACTAGTATTGTAAGACATAGCTGATTGAGATGGGTTGGGTTAAATGCACATTTCGGTTGAATGCATTCAGATGTGCAACTGACTAGGTATTCCCTTCCCTTTAGCTGTGTGTATGTCTGTGTTCATGTGTGTGTATCCAAGCAGGCACGTGCACAGATTGGGTTCTAGTGGTTCTACTTGGGTTCTAGTGGTTCTACTTGGGTTCTACGAGAGAAATGCTCTATTTAGATTGGTAGCATTTTTGTATTAATACATTATTTTTCTCTTCTCTCTCCTGTTCGGTAAAGAATTTCCCATCAATTTAGCTAATTTCCCATTTTATAATGTTGAAAAATTCCCCTCCCCCACTCCTCTGCCCCCATCCTCCTGAAGTTGCACAAGCAGAATCTATTGCCACCTAGCGGTAGTATGAGTAGTGGCACACTGGTTACTTTTTAAGTTGTATGTACAGTTGAAGTCGGAAGTTTACATACACCTTAGCCAAATACATTTAAACTCCGTTTTTCACAATTCCTGACATTTAATCCTAGTAAAAAAATCCAGTAAGGATTACCACTTTATTTTAAGAATGTGAAATCTCAGAAATATAGTAGAAATAATTATTTATTTCAGCTTTTATTTCTTTCATAACATTCCCAGTGTGTCAGAAGTTTACATACACTCAATTAGTATTTGGTATAATTGCCTTTAAATTTTTTAAATTTGGATCAAACATTTCGAGTAGCCTTCCACAAGCATCCCACAATAAGTTGGGTGAATTTTGACCCATTCCTCCTGACAGAACTGGTGTAACTGAGTCAGGTTTGTAGGCCTCCTAGCTCGCACACGCTTTTTCAGTTCTGCCCACAAATGTTCTATAGGATTGAGGTCAGGGCTTTGTGATGGCCACTCCAATACCTTGACTTTGTTGTCCTTAAGCCATTTTGCCACAACTTTGGAAGTATGCTTGGGGTCATTGTCCATTTGGAAGACCCATTTGCGAACAAGCTTTAACTTCCTGACTGATGTTTTGAGATGTTGCTTCAATATATCCACATAATTTTCCTTCCTCATGATGCCATCTATTTTGTGAAGTGCACCAGTCCCTCCTGCAGCAAAGCACCCCCACAACATGAAGCTGCCACACCCGTGCTTCACGGTTGGGATGGTGTTCTTCGGCTTGCAAGCCTCCCCCTTTTTCCTCCAAACATAACGATGGTCATTACGGCCAAACAGTTCTATTTTTGTTTCATCAGACCAGAGGACATTTCTCAAAAAAGTACGATCTTTGTCCCCATGTGCAGTTGCAAACCATAGTCTGGCTTTTTTAGGGTTTTGGAGCAGTGGCTTCTTCCTTGCTGAGCGGCCTTTCAGGTTATGTCGATATAGGACTTGTTTTTACTGTGGATATAGATACTTTTGTACCTGTTTCCTCCAGCATCTTCACAAGGTCCTTTGCTGTTGTTCTGGGATTGATTTACACATTTCGCACCAAAGTACGTTCATCTCTAGGAGACAGAACGCGTCTCCTTCCTGAGCGGTATGACAGCTGCGTGGTCCCATGGTGTTTATACTTGTGTACTATTGTTTGTACAGATGAATGTGGTACCTTCAGGTGTTTGGAAATTGCTCCCAAGGATGAACCAGACTTGTGGAGGTCTACAATTTATTTTCTGAGGTCTTGGCTGATTTCTTTTGATTTTCCCATGATGTCGATCAAAGAGGCACTGAGTTTCAAGGTAGTCCTTAAAATACATCCACAGGTACACCTCCAATTGACTCAAATTATGTCAATTAGCCTATAAGAAGATTATAAAGCCATGACATCTTTTTATGGAATTTTCCAAGCTGTTTAAAGGCACAGTCAACTTAGTGTATGTAAACTTCTGACCCACTGGAATTGTGATATATTGAATTATAAGTGAAATAATCTGTATGTAAACAATTGTTGGAAGAATTACTTGTGTCATGTACAAAGTAGATGTCCTAACCGACTTGCCAAAACTATAGTTTGTTAACATGAAATCTGTGGAGTGGTTGAAAAATGAGTTTTAATGACTTCAACCTAAGTGTATGTAAACTTCCGATTTCAACTGTAGCCTCTCACGGTCAGGGAAGGGTTTGATTACATTGTTTTTTAAGTAGGCTTTCAAAGCTGAAGTAAGCAGCAGAACAAACTCCAATCATACGTAAAGAGTAGTTCAATTGTTACAACAGTGTAGATAACCGTTAGCTAGCTGATTTAGCCTACATAATCTACATTCGCTATGATCAGCTGATATACTGCCCTTTCTGTGAGCAGTAGCTTAGGCTAGGTAACTTGCTTACAGTGGGATGAGTGTCTTTGAGCACCTGCCTCTTCAAAGGTATGTGCACAGCCCTGTATCCAAGTATATGTAGGCACTCACACACCCATGTATGATACATGCTGTAAGCCTGACAACCCAATCATGGAATATTACATTACAGTGGTTAGCTGGGCACTCTCAAATTGTTAACAGACCTTTTTCAATCTGTAGCCATGTTCTGTTCTGCTCTGTACCAACAGACATGGTTCAATCTGTAGCCAAAGCCTGGAGCGGTATGGCAGGTGATAACACGTAGCAGGTCTGAGCATGTTACTAGCAATATCTGGAATTAGGCTAGTCTATAACACTACATAAACATTGGGAATTTATTTACACTTCCAGATGAGGTTAACAGTAACAACATACTATAATCAAGCCAGAGAGATAAAACTGTTTTATGTGATCTGTCTCCAAGAAACAAGCACCCTAATAAATCATCAAACAAGTATTAGACTATAGAATTCACCAAATGTTCAGTGGGTCCATTCTAGTAATTATATTTCTATGGCAAAACCAATTCAAGGAGCCACTATACCACGAATCTTCAACAATATGCTATTCTCTTGCCCCTCACTTTTTCCTCCCTGTACTGCTTGCTCCCTGTAACTTTAAACTTTGAATTGGGTCCAAAAACATCAGTGGATAATGAGAGAGAGAGAGAGAGAGAGAGAGAGAGAGAGAGAGAGAGAGCTAAGACCAACCCCCTGGATGTTTCAAGTTAGGTTCTGCTGCTCCGGTCTCTTGCTTGTCAGTTCTCTTTTGTGCCGTGGTTAGTGTGGATTCTCTTCAACGCATAGATAAGACCTCTCCAAATAATATTCAAGGTAGGTTTATTTAACATCTGTATTCACAGATGCAATGTCGTAGTGCTGTTGTATGTAAAAAAAGAAAGCGTTGTACCATTACGCGGTCATTGGATGCGTTGCTTTTACGCGCACAAATTGCGTCTTGCTTTATGTCTGTTGGAAACGATAAGGGTGTCTGCAGTGTGCTGACTCTCAGAACATGTTAAAATTCGTTTTAATCCAATTTAACTTTGTTTATTAGATTTCGTTTTACATGTATGTATCTTATACCATTTTGTGTGGAATGCACAGGCCGTAAACTATTTTTGCTCTGTGGACCGTGGGAACTTTACATTCAATGCCCATCCCAATGAGACATCACTGGGGCAATCAGCGTACGGCAACTAGGCTGCATTTAGACTCCAATCTTTTGACCAATCTGAACAGTTCTGAAAACGATCTGATGCGATTGGGGAAATTGCCGGCTAATGAGCTGACTTGGAAATGTAGGTACTGTCACTATCATATTTTATTTATTTATTATTACTTCTCAATATTTATCCTATTATGTACAGGCTATATTGTGAAATTTGTGTAGGCTATGCATTTTTTGGTTGTTGTTTGAAACACAGAAATCATATTACATTAAATTAGTATTCTAATTCCTAGCAATTCTATGGTTTGAACCTTGAAACTTAAAGTTTATGTTGCCACAATTTCATTGGCCACAAATTGAATTTGAGTTAACGTGTCCGGACAAGACCATGTGTTAAATGTTAACATATGACTCAATGCGAGAAAAAAAATCCTTTCTCAAGACACAAGACTCAAAGGAATGCGACCCGAATGGTTAACTTAATGTTTTTCTAAAATAAACAGTGTCTGATCAAAGGCATTCCCCACTCTGATTTCGGTTTCTTTTGACAAGGCATTATGTATGAAAGTATATGCATTCCAGATTAAATTCCATACATTTTACGATGAATTTGTTCTCCAATTTACTGCAAACCACTGACATTAAACCCCGACTGTGCTATGAAGACGCTAGCGGGTGAAAGTGTCTGCATGTGTCAACTTTACGGACGCACTGTTATGACGCTGAATGTCTAAAATCTTTATCACGATTGACTCACTCTTTAAACATATATCATGATTGACTCACTCTTTAAACATAATTAAGGTGGTTAAGGAAAGTGCTTGACACATTTCACATGGCCTCTTTTTAGGTACTCGCTAGCTCAGTCAACACTTTTTGACCAAGTGGTGGTGTCACTATGTGTTTTAAACTAAGTGCATGTGTCGCTATCACAATGTCGACTCTGCACCACACTCCCCATAAGCCCAATGTCTAATGAAGAATGAATCACTATAGCAAACGTTTTTAAGGCAACGAATGAAAAATTGCCTTCAATAGGCTAATTTAATTAACATGTTCGTAAATGTAGATAAATGGTTTGAGTTATATTTCATTTGTTTGTTTATTTGTAATTCTAGTCATACTGTACTGTTCTCACCCTAATGCCCTCCATATTATATAATTCACAGGAGTTGGACAATAAGCAGCTCAGCCAAGACCTCTTCAAACAGAGCACATGAATACCCCCTGGTGGCAGTGACAAGCACAACACCTCTGATCAGAGACATGGTGGGGAAATAGAACCAAGACTACCTGGCTCAGATGCATCCAACATCTCCTTTACATGTCTATTGGATTATAGTTCTGTCATTCTATGGAGTTTCAAAACTCAACTCAACTCATGCTTAGTGCCTCCATACCACAGAGAGCCCCAATACCAACTGGTATTGGCCAGTAACTAAAGCTCAACTATGCGTTAATTAATACCTATAATAAGGTATTAAATGGTTAACCAAAGAGTTCACTAAAGAAGACTTAACCAACTGTACAGAAGCATGGAGATGGAAGCCTCCCGTGCCGCCTACGCTGGGGCCTTGCCCACTGAATCTATATACGCTCTACCCACCAACACCTCCTCCTCACCAAGCCTCCTCCGATTCTTTGGGGATTACCAGAACAATGACGTCATTGTGACCCACTACAACTACACAGGCAAGCTCCAGACAGACCGGTATCGTGAGGGGTTAAAACCTGAAGCCATAGCCTTCCTGGTAGTGTGTCTTCTAATCATCCTGGAGAATGCTGTGGTTCTAATAGCCATCTGGACCAATAAGAAGTTCCACCTGCCCATGTACTATCTCCTAGGTAACTGTTGTTGTTATTTTTGTCCTACATCCACCCCCTCTCTTCAGGACAACTCTATTACTATGACTATACTGTATTTAACTTTTTTTAAATGTAATGTTACAATATACATTTTTTTCTCCACTGTATGCAATTCCATAATGCTATATTTTCCTTCTTCCTAGGTAACCTCACTCTTTCGGACCTGCTGGCCGGTGTCACCTACATGGCCAATATCATCATGTCGGGTCCTAATACACTGAGACTAACTCCAATACTCTGGTTTCTGAGGGAAGGAGGCGTCTTTATCACATTAGCCGCCTCCATCATCAGCCTATTGGCCATCGCTATAGAACGGCACGTTACCATGGTGACAATGAAACCGTACCACGGGGCGAAGAAGGGTCGGATGCTGGCTCTGATCGGGGGGAGCTGGGCGTTAGCAGGGCTACTAGGGGTGCTCCCCGTCCTGGGCTGGAACTGTATGGGTCGTCTGGACCGGTGCTCCACGGTTCTCCCGCTCTACGCCAAGTCTTACATCCTGTGCTGTGTGTCCGTGTTCAGCGGCGTGCTCCTCGCCATCGTTGTTCTTTACGCCCGCGTCTTCCGTATCGTGCGCACTAACACCCAGCGCCGACGCCTTGGAGGAGCAAAGGGAAGTCTTCGCAAAGGCCTCGCCAGGAAATCCCAGAAGTACATGGCGCTCCTCAAGACGGTCACTATTGTCCTAGGCGTCTTCATCGCCTGTTGGTTGCCGCTCTTCCTCCTCCTCGGCCTAGACTCATTCTGCCCCGCCCGCCACTGCCGACTACTCCTCAAGGCGGATTACTTCCTAGGCGTTGCCATGGTGAACTCGCTCCTCAACCCCATAATATACACCCTGACCAGCAAAGACATGCGTCGCGCCATTTTAAAACTGCTCTGCCGCCCGTGTCTCATGACCAAGGACGGGCAGGTGAAGAGGATGGGGGTGCCGTTCCTGGAGTGTAGCTTCAGTAAGACGGAGGTGGCATCGCATAAGCTGGAAGGCCTGGAGACGACAATCTCCTCTGGGAACATCATCACGGCTCAGTCACCCATAAAGGCTCTCTACCCCAAGCTCTTCAAGGTCTAAAGAGCCTACGGTAGATAGCTCTGTGATGGACAGGGAACTCCCTGTAGAAGATGGACAACATAAGTGCTCCATATGGCCTCCTGAAAAGACAGGCCTGAGGGTCCCTATGGGCATCTCTGTGTTTGAGAGAGTAAACCATAGAATTAGGGTCTTTGTCCAAGTAATTGTATTTATATGGAATGAACTTCCCATTGAAGTGGTGGACAACAGGAGTGCTCAATATCGCCACCTGAAAACTGCATCACTTCCTGTTTGGCAGCTCCACTCCGATGGCCTCCTGCAGACTATCCTACATCTATACCACTCTTCTGGCCAATGAGCTAAGCCTAGGAGCAAACCCTAAAAAAGACAGGCGAATGATGTATGATCTATGATTGGGACAGACACCGCTACAGGTGTTTTTGATGAGAACATCAAGTTTAGACAGGTTTCTCGCTTCTGCAAGTCTGTAGTGGTGCGCTTGCAGTAGTATCACCACATCAAAGGACCGATGTTGTAAGAATGATGAGAAAACATCAAGCCAGGTGGAAGAAATGAAAATGTATTCACAAAAACCTTCCATAACTCATTTGCACTAAGTTAACTCTGTATTGAGAGACAATTGAAAGCCATGGATTTATATACCCTGTTATAGTTTACCAAGTGTCAAAACAGTGGACATTCTGTTCTAGAACTAAAAGACTCTTGTGACTAAAGACTGTAAACTGAACATTCCAACCATGTTGAGTTGTTGTGCCTCGGTTTACTTCACCCAACGTTTTCTATGTTTTTTTGTTGTTGTTTTAAATGCCTTAAAGAGGGCATAATATGGACATAATTATAATAATAATAATAATAATAATAATAATAATAATAATATGCCTGTGGACACCTGGACTTCGCTGGCTCGAAGGTCCATGTTGCACCTGGCTATGTCTCAAATGGCACCATCCTCCCTATATAGTGTACTACTTTTGACATTTGGGATGCACACAGAGACTCCAGTTGTGACATACAGCTACACAGTGTGCCTAAACAGAAGCCTATATGGGAAGTGGATGGTGTGTTGTTCACCCACCAGTTTCTCTTTAAAACACAAACACAGAATGGAAACCTAAGCATGCACCTAAACATTGTGGTACCTGGACGTGGGAGGGAGATGTCAAAGGAGGCTGGTGAGGGGAGGACGGCTCATAATAATGGCTGGATAGAATAAATGGAATTTTATTAAAATAATAAATAAACCAAGTTTGATACCGTTCCCAACTACCTGTAGCTTTAGTCAGTGATGGACTTCTTCACCGAGCAAAGGACTGTGTTATAACCGATAAAACCACAGGTCACAGGCCTGAGGCCTACATCTATAAAAACAAGTTGAAGTAAATTCTAACCTGCTAGTCGTCATCATGCAGCTCCATTGGCTGTTTGGCAAAGTTAGACAAGAACGTGCTTGTCTGCAATAAATCAAGATTAAAGTGGGAAGATAAACAGATGGATACAGTGCAATTATAAGTTCCAAACCTGTCAACGTTATTCCTGGCATTATAGAGGGTTTTCCTATACAGCCTATGCACCTGAATGTATATTTTTCTACATTTAAAATGGTAATGTCATCGAGCATTTCAAAAATAAAACATGTTGTGTACATGAGATGGTACACCATACTTTTTTACTGTATGTTGTGTATTGAGCAATTTATTTTTGTATTTCTAAAGGAATTTAATATGGCTTGTACTTTGTACTGTCAAGTATATGTTTTTTGTACTACAGTAAAAATGTCTCTACCATTATTAAAACAACTGTTTCCTGAAAATTCAGATTGTAAAGTTTCTGTTCACTCTCCAGGAGTGTGCATGCGTAGGTGTGCATGTACAGTGTCTACTAATTTTAAATTTAGATGTTGTGTCACTGGCCTAGACACAATACCCCATAATGTCAGTGGAATTATGTTTTACTAATTAATTCAAAAATAAAAAGCTGAAATGTCTTGAGCCAATAAGTATTCAAGCCCTTTGTTATGGCAAGCCTAAATAAGTTCAGGAGTAAAAATGTGCTTAACAAGTCACATAATAAGTTGCATGGACTCACTCTGTGTGCGATAATAGTGTTTAACATGATTTTTGAATTACTACTTCATCTCTGTACCCCAAAAATACAATTATCTGTACGGTCCCTCAGTCAAGCTGTGAATTTCAAACACAGATTCAACCACAAAGACCATGGAGGTTTACAACGCCTCACAAAGAAGGGCACCTATTGGTATATGGGTAAAAAGAAAAAAGAAAAGCTCACATTGAGTATTCCTTTGAGCACAGAGAAGTTATTAATTAAACTTTGTATGGTGTATCAATACACCCAGTCACTACAAAGATACAGATGTCCTTCCTAACTCAGTTGCCAGAGAGGAAGGAAACCACTCAGGGATTTCACCATGAGGCCAATGGTGACTTTAAAACAGTTACAGAGTTTAATGGCTGTGATCGGAGAAAACTGAAGATGGATCAACAACATTGTAGTTACTCCACAATACTAACCTAAATGACAGAGTGAAAAGAAGGAAGCCTGTTAAGAATAAAATATTTCAAAACATGCATCCTGTTGGAAAGAAATGTGGCAAAGAAATCAGCTTCATATCCTGAATACACAGAGTTATGTTTGGGTCAAATCTAACACACGGAGTACCACTCTTTATATTTTCAAGCATGGTGGTGGCTGCATCATGTTATGGGTATGCTTGTCATCGGCAAGATCTAGGAAGTTTTTTTTAGGATAAAAATAAATGGAATAGAGCTAAGCACAGACAAAATCCTAGAGGAAAACCTGGTTCAGTCTGCTTTCCATCAGACGCTCGGAGACAAATTCACCTTTCAGCAGGACAATAACCTAAAGCACAAGGCCAAAACTACACTGGAGTTGCTTACCAGGAAGACAGTGAATGTTCCTGAGTGGCCTAGTTATAGTTTGGACTTAAATCGACTTGAAAACCTATGGCAAGACTTGAAAATGGCTGTCTAGCAGTGATCAACAACGACAGAGTTTGAAGAATTAAAAAAATAATAAATGTGCAAATATTGTACTTTCTAGTTGTGTAAAGTTCTTTTGAGACTTACCCAGAAAGATTCACAGCTTTAATCGCTGCCAAAGATGCTTCTACAAAGTATTGACTCAGGGGTGTGAATAATTATGTAAATTATTTTGATACATTTTCGATACATTTGCAAAAATGTCTGAAAACATGTTTTCACTTTGTCCTTATTGTGTGTATATGGGTGAGAAAAAAACATAAATGTAATAAATGTTTTATTCAGGCTGTAACACAACAAAATGTGGAATAAGTCAAGGGGTATGAATGCTTTCTGAAGGCACTGTGTGTGTGTGTGCAAACCTGAAAGCACTGGAGTGCATGTCCTCCCATTGTGGAGGAGCTGAGTGAGTGAAATAGCATTTCTTAGAGAACTGTGACAGGAAACAGTCTCAGACCCCTCCTCTCCAACATCTGTTAATAACATTGGTCTGGATACTGTATAGCTTCTGACAAGATTCTAATATTTCCATCGTCCAGCTCCTGTCTGACTGACTGCGAACACACAAAGAGCCTATTCTTCAAAGCCAGGCCCCTGACCCATCGCCTTCCTGTCTCTGTTAACCTGTTACACCAGGGTCATATTAATACAGCATCAAACAGGAGAAAAAAGACTGTAACAGGAAGGGACGACTACCTGAGCTTGTCCAAAAAGAAAGGCTTGTTTTTGTTTTCCGTAGCAAAACATTTTGTACTAATGAACACACTAGTTACATGTAGACATAATGAGGGGTCGTTTCACCAGGCTGACCCATAATCCATGCTCGTAACGTATCCAAGGTACACTAGTCTTGTTCTCTGGCTGTGCGTCATAGTTACGGTCCAGAAATGGTCCAGAAATGGACATACACATGTACAGTATGGTAATAAAAGGGTTATAGCACTCCAGCCTCCTTTTCAGTTAATTTATCATCTGATTTACTTAGAGGGCACCATCAGACCAACTCCATGAATGGCCTACTGCATATAGTTTGTTTAAAAAATTGTTTAAGTATGAATTCTGTCTGTTCCATAGATTAGGGTTACATTTAGGATCATTGAGATGTCACATTTACAGAGAATAATGTTTCACAAACAATCCCATAAAATCTACTAACTGTAGATTTAAATAAATCCTAATAATCTACCCCGGTTTAAGATGTATGGATTACTATCCCTGTAGAGTGAGATGTATTTTGCTAGTATTGTGAGACTTGAATAAATACCTCAGGATTAACTGTTTCTATAGCGATGGCTTTCGGTTTATTAGACTGTTCACAGTGAATAGCAGACACACACATACTGTACACACCAGAGACCTGTGGTGATTTATGAGTCTACAAGCAGCGCAGTGTACAGCATACAGTAACATAATACCAGCTGAGCTGAAAAGACAAATCCATTCAATACTAATACCGCACGGTGTACAGTACATACAGCTTACCTCAAAACAGATTCATCATCTCTCTCTGTCTCTCTCTCTCACTGTCGCTCTGTCTCTCTGCCTCTCTGTCTCTCTCTGTCTCTCTCTGTCTCCAGTTTTTACGATGGCTCTTAAAACATGAGAGAAGTATTCGGTATGGTACAGTAGATCAGTATGGTAGATCAGAATGGTAGATCAGAATGGTAGATCAATATGTTTTAAAAGGTAACGTTAATGAAGCATATTAAGGGTGCTAGCTTGCCCTGGAAATCCCCAGGTCAGAGCAGCCAGGAGGAGACAAGGAGGGGGGGGGGCATCCTGTGGAGGTGCACCTCTTGCCTAGGTGAGGAAAAGGTGGGGGCTAGTGGGTGCTGAAAAAGCACCTTTTGAGAAATGGCCACATTAGGTGTCAACTACTGAATGTGTCATCGGGGCAGGCGTTAGCAACAATGAGTTAGCAGTAACATAATACCAGCTGGGCTGAAAAGACAAATCCATTCAATACTAATACCACACGGTGTACAGTACATACAGCTTACCTCGAAACAGATTCATCATCTCTCTCTCTCTCTGTCTCCAGTTTTTACGATGGCTCTTAAAACATGAGAGAAGTATTCAGTATGGTACAGTAGATCAGTATTTTATTTTTTATTACCTTTATTTTACTAGGCAAGTCAGTTAAGAACTAATTCTTATTTACAATGACAGCCTAGGAACAGTGGGTTAATTGCCTTGTTCAGGGGCAGAACAACAGATTTTTACCTTGTCAGCTCAGGGATTCAATCCTGCAACCTTTCAGTTACGGGCCCAACACTCTAACCACTCGGCTACCTGCCGCCCCAACGGTAGATCAGATGGTAGATCAGATTGTAGATCAGAATGGTAGATCAGAATGGTAGCTCAGTATGGTAGATCAGAATGGTAGATCAGTATGTTAGATCAGAATGGTAGATCAGTATGGTAGATCAGAATGGTAGATCAGTATGGTAGATCAGCATGGTAGATCAGAATGGTAGATCAGATGGTAGATCAGATTGGTAGATCAGAATGGTAGATCAGTATGGTAGATCAGAATGGTAGATCAGATGGTAGATCAGATTGGTAGATCAGATGGTAGATCAGATTGGTAGATCAGAATGGTAGATCAGAATGGTAGATCAGTATGGTAGATCAGAATGGTAGATCAGATGGTAGATCAGATTGGTAGATCAGTATGGTAGATCAGATGGTAGATCAGATTGGTAGATCAGAATGGTAGATCAGTATGGTAGATCAGATTGGTAGATCAGAATGGTAGATCAGTATGGTAGATCAGATTGGTAGATCAGATTGGTAGATCAGTATGGTAGATCAGAATGGTAGATCAGATGGTAGATCAGATGGTAGATCAGAACTTGGATACACAGAGCAAACATATAATCTGACATACCGGTGTTCCATGCTATGATGACCACATAGAAGACCTACAGCAAACGTTGGTAGCATATACAGGCCCATAGGTTTCCCCACTTGTTAGCAACACACTGCGCCACTGCCTCCATGACCATGACCATGTTCTGAAAGATGTCAAAGGTCGGTGAACCCTAACATTGGCTTCCTGCCTGGGACACTGTAAAATCGATTCCCCGCAGCTGTTCTCAGTCTCTTATGCACAACAAAGGAGCAAGCAGTAGCCGGGGTAGAGGACGAAGTAGAGACTCCCATGTACCATCTGTCTCAGGAATACCCAAGCACTGGCCCTGGGCCACCTTTCCTTCCTGCAGTGGAATGGCAGAATGGGCCATGGATAGACTGAATTCACACAGATGAGTTGCTAGTGTCACACAAATTAAAGCTGATTTAAGAATTGTCTCCTAAGGCTCAATAGGATGTTATTGGAATGAAGATGTATTCTTCATCACTAATGAAGTGTGAACATTGATTTTCATTCAAGTATAGACATTAACCTTTGGATTTTGGACATGAATGAGTTTCAATGCGGTCCCTGCTGCAGGCTGGCTCTGGGCTACTCCTGCAATATTACGTTTATTAAAGGTCCAATGCAAATGTTTATATCAAAATATCAAATCCTTTCTGGGTAACAATTAAGTACCTTACTTTGATTGTTTTCAACTCAAATGGTCAAAAAGAAACAAAAATACCTTAGCAAAGAGCAATTTCTCTAGCAATAATTTAGCTAGGACTGTCTGGGAGTGGTCTGAATGGGGAGGGGAAAACTGAAAATGAGCTGTTATTGGCAGAGAAGTTTGGAACTCTTTCTTATTGGTCTATTAACTAATTAACCACCTGGTGATGTTACCAGCCAAGCAAAAACTCCATCCCACCAAAACAGATTTTTCAAACAGCTTTTACACAAAAAGGGCATTATCATAATATTTACAATTTCAAAGTATTATTCCAACCGTATAGTGTGTAAATATATATAACACAGGGAAATCGTGTTTTTGACTGCACTGGGCCTTTAAAAACCTTCTCTGCAAAGAGTGGTTTCGATCATCTTAGCCCTGTGGTGGTTATTGAAAGTTAAGATGTTCTGTCTCTGAATGATCAACAACATTCATGTGTAATTCATGTCTCAGGCATGTTTTCTTCTCATAGATCCTGTTCCTAAAGGCCCCAGGTAATTGGAGAATGGCAATATGAGATCATTCGATGTTAGGGACAGATCGCAATTTACTGGGGGGAGGGCTGGTCCAAAACAGGGGATGGTTGTCAAACTTATTTTTGCTTTGGAGAGGGTTGTGTGTTTTATCTTATCAGACACAGGAGAGGGTGGTGCGTTTTCTCCCTGCTTTACATATCCTCTTTTACAGGTTGTACTGTATCATTTCTTCCATGCTAGCAACATTTCCTATTTTTTCAAGGTGTTTTGGTACTTCCCTTATGCACTACACTTTTCCGTGTGCTAACGTTTCCTATACCACAGGTCAGAAGTCTACCAGTCTAACGGTCTATCCTGTCCTCCATCCACCATTCATAGCGACAATAGTGGTAGGTGGATCGTTTGTCCAGATCTGCAATAGGCATCCTTGTGCATGAAACAGTGAAAACATGACACACAGCTCAGCAAAATCCCCTATTGATCTTGTTTAGGGACGATACAGTTATCCCACCTACTCTCTTATTAAAAAAAGGTTCTACCTGAAACCAAAAAGGGTTCGACCTGGAACCAAAAAGCATTCTCCTATGGCCACAGCCAAAGAACCCCTTTGGAACCCCTTTTTCCTAAGAGTGTAGACTAGCCTACAATGAATAGTAGAATTATTGTTTTCATGTAAGTACAACATTCTAGCCTACTCTAGGCTGCAGTGAAAATGCCATTTGAATAACGGCACAAAAGCAATCAGTTGTGGGTTTAGTCTCGACAGTTCATTAGGTCTAGAAAGGCTCAGTAGCAGGCCAGTCTGGCTGTATTTCTTCTTCTGATACTGAATGACTGTCTGTTGCAGGTCCTCATTCTCCCAAGGTATCCTATAATAAAGCTCCCAGCAGGCCCAGTTATTCAGGGAAGCTTAACACGCGCTCTGCCTCCTCACCAATCCGAGCGGCTATTCTTCGAGTATGCAGAACCTAATGCTTCAATATATTGTCAAGAATAGCAGGCTAAGGCCTAGTTCTGTGACATTTTAGTGACAGAGAGCATGGCTAGGAAGGCCCCAATAACACACACACACACACACACACTCATGAAGAAGTTTCACTTGCACCCGCGCACAGAGTATAAAGAAAAATGAACACTGAGAGAAAATTGGCAAGAAGAAGAAGAGGTTTGACAATGAAATGTCATAATGATGAAATGTTATAATGTTGAGATGTTTCAAATGTTGGGTGTTTAAGATATAACTGGAGTAATACATTAGGTTGGAGTAGGATTCGAATTGAGTGAAGTTAGAAGTGACTAAGTAAGGTTCATAATTAAAAATGTATGTTTAAAAATGTATGTTTTAAAAGGTAACGTTAATGAAGCATATTAAGGGTGCTAGCTTGCCCTGGAAATCCCCAGGTCAGAGCAGCCAGGAGGAGCCAAGGAGGGGGGGGGCATCCTGTGGAGGTGCACCTCTTGCCTAGGTGAGGAAAAGGTGGGGGCTAGTGGGTGCTGAAAAAGCACCTTTTGAGAAATGGCCACATTAGGTGTCAACTACTGAATGTGTCATCGGGGCAGGCGTTAGCAACAATGAGTTAGCAGAAGATGAGTAGTAGGGTATAAAATATTTTTGGGAGAGGTACGACTCTCTTTGAGCTTGCTAGAATAACCTGTTGCCTGCTGGAAGAAGATTTTAGCTGTAGCTTTTTAGCTTACGATTCTGTTTTTTTTTATGCTTATATATACTTAAAAGTAAAGTAAAATTATAGACGGAATCCTTAAGGTTACCTAGTTGATAGAAGTGTTAGTAGGTTTTAGTATAGTTTTTTAGACACCAACTGAGGGACTGATCATCCTGAGAGGGGAGACAAAAAGCTGTTTATAAGTTGTAGAAGGTAAGAACCCATTTTTCTTGTTATTAAATACTGTGCTTCTCATAAAATTGTAAAATAAAATATTTTATTGGCACTCCAGTAAGGGTTTATTTAAGAGCGGTTAATTTTCACTTGATTAGTGATTGATTAGTGATATTGATTTGTGATTGATTGATTGATTGATTGATTGATCTGGTATTTTTCATGCCAGTTTCTGAAATTTTGAATAAACTGTTCAGAAACCCTGTGTCATCAAAGAGTCATACAAGTTCCAACTGTAATGCTGTGTTTGCCACACCTGCTCGAGGCAAATTTATGGTGAAATGATTGTCTTTCCACTTCCATATTATGGCCCCAACAGTGCTCACTGGAACATTCAGAAGCTTAGAAATGCACCTATAACCAATGCCATCAATATGTTTTGCAACAATTAGGTTGCGAATGTCTTGAGACAGCTCTTTGCTTTTACCTATCATGAGATGTGTCTTGTGTGACACCTTGGCAATGAGACCTTTTGTAGGCCATCAGTTGGGACTGAACTATTAATTTGCACTGACAGGGGGCTGGATTGCTTTTTAATTACTGATAGTTTTCAGCTGTTGTCTTGGCTTTCCATGCCTTTTTGAACCTCCCTTTCTTCATGTGTTCAATACTTTTTCCCTGTGTCATTTCACATTATTACACATAACTTATTTTCTGAACTTATTTGTTTTGGTTTCTTTGTATGTATGGATTACTTGGGTTGTTACCAACATCTGGTGAACATTTCATGTCAATAGCACCTTTGGAAATATATTTACTGAGAAAAATGGTGACGTGTTCAATACTTATTTCACCCGCTGTACATGCTGGGCAGCCTGCTGAAGGAGAAATTGAAGAGGGCGCTGGTACGCTCTCGCTTCATGGAGCTTAGGGATATGGACACCCCCTCCAGTTTCTTTTTTGGCTTGGAAAGAAGGAGAGCGGATAGCCGGCAAATGCACTGCATCCGGACACCTTGTGGCAGGGAGCTGTACAGTAGGAGACAGACCTACTGCTCCTTTAACTTATCAGGAACTGACCGCTGCTGTTACACAACTGTCCAATGGAAAAGCGCCAGGCATTGATGGACTGCCTGCTGAATAAAATAAAAAATTATGGACAGTGGTTGGAGAGGACTTTGTGCAGGTGCTGGGGGAGAGCCTCCAAGATAAAGAACTGCCCCTCAGCTGCAGGAGGGCAGCTGAGCCGTGCGGTGGACAATTATTGTTTTAGGAAAGTAGCCCAAAAAACAATAAAAAAATGGGCTATAAAGTTTTGCATATGCTCAGTGGGGTTTTAGCATGTAAATCTTGATGGGGCAAACAAAAAAATGAATGTCCTTGAGTCCGGACTTAAACCAGATCGAACATCTCTGGAGAGACCTGAAAGTAGCTGTGCAGCGACGCTCTCCATCCAACCTGACAGAGAAATGGGAGAAACTCTCCAAATACAGGTGTGCCAAGCTTGTAGCGTCATACCCAAGAAGACTCGAGGCTGTAATCGCTGCCAAAGGGGCTTCAACAAAGTACTAAGTAAAGGGTCTGAATACTTATGTAAAGTGCAAAAATGTCTAAAACCCTGTTTTTGTTTTGTAATTATGGGGCATTGTCTGTAGATTGATGATAATTATTATTTTTTAATCCATTTTAGAACAAGGCTGTAACGTAACAAAGCGGTCTGAATACTTTCAGAATGCACTGTATGTATTTTTTGAACTGACCAATAAAATAAATCAATCCAAACTTTGCAGAGCCAATTTGCTGAACAGAAAGAGACTGTTACAAAACATCCAAAAGTTTAATGACATTCAAAGATTGTCAAGCCAAGTCTTCCATGGCAGGGTGCAGAATTGTTTTTGTGCCCGCTATAGAGGTCTGCTAATACAGAACTATTAAAGGCAAAGTGCACTTCTTTTGTGAATAAATTGTTTTTCTTCCAAAAAAATTAAAATAATATTGATCTTATTTCCAGCATTCCTGCTTCCCACATCTATGCCTACAAGTTAGGGAGGGATGTGTTTTTTGATTGTTGAGACTGACATAGTATATTTATTGTGGTGTTGAAAACGCAAACCATGTCGGTATGTTTTGTTTATTGGTTGAATGGTGCATTGGCACAGAAACCTGTTGGTGGAAAATTGGTTGCATATATACTACTATATACGAAAGTATGTTGACACCCCTTCAAGTTAGTGGATTTGGCTATTTCAGCCACACGTGTTGCTGACAGGTGTATAAAATTGAGCACACCGCCATGCAATATCCATAGACAAACATTGGCAGTAGAATGGCCCTACTGCAGAGCTCAGTGACTTTCAGGATGCCACCTTTTCAACAAGTCAGTTTGTCAAATTTCTGCCCTGCTAGAGCTGCCCCAGTCAACTGTAAGTGCTGTTATTGGGAAATGGAAACGTCTAGGAGCAAAAACAACTCCGCCGAAAAGTGGTACGCCACACAAGCTCACAGAACATGACCGCCGATTGCTGAAGCGTGTTGCAACACTCACTACCGAGTTCCAAACTGCCTCAGGAACCAACGTCAGCACAAGAACTGTTCGTTGGGAGCTTAATGAAATGGGTTTCCATGGCCAAGCAGCCGCACACAAGCCTAAGATCACCATGCGCAATGCCAAGCGTCGGCTGGAGTGGTGTAAAGCTCGCCGCCATTGGACTTTGGAGCAGTGGAAACGAGTTCTCTGGAGAGATGAATTACACCTCATCATCTGGCAGTCCATTGGACGAATCTGGGTTTGGCGGATGCCAGGAGAACGCTACCTGTCCGAACGCATTGTGCCAACTGTTAAGTTTGGTGGAGGAGGAATAATGGTCCGGCTAGGCTTCTTAATTCCAGTGAAGGGAAATCTTAACGCTACAGCATAATTCCGTGCCCAACCTCACTAATGCTCTTGTGGCTGAACCTTGTCTGTTCCCTTCTCCAGACCCCTATATGATGTCCGGATGATTTGTAGTATGCGATTGCACAAGGACTTCTGCCAATAGCCAATGAGCACTAAGCACATGATGGAGATGAGGAAAGCAACAACAACACGTAAATTGTCGCTAGTTACCACAGCCAGAAAGTCAAAACTAGCTACATAATTAAAATGAATGAAAACTAAAATAGTTAGGGTTAGGCATAAGATTAGCAGTGTGGTTAACGTTAGGTTTAAAATAATATTTTAAGAAGAGACATATGCAGGGTTTAGCCATAATTAGGACAAATAGGTGGAGCTGTGGAAAGAATGCAGCAGCCTTTTCAATATTAAAAGTTTTCACCTCCAATTCCCTCTGTAGAATATAAATCCACATTGTCCTGCCCAACCATTTGCGGGTCCATATTTTGTCCCTCGTCTCTTTAAAAAAAATAAATGTTTTCTGCACATAATAGTGCGCACACTTATAAAGGCAGCAGCTCGCTGTTTGCTTGTAGACATTGTTTTTCATTCGACAACCGAGATACGCCGGGCAAGATCAAGTAGCAAATAATATTTTAATGTGAGCACCCACGTCCTGGGATTGAGGATGCGAGGAATTCAATATTTAGGACAAGTAAATCGAGGAAATGTGAGCACATTTGTTATGATTTTAGAAGTCGTGTAGTCCGTGTATGCCCAGCATAACAAACTAAGCTTTCATTGCCACCTTGTGACTGGAACTTACAGTATTTGCTGGAATTACGTATTTTCTCTAGACAGAACACTGCCCAAGGGAGAATTCGTTTTTATTGGTGTGTCAGCACCGTCCCTACCTGGAACAAGCCGTTTTATTAGGTGTCCAATTGTACAAGAATCATCTCTCTTCAACTTGAATGGAAAATTATCCCAAAGGGTCAAATCCATGGGAATATGAAGTGAGCTATTTCAGGTGAGGGATATAATCATCTTTATTAAGGGGTTGTTGAATGTAACTAAATGTATATTTTCATATAGGCCTATTCAACTGAACAGCTGTCTATTTCAGAATGACGTCATTAATTCTAAGAACAATCTACACTGTCAGTGTAAAAGCTAGATTCATTCATGAATTATTAAATGTTATGATTCATTCAATTTTCTCTGTGCTTTGTTTCTGTGTGAACTTGTAACTCAGCTTTATTGAAAAGTGCATAGCCAGCACTGCATTCAAAGCTTTGTTCCTTATTTGTGTAGTACACATACATTTATTTAACAGATTATACATGAGTAAAACTGACAATTTCCTCGAAACCGGCTTTTATAATATATATTTGGAGAAAATTTGGCTCATTTAGTCCAGATTTGATTGAAAGAAACGGGTTTAGAACTTGGCAAAACTAGTCTTCGCTTCCTTAATTCACAGAACTCCTCTTCCGTAAAAGTCCCCTCCCTCCGCTCGTACTTGTCTATGGAGGCCAGGAGACTCGTCTTGAGGCCCACTCTTATTTTGGCAGCGAGAATCAGCTTTGCACAATGCTTAGTCATGGTGAGTTACAGCTTTCCCCCGTTCCTATGTGGCGCACAGACAGCGATGGAACCATTCAGCTATGTGAGTCTATTTACTGATTTTGAATTGATAGAATGTTAGTGATTTTAGTCGCGCATTGGTTACACAAGAAGGTTTATGTTCATGAAGGATTTTTCCGATTCCAATCGGCAACATTTTTGTCCACAAATCGAGTCGACACCAATAATGCCAGGCAGTTGACAGCGAAGCTAATTTTGACTGTCTGACACCGTTTTTCACAACGTTTGCTTTAAATAGTCGTGGTGTTTTGTTGCTATAACCTAACAGTTACATCGACTGGGTTGCCTAATGGAAATAGTTTGTTGTGAACGAGTAATGAAGTAATAACGTAAGTGCATGCCAACACTTTAATGTGCTTAGTTCTACATGTGACTCACCAAACAAGCTGAATATATCACTGTAGCCTATTTGGTGGGAAATCGCCATCCCTTTGTCTGAAATCTGTATCAAAATCATATGATGCATTATAATTGCGCGGTAAACACTTTCTTTATGTCTGTCTATAATGGTTTACATAACGACTCTCTGGACTTCTGGGTCATGTTTTTGTACACGCAGTTCCATCATTTGCTCCCTCTTAACTCCCTCATCACAGTCCACGATAAGATGAGTCACTGGCGAAGGCGCATTGCCAATCTCTTATCAATCTTGTTTGAAATAAACCTTGGTTTTTAATATAGGTGGGCATTGTTTCTAATAGTTTAGGAAAGGTTAGGCTACCGGTAGTCGATCCGTTTGTCGTTCGTCTAGTGTCAAGATCTATCAATGTGTAATGTCTGTCAATTAAGTATTTAAGAAGCGCGAGAAAGTTATGGTCTCGAGTTACTAGTGCAACTCCGATTAAGCAACAATACATATTTCACCAGTCAATCCAGCAGTTTTGTAGTCTACTTTGTTACAAGTGCGTATCTATAATGTCGCACATCGAATTGAAACAAATTGTCCTTCTCCGCGGAGTAACGTTATCGTATTTGGCGCGGAGAAAGTGTCCACTTTAGGCCGTGGATTGTAGGCCTGTTGAGGGATAGCTCTAGTTTAGATCCCTGTAATATGGATGTGTTCCATACAGTGTTCTAGCGCGATCCGCCCAGAAGAGTGTAGCCTACCGCCTATAGAAATACGGCCCTTGTAGTCATTCTAATTAGCAACGCGGGTCCCATGAATTGCAAAGAGGTATGGGATATTAGAACCCCGTTCTCTTAACCTTGTCATTTCCAACCTACATGTTCGCTAGCTGTCTATATGGTTTTAATATTTTTCCCTGCATTCGCTTAAAATATATATATTTTCCCACCAACCTTATGATCTGCTTCAGACCGCTTGCCTTCTGCCTAAGCAGCGTAGCTACAACGCTTGAGCTGGTCCCATGGTTGATTCAGAGCGTAGAACCTCCGCATTATTGTCTTAACCTTCCCATCATAAACCAAGGAATACACTCAAAATGTCTGACAGTCAGTGGAGGCTCCTAAGAGGAGAGTGAATTTCATAAAAATAGTGAAATGTTAAAGTTATCATTTTTAGATAAAACTATATATGTCACCAAATAATTGATTAAAACACACATTTTTTGCAATGAACAGCACTCTGTAGGATAGCACCATGGTGTAGCCGGAGCACAGCTAGTTTCCGTCCTCCTCGGGGTACATTGACTTAAATACTAAACCTAGGAGGCTCATGGTTCTCACCCCCTTCCATAGTCTTACACAGTAATTATGACAACTTCCGGAGGACGCCCTCCAACCTATCAGAGCTCTTGAAGTATGAACTGACATGTTGTCCACCCAATCAAAGGATCAGAAAATGAATCTAGTACTGAAAGCGTAAGCTACAGCAAGCTAGCACTGCAGTGTATAAAATGTGGTGAGTAGTTGACTCAAAGAGAGGGAGAGAGAAAGACAATAGTTTAACAGTTTTGAACTTATTAATTTCTTCAATTAATAAGCGAGAGAGGGCCATCCTATATTTTGTATTTTTTTTTGTTCACTCACTTACTTAGCTAGCGAATGAAGCTAGATCGTTTAGCCTACTCAAACATCTGGCTCAAACAGAGAGGGATGCCATGTTGGTTAGCAGGCTATGGCTATCCAACACTAACTTTTCCCCAAGTCAATGTAAGCTTTTGGTTTGATTAATTTATTGCCACTGGGGCCCACCGGTGTAACTGCTTGCTGACTGTACACTGTGCTGCATGATTTGTAGTGGGTTTTACTACGTGTTAGTTCTAGTAGCTATGTTGTTTATGAGTATGACGTTAGCTAATATGGTGACAAAGATGTAGGCTGTGTGTAGCAGTTATCATGGTCTGGTTTGTAAAGGTTTTTATACCTGGTCACATACAGCTGATGTGTTGTGCACTGAAGTCCACAAGGGAAAACGTGAGAGGAAGAGAGCGCGAAGATGCGAGCAGGAATTAACAAGCCAAGTGATCATGCTGTTTGTATGTGGCTGCTATGAAAGTGAACTGTGTTTGTGTGTGATCAGGGTTGTATTCATTCTTCCGATTCTGTTGAAAAACGTTTCTTAAACGGAAGCAAAAGAAACTGGGACGAACCTGAATTTGTCCAATACAAACTCTTGTTTGCAACTGTTGGAGTAATGATTACACCGTAGATCAGCTAGATGCAGGCAAGAGTGTGTAAGGCGGTATTGAATGTGTTGATGTCTGTAACCTTGATTACTCAAATTTCTCTCGACTTGTGCACCTACATTGTAAACTTGCATTCATAGGCTAGGTTGTAGCAACCTCATGATGGATCTAGGGAACATTTGAGTATCTTGTAGTAACCTAAACCTATCGTTGTTACATTGAGCTGGGTGAATGGAATTTGAATGACAGTCATCCAATATGCTGTAATAGAAATAAGGCCATGCTCACAAAACATTTTTTGTCCTCCCTCATCTTAAACGGCACCGACTGTTACTACTGCCAGTCCACCCATAATGCCATCATTGGCTTGAATGGGGACGCCCATTCTATTAATTCTATTTCTATGGTACCACCACAAGTCATGTGACCGATATTAGCATTTTTCTCACATAATGTTCAAATAAATAATTTGGGTGAACTGTCCCTTTAATACTTTCCCTTGTACCTATTGCTGCGTTAATGTGCTAGTTGGATCAAATAAACATTTCAGACTTGCTAACTGCTTGAATGCTGCACGTGTATAACTACAACCAGTTAGAAAGTCGTACTTTCGGAGTTTCCTAGTTCCGACTAGCACGTGAACGCGGCATATGTTTGTCCTTTGTAACTTCAGGCTGTTCTTTTGGGTGCTGAAATCTGTATTTTTTTGTGTGACGTCTGTCAAATTGCGCCCCGTCAAATTGGAGTAGGAAGTTACGACTTCAAGCATACACCACCACATGATACTTTTATAAATATCCATGCTTTAACGCATACTGTGTACCTGTGCTTGTCCTGATTTGTTATAGCGTTGTGAGTTGGATTTGGAATGCATATTTTGATAAAAGTTGCATTCGATGCGTCCGCTTCCAAAACTAAAGTCTGTCCTGTCATGATGGGCGGCTGGTAGCCTAGCGGTTAGAGCTTTGGGCCAGTAACTGAAAGGTAGCTGGTTCAAATACCCGAGCTGACAAGGTGAAAAACCTGTCTGTGTCCTTTAGAAAGGCACTTAACCCTAATTTGCTCCAGGGGCTGACTCTGTAGGTAGGCCTTCATTGTAAATAATAATTTGTTCTTAACTGACTTACCTAGTTAAATAAAGGTAAAACTCCTACATCTCCTAGTTAAGCTATAACTCCTACATCTCCTAGTTAGGCTATAACTCCTACATCTCCTAGTTGGGCTATAACCCCTACATCTCCTAGTTGGGCTATAACCCCTACATCTCCTAGTTGGGCTATAACCCCTACATCTCCTAGTTAGGCTATAACCCCTACATCTCCTAGTTAGGCTATAACCCCTACATCTCCTAGTTGGGCTATAACCCCTACATCTCCTAGTTAGGCTATAACCCCTACATCTCCTAGTTAGGCTATAACCCCTACATCTCCTAGTTAGGCTATAACCCCTACATCTCCTAGTTAGGCTAAAACCCCTACATCTCCTAGTTAGGCTATAACCCCTACATCTCCTAGTTAGGCTATAACCCCTACATCTCCTAGTTGGGCTATAACCCCTACATCTCCTAGTTGGGCTATAACCCCTACATCTCCTAGTTGGGCTATAACCCCTACATCTCCTAGTTAGGCTATAACCCCTACATCTCCTAGTTAGGCTATAACCCCTACATCTCCTAGTTAGGCTATAACCCCTACATCTCCTAGTTAGGCTATAACCCCTACATCTCCTAGTTAGGCTATAACCCCTACATCTCCTAGTTAGGCTATAACCCCTACATCTCCTAGTTAGGCTATAACCCCTACATTTCCTAGTTGGGCTAAAATGGGCAACTAAACTATAGTTACATAGTGTAATTGGGCCACTCTTAGAAAGGGTTATTCGGCTGGTTCCAGGAATAACCATTTTGGGTTCCATGTAGAGGCCTCTGTGGAAAGGGTTCTACATGGAACCCAAAACGGTTATACTTGGAACCAACAAGGGTTCTTCAAAGGGTTCTCTTATGGGGACAGTCGAAGAACCCTTTTAGGGTCTAGATGGCACCTTCTTTTCTAAGAGTATACATAGTGCACTACCTTTGACCAGAGTCCCTATGTGATGGGGAATAGGGTGCCATTCTGGAGGCAGTCTAGAACAGGTAGGCCATATAACTTGTCCTTCAGTCCAGCCAGTCAGTTCTCTTATCTACTTGTACATGTAATCATTATGTGCAAAACATAACATTGCAGTTATTTTACCCATTCCCTTGTGTGGAATCTGTGTAGACACTAAATCTCACCAAGAACTGTGATGTCGTCTAAAAGTACGTTGACACTAGTCACCGTGACTAAGAGAAACTGTGACCCCTCCCAAGAGGATTCATGGGTGTGACTCTAAACTCTTTGATTATCTTAAAGGTATGTCTATCTGTGTCTGTTCTAGGACAGTCTTTTGTTCTGACAGTGATTGACTTTAGATTGCAGAGTTTTAGAGTCCATTCGCTTGTTGTATAACATACTAGATTACTTTCGCTCGAAAATGAAAGTTCTAGCTCTAGATTCATACTCAAACGGTTTCACTATTGTTTAAGTGAAAGAAACAATCGTGTAACCGTGCAAATCAATCAAATCAAAGCAGAAGTTCAGGGTGGATTAAATGTGGATACCAGGCAAAAGGTTTGATACCAAACATGTAAAAACAACATCTGAAGAAAGTTGTCAATAAGGATGACCATTGACAAATAAAATAACAGCACTGGGAACTGCCAGGGGCCTCACAATAGGATATTATCACAGTATGTATTGGTGGCTGTACGATATGTATTGCGATTCTTACGATTCTATATGTATTGCGATTTAATGATTTTAGTGATTTTATTTGATGTTTGAAACATATTGCTCACCACATGTCTGCTGCAGAGGGACGAGAGAGCCATGGAAGTAAAAGTGCCAAAAAAAGAATTGCTATGATGGGAAAATACTGAAATGTTGATGCATGTACAGCCAACTAGTGCAAAAATATTATTGCAATATTGTCAATACGATTCAATATATCAAAAAGAATATCCCGATATGTACAGCGCCTTCGGAAAGTATTCAGACCCCTTGACTTTTTCCACATTTTGTTATATTAGTCTTATTCTAAAATTGATTCAATTGTTGTTTTTACTCATCAATTTACACACAATACATCATAAAGAGGTTTTTAGAAATGTTTGCAAATGTATTACAAATAAACTGAAATATCACATTTACATAAGTATTCAGATCCTTTACTCAGTACTTTGTTGAAGCACCTTTGACAGCAATTACAGTCTTGAGTCTTCTTGGGTATGACGCTACAAGCTTTGCACACCTGTATTTAGGGAGTTTCTCACATTCTTCTCTGCAGAGCCTCTCAAGCTCTGTCAGGTTGGATGGGGAGCGTTGCTGCACAGCTATTTTCAGGTCTCTCCAGAGATGTTAGATTGGGTTCAAGTCCGGGCTCTGGCTGGGCCCCGTTAAGGACATTCAGAGACTTGTCCCGACGCCACTCCTGCGTTGTCTTGGCTGTGTTTTTTTTTTTTTCGGGTCGTTGTTCAGTTGGAAGGAGAACCTTCGCCCCAGTCTGAGGTCCTGAGCACTCTCGCTCTGTACTTTGTTCCGTTCATCTTTGCCTCAATCCTGACTAGTCTCCCAGTCCTGCCGCTGAAAAATATCCTCACAGAATGATTCTGCCACCACAATGCTTCACCGTAGGGATGGTGCCAGGTTTTTCCAGACGTGACGCTTGGCATTCAGGCCAAAGAGTTAAATCTTGGTTTCATCAGACCAGAGAATCTTGTTTCTCATGGTCTGAGAGTCTTTACGTGCCTTTTGACAGTCTCCAAGCGGGCTGTCGTGCCTTTTACTGATGAGCTCTGTCAGTGACCATCGGGTTCTTCAACACCTCCCTGACCAAGGCCCTTCTCCCCTGATTGCTCAGTTTGGCCGGGCGGCCAGCTCTAGGAAGAGCCTTAGTGGTTCCAAACTTCTTTCATTTAAGAATGATGGAGGCCACAGTGTTTTTGGGGACCTTCAATGATACAGAAATGTTTTGGTACCCTTCCCCAGATCTGTGCCTCGAAACAATCCTGTCTCGGAGCTCTACGGACAATTCCTTAAACCTCATGGCTTGGTTTTTGCACCATCTACCCTAACACCTAACTGCCAGAATACTTTCCGAAGGCACTGTATATGTATAGATCTCCCCCCCCCCCCCCCAACCACTATTAAATAAACACTATCCACCCTAACACCTAACTGTACTGTCCTTCTCTCTTCTCTTCTAGTTGCCAACGGCGCCCAGACCTTCCCAGTAAACACAACAGTGCAAATTGAGATTCCAGAGTGGGGCGACTTCTGGGAAAGCTTCTAGAGTGGAACAACTGATCAACCAAACTAAACTGAGCTCCCCGCTCTCATTCCTGAGGGCTGCTAGCTTACGCTTACGACATTTCTGAAACCTGTTGTTTTTTTCTCTCTGTACAGAATTTAGGAGTTTACACCCCTCCTACCACCCTGTCCCTCTTCTTCCCAACTCCTGGCAGAAGTGTAGCTAGCTCCATGAGCTAAGTACTGATTATAACTATGACCACAATTTAAGATGCAGCAGTATATCAGTGTCTCTTTTTTGGGCCATATAAGGACTTTTTGACCTTTTTTATTTTCTTTTTTTTATATATATATCGTTTTTTTATTTAACCTTTTTATTTAAGTTTTGACCTGCGATCGCTTTATCTTCACGTGCAAAAAGAAAATTCAGTTGGAAATTGATTTTTTTGGACTCTGTGGACACTTGAAATATCTTAACTTAATTTGATACTCTCTGAACTCAACCAAAGACCCTAGAAAAAGGGTCCTAGCTTTCTACAGTCCCTCCCTAGCTCCTCTAGTTTTCAACCTTTCCCTAGTGTTTCCTTGCCCCTCAGCGAGCAAGGATGTCCGGCAGTAGTCACCCCCAACACCGTTCTTAGTTGTCGTTGCAGCTTCAACAGAAGCACCAGGAAGGATCTTTTGTCAGTCAGGATGTCTAACGAGTGCCCGACGGAGTGCAAGGCGGTGGTGACGCCTTCGACGCGCAACGGCCACCGCGTCTTCAGCTACACGCTGGAGAGCCACACAGCAGCTGCCTTCGCCATCATGAACGAGCTGCGGCTGGACGGCCAGCTGTGCGACGTGACTCTGCGGGTGTGTTACAACGACCTGGAGGCCGTGGACTTCGTGGCACACAAGGTGTGTAGCATTGTGTCAATAATGGTTATGCAATTGTGCGCCACTTGGGCTCCCAAGTGGCACAGTGGTATAAGACACTACATCTCAGTGCGTTGCTACAGACAACCTGGTTCGAATCCAGACTATCACAACCGGCCGTGATTGGGAGTCCCATAGGGCGGCACACAATTGGTCCAGCATCGTCCGAGTTTGGCCAGTGTAGGCCGTCCATTGTAAATAATAATTTGTTCTTAACTAACTAGTTTAATAAAAAATTAAATTAAATAAAACTTCGGACCACTCATGTCCCCTTGGCGACAGGCGGGTCTGTTCTCTTCCCTTCTGATCCTCACCCTATGTCTATCCCCAGATCTGGTTTCTAACACTATTCTGTCCCCCAAAAAAAATGTCAAATAATTTCTCGGTAACAATTAAGGACCTTACAGTGATTGTTTTCAATTAAAAAACTAAACAAAAATAGCTTCCTAGCAAAGAGCAATTTCTCAAGCAAGAATTTAGCTAGGACTGTCTGGGAGTGGTCTGAGTGGGGAGGGGAAAACTGAAAACTAGCTGTTATTGGCAGAAAGGTTTGGAACTCTTTCTTATTGGTGTTTTAATGAATTTACCGCCTGGTGATGTTACCAGCCAGGCAAAACTCCACCAAACAGCTAGCTCTTACACTAAAAGGGCATTATCATAATTATCACAATTTCACAGTATTATTCCAAGCTCTGTGTGGAAATGTATATAAAACTAACAAAAAAGAATGCTAGTGAATGAGGTGTACTTTTAAAACATTCTTGTGAAGGAAGAGTGTATCTCATAACACATTGGAAAAAGTTGATTAACAGATATATTGCTTAATTTAATTGTTCATACATGGTAGGAGCCCTACTTAAATGTTTGAGATGTCAACCTGACGTCTACAGGTGGTGCTGGCATCGTCCTCTCCGGTCTTCAGAGCCATGTTCACCAACGGCCTGAAGGAGTGTGGGATGGAGGTGGTGCCCATCGAGGGGATACACCCCCGGGTGAGTGTGTTAACACATTTTTATAAGACTTGCCATAGGCATGTAATAAACCTTTATACCTGTTGGCCTAAAGTAAAGTGCTCACAAACTCTATTGAAACCAACTTGATCCAAATCATGTGAGAATCACTGAGTAATAGTATGGAACACTGGCTAGAGGAGGAAGAGAAGGCCGTCTTTTATCCAGACGTGACCGTAGAGCTTGACTTTGTAGAAATCACAGTTGTAATTATCCACGTTATATTCAAGATAGGAAGGCAGTCACTCCATGTTTTCCTACGAGTGACCAAAGATTGACGCCATAAGAAAGATGGTTGTATTTCAGTGGTAAAAACACGCACATCTGCTTTTACCCGTGGCTCCCTTGTTCCAGCTGGTGCAACAGGGTTAGCTCAGAGAGATCGTAATCATGCCCCTGCCTTTAGAGTTCTGGGTTAGCCATGTTGACTAATGAGGAACTGATAAGCCAGCGGCTCTCTGACTGCTCTCTGTCAAAGGCGGAACTGTGCCACAATGACACAGCTTTAATAGCATTTATTGTGTTACTATTTTCAATTTTTATTTGCTAATTGTCTTACTTTTTAACTCAATCTTCTCTCTCTCCAATCTTCTCTCTCTCTCTCTCTCTCTCCAATCTTTCTCTCTCTCAGGTGATGGGTAGGCTGATAGAGTTTGCCTACACGGCCAGCATCTCTGTGGGGGAGAAGTGTGTGATCCACGTCATGAACGGCGCCGTCATGTACCAGATCGACAGCGTGGTCAAGGCCTGCTGCGACTTCCTAGTTACGCAGCTGGACCCTAGCAACGCCATCGGCATAGCCAGCTTTGCCGAGCAGATCAGCTGCACGGAGCTCCACCAGAAAGCACGGGAATATATCTACATGAACTTCAGCCAGGTGTGTGGTGTCGATTCATCTGACTCTGGGGAAGTAGATATTGGGCTTCATTGCCAAAATCCCAAACTATCCCTTTAAAACACACACACATCCAATTAGCTTTCCCCCCTCAAAACTGATTCAGGATCAGCTTTGCCTAACCTCGTTCAGTATCCAGAGCATATTCACTGTTGATGTGCCCTATGAGTTTTCCCAGGAAATAACCACGTCGCCTGACTTCGATCAGTTGAATTGATTCAAGCAGATACCGTGCAGCTCTCCTAATCTGAGTCATTCAGTCAACCTTATCGTTATTTTCACTGTGTCAGGCCATTCAGCTGCCATAAAGAGGAATGGCTGTTCTCAGACCTGTAGTCCCTTACAGTAACTGGTGTCTTTGAAAAGCCAGAGACTGTTTCCTCAACTGACTCACTGTGTTTAGTTAAGGGAAAAGTCATGGCTTTGCTAGGGTGGTGAACCACTATCTGCACCACTGTATGTTATTACTAAGCAAATAGCATCACCTGTTACTGTAAACCATCTTTGTTTCTGTAGTCTGTCTTTTCCGCTTTGGCTCCACATGAATAATTGCCCTGTGCTATTGTGTGGTGGTGGGTTAGGTGAGTGTGTTGGGTGAGTCATGTGTGGAATGGGAGAGTGGTGTGGGCGGGCTCATGGGGTTTACCTCTTATGTTCAATGTACAGGCTGTCAGTCTGCTTAACTTCACTGGGAGTCTGGCTGAAACTGTTACCATGGTAGAGCTGGTTGGCTGGCTGGTTAACAGGGAGAGAGGTGTCTCATATATATATATTCTGCAAATATCACTGATTCTCACACTCAAAAGAAGATGAATACCAGAGGTGTACTCTATTGAAGAAAAATGTTTTCAAAATGCTTTGTTTATTCTCCTTTTGAATTCTAAAAGCCTAACAATTACCCATGCACCATATCCAATAATTCCATGTTATTCTCCATGGCAACCAAGTGATGCCTGTCTAAAACAGTCCCCTTCTCTTGCTCCTCCCACCCTTTAGGTGGCGACCCAGGAGGAGTTCTTCAACCTCTCCCAATGCCAGCTGGTCACCCTCATCAGCCGCGATGAACTCAACGTGCGCTGTGAGTCGGTGGTCTTTCAGGCTTGTGTGGCGTGGGTCCGGTACGACCGGGAAAACCGGCGGCCCTACGTCCAGGCCCTGCTCCAGGCCGTGCGGTGCCACTCCCTCACCCCACATTTCCTCCAAGCCCAGCTGCAGTCTCTGGAGTGGGACGACCAGTGTAAAGACTACCTGGCTCAGATCTTCCAGGACCTCACGCTCCACAAGCCCACCAAGGTGAGATGGGTGGTTGGTTGGTTGTTGTACAAAACAAAAAAATGTACAAAACCTTCCTTTCCATTTGGACCCTTGTTTCTGATTTTCATCAATGACCTTGCTGCTGTATCTAGCACTTAACATCAATACTGTTTCCTGATGTTGCCAAGAACCTTGATTTTTAAATTAAGTTTAAAAAGTACAAAGCCCAGAAGATGACACATTCTACAACAGAACTTATTTCCAACACGTATTTTCCTCCAAGGTAATCTCCTGATTGATAGATTTTTGTGGTTCTCCTAGGTGATCTCGTGCCGCACGCCCAAGGTGCCCCAGCTCATCTACACGGCAGGGGGGTACTTCCGCCAGTCCCTGTCCTACCTGGAAGCCTACAACCCCTGTACCGGGGCCTGGCTGAGGCTAGCTGACCTTCAGGTCCCCCGGAGTGGCCTGGCCGCCGTGGTCATCTCTGGGCTGTTCTACGCTGTCGGAGGAAGGAACAACGCTCCTGACGGGAATATGGACTCCAACACGTTGGATTGTTATAATCCCATGAACAACTGCTGGTTGCCTTGTGCTCCCATGAGTGTACCCAGGAACAGGATAGGAGTGGGGGTGATTGACGGGATGATCTATGCTGTTGGAGGGTCGCATGGATGTATTCATCATAACAGCGTGGAGAGGTTCGTAGAACTAAGATCTGATTGGGAGGTTTGTTGAAGAAAGTGTGAGTTGTGTTTTGTGTACTTAGGTTGGGGTTATGATTGGTTAGGTGTGTAGGATTGGAACAGTGCCCTTAGCGCCATAGGACTTGGTATTTTGTGCGGAACGAAGTGACATTGATATGTACCTTGACACATTTTATACAAGGAACTATATACAGTATATGTTTTTTTTTATCTCAAGGAAAGTATTTGTTGATTGTGCTTAAAAATAGACTAGGAAGAAAGGAATGACATCACAATTTTCCAACGTCACAGTAAATCTAGTCCAGCTGGTTGACTTTGTTGGTGTGTTTCTCTATCCTGCGGAGCAGGTTTTGTCAGTGTGTCTGACTAAGTGTCTGTCTCTCCCCTCCACTTCAGGTATGACCCGGACAGGGACCAGTGGCACCTGGTGGCCCCCATGTTGACGCGGCGTATCGGGGTGGGCGTGGCGGTGATCAACCGGCTGCTGTACGCGGTGGGGGGGTTCGACGGCACCCACCGCCTCTCCTCCTCAGAGTGTTATAACCCAGAGAGAGATGCGTGGAAGAGCACGGCTGCCATGAACACTGTGCGCTCTGGGGCAGGTGAGGAACAAAGACGGCACGCTGACTTTATCCCCGACCCTTCTCCCTGAGTATGCACTTAGGATTTTAAAGGCACTTCTGGGTTAGAGTGAAACCAATGTATGCCTACCTGTGTCAAGATGGCCGTTCTGATAATGAACTTTGACCCATCAGGTGTGTGTGCGCTGGGGAACCGTATCTACGTGATGGGGGGCTACGACGGCACCAACCAGCTGAACACAGTGGAGCGCTACGACGTTGAGACTGACACCTGGAGCTTTGCAGCCTCCATGAGGCACCGGCGCTCCGCCCTTGGGGTCACCGCGCACCATGGGAAGATCTATGTACTGGGTGGGTATAGTAAAAGCAGTTGCCGCTTCAACAATGTTCTAGTGTAATTATGAGTCATTTGCTTCGGTGCAAGAATTCTTACGCCGTAAACAAAGCCCTGGAGTCCGCCCCAAATACCAATTTTTTGTTTGTAGCTATTACATTTCTAGTGTTGCCTACTTTGACAGAATCAACCCCAATATGATGTGCAGTATTTAGTACTACAGCGTTTAGGTCACATTTAGTTTTCCAGTGTCATTTTTTTGTTGTTTTTAATAATTTTTTTGAAAGACTTATCTGGTGGTGACTCACAGAATTGCAGAACTGATTATATGGCAAGTCAGTTTAGATTTGTCAGCTAGCTCCATTTGAATGATGCAGCAGCAACACCTGGTCAACAGCATCGGGTTTTTGGCCTGCTCCGGTTCCTAGAGGGAAGTGGAATGCGGTGTGAGGTGAAGGAAAGACCATATTTGGACGAAGACCATATTTGGACGAGGAGTGTTTTTTTTTTTTTTTTTTTTTAAGTATTACATTTGACAGATGTTGGAATCTCTCTCAAGACTACTGCTGAGGTGTGGTCATCTTACTTGCGCTTTTACAGTCGCCGAAGTATCACCCAGGTGGGTTCTACATTTCAGTAGTGGACGACCCATCCTGCTCTACAGAGGAGGAGCTGTGAACATTGAAGACAACGAGGTGCCCGGATGAAGAGCTTCGTGGCCTGTCTGTCAGATGTCTCTACCTCCCTGCCTGGCTGTACCATCAATGCTTCCTCTGCTCATGATACTACCTTTCTGAACTGCCTATCATCTAAAGCTGGGGAAGGCCATTGCCCAATAACTACCAGATCCTCCTACAATTGTTTGTTTTTGTTTTTAAAGTGACTGACATTCAACGTGTAATAAAAAATCACTATATAAAATACATGTATTATTATTTACATTTGAGATACAATTGTCTTATGTTATAAAAATCCTATGCCCTAAAGAGTGCTTCTCCTCCCCTGTTCTACAGGAGGTTATGACGGGAACACGTTCCTGGACAGCGTGGAGTGTTATGACCCAGAGACGGACACGTGGTCGGAGGTGACCCGCATGATGTCGGGCCGCAGTGGCGTGGGCGTGGCCGTTACCATGGAGCCCTGCCAAAAGGACCTGGCCCAGTGTCTGAAGCATGAGAGGACGGAGGTCACTGGCGGTTGTGAGGGTGGTAGTTTGGGGTGTTTAGGGACAGGAGGGGACTCTGGATCGTACCAGAACTCCAGACACGGTGCCTTCGGCAAGGGGACTTGAGTCGTACGCTCTCCATCCTCCCTGGCTGAGTCTTCTTCAGTCCTCAGTCTTCCACCTTGAATAGAAGACAGAAACACAGGTCTTCTGAACAACACAAGAGCGCAGAGGCCCTCCCTAGCCCTGTCACGTGACAAGTTTTTTAAAGATAAATTGTTTAAAGATAAATTGTATATAGTTTATGATCCAGCACGTTGATTCACTCACTGTTCCTCATAGAAATAGGAGTTCTAGATTGTTTAATCTGTTCTAATCTACTTCTATGTGCTCCATCCCATACCACCACAGTAGCACTATAGCTCCCCCTTGGACCATTGACCAATGTTTCCCTGGTCTACACCAAGAGGAGGAAGGGCTGTACAATATATTTGAAAGGATACTAACTAACCTCTGTCTACTAAATTAGTAGTCACTTTTTTTCTATTTCAAGACCAGCCTGTGCAGATAAACCAAATATTTTGTGGAGAGGAAGAAATATACAAAATTGCATACTTTCAACAACAACAAAAAGTGTAAGACAAAAGTACCTGTTGCTGAGAGATTTCCTGCACAGAGTAAATGCAAACTTGTAGTGTATTCAAGGTTGGAAAAGGCTTCTAAAGTTTGTAACTCCAACTTTTGAAAATTTCTGACTTGATTTGCCGTAATGAAAAAATTGATCAACCAAAACACAAAAAAAATAATTATAATTCACATTTCCTGTTGCTGCAGGATTATTTTCCTGCTGTAGTAAACTCTCAAATTAAAGATCCTACAGTTGTAGTACTTTTGGCAAAGTCTGTGGACATATGGGGAATTTGAGGGTTTTCCTAATGCAAAGTGCCATTACTATGCCTGCTGGCATGATTACCATCATCAGTATACAGACCACTCTGGTGCCTGAGGGGCCAAGGTTTGGTGACGGCCTAGAGCCCCAAGAGTCTAGTACTATCGGCTCAATAGCGTCGCAAACCGATCATAAAGAATTTGTGGGATGGGAATGCTTTAGCACTGAACAGTTTTTAGAGTAGGAAACTCACAAGGACTGCCCATAAGGACAATACCTTTTTTTAAAACATCACACACAAATATTTCTCCAAACTCCCCCTGCGATTGCTATTGGATTTTAACACTCGTACACACATCTGGCCAAACCACAAGTCAAGTGACCATTGTTGTGCATTATGTCACATTGATAATGTCACTAAATGGGAAGAGAGGAAAAATGTGAGTCCCAAATGGCACCCTATTCCCTATGTTGTGCACTACGTTAGACCAGAGCCCTATGGTCTATTATCAAGAGTAGTGCACTAAATATTGCCTGATGACTCACACTGAATTGAATTCCGCTGCTCTATCAATGGAGAAGAAATGTCAGTGGGCCGAAGCCTGCCAAAACCAAATGGAGAATAGGGTGCCATTTAGGACGGGCTACTTAAAGACATTTATTTGTAACAGTGGTTTAAACTACAAAGTTTTTTTTTAAAGTGATGTTTTGTACATTGATATTATATTCCAATTGAGTCTTGTACATAAGAATTTAAGAGCAGAAGTTTTTTTTATTTATAAATGTTCTGCCCTCTTTCTTGTTCGCTTTGACTGACTACAACGACTTTGTATTAAAACTGGACTCTATTGTTGTTTTCCTGCAAATGAGCAGCATGCGTCGTATTTAGGCATGCCTGTTGAATGCCTACATCTGAACATTTGTAAAGAAATGTTGCCTCTTTTGAAAGGGACTTTTTTTCCTCTTCTTAGGAGTTAAAAAATATATAATAGAATATTTAAAGAAATGCTTTGTACATTTTTCAGCAAACAAATGCACTGTACAAAACACATTGTATATTAAAATGTTTATTTTAACAGTGGAATATGTTTGTTTGTCGAAATCCCAGTTCTGTGCTCATATTCACACAGCATCTGATTTAGGAGTGCTGATATAGGATCCGTTTTTGAGTTTTAGATCATAATGAATAAGATTAACAGAGGGTGATCTGATCCTAGTTTAGCAATACTCCAATTAGCTTTGAGAGAAGGGCACCTGGAGGTTTCCCAAAAGCATCTTAAAGCTAAATACATCGTTAGAACCATCGATGAATTTCTCCTTAAGATACTTTTGGGAAACCGGTCCCTGCTCAGGGAGTGTCTGCCAAAAGACCGTACAGTACGAAGATGGTCAGAAACTGCGTCTCCAATAGAATTCCCCGATCACGCTTGTAGGCGACGTCATGGCGTCTTTGGCTGGCTACGTTCATGCGCAGAACACGAAAATCGGGTCTAAAGGTCGTCTCGCGCAGAAGGCAGGTCTCGCGATGTTGCTCCTCTGTAATTGGAAACTCTGTGGACTGCATCATTGTTGCCACAAGATGGCGCCTAAACACTGATTTTCATCATCCACCTTCATCATACCACCAGAGGGCCACTATATCACAAGTTATTCATGAGGTGGATTTTGGATTACATTTGCAATATAACATTCATAGTTTATATGTTACTATTAAGGGTTTAATGTTTCATATTATTTAATTATTTATTATTTTGTTATGTATGGCTATAACCCCAGTAATTAATAGTAAGTACAGGCCATTCATGATGACTTGACATTTCGCATTCCCTTGGTGAATCTGGCAGCAGAATGCCAAATAGGCACCCGGCTACAGTAGATTTAGATCAGTAGCCTAAACTCAACTCAATATGTGGACACCTGCTCGTCGTCCATCTCATTCCAAAATGGTGGACATTAATATGGATTTGGTCCACCCGTTGCTGCTATGACAACCTCCACTCTTCTGGGAAGGCTTTCCACTAGATGTTGCGGTGGGGACTTGCTTCCATTCAACCACAACAGAATTAGTGAGGTCGGGCACTGTTGGGCGATTAGGCCTGGCTCGTAGTCGGCGTTCCAATTCATCCCAAAAGTGTTTGATGGGATTGAGGTCATGGCTTTAGGCAGGCCAGTCAAGTTCTTCCACACCAATCTCGACAAACCATTTCTATATGGACCTCACACGGGTGGCATTGTCCAAACTGTTGCCACAAAGTTGAATGCACATAATCGTCTAGAATGTCATTGTATGCTGTAGGGTTAAGATGTCCCTTCACTGGAATTAAGGGGCCTAACCCGAACCATGAAAAACAGCCCCAGACCATTATTCCTCCTCCACCAAACTTTACAGTTAGCACTATGCATTGAGGCAGGTAGCATTCTCCTGGCATCCGCCAAACTGCCAGATGGTGAAGCGTGATTCAGAGAACGCGTTTCCACTGCTCCAGAGTCCATTGGAGGCAAGCTTTACACCACTCCAGCTGACGTTTGGCATTGTGCATGGTGATCTGCATTCTTTTATTAGGGTGCTGCAATCTGTAGTTTTTGCAAAAAATAGCATTCTGTGTGATGTCTGTCAAATTTCTCTGCAAAATCCACTGTTTTCCAATGGAGTATGAAGTTTGCCACTTCAAACATGCACTACCATCTTCAAGATACTTTTATAAATATGCATTATTGAACGCTAACTGTGAACCTGTGCTTGTCCTGATTATTATAGAGTTGTCTGTGGGAATCCAGAGTGCTTTCTATGCAAAGGAGATGGTTGTGGACTACAGGAAAAGGAGGGCCGAACAGGGCCCCCATTCTCATCGACAGGGCTGTAGTGGAGCGGGTCGAGAGTTTCAAGTTACTTGGTGTCCACATCCCCAACAAACTATCATGGTCCAAACACACCAATACAGCCGTGAAGAGGGCACGTCCCCCTCAGGAGACTGAAAAGATTTGTTATGGGTCCCCAGATCCTCAAAGAGTTCTACAGCTGCACCATCGAGAGCATCCTGACCGGTTACCTGTATAGTATAGTTAACCATCCAACATCCACCAACGTATAGTGTACATATTCAGCCAACCACCCATACTATGCAATGTCCTTTTTATAGCTTTTTTTTGCACTCCAGATATCTTGTATTTCTATACTTTTTCATATTGCCGCTCTATGTATCATGTACCGTGTATCTGTCTTTTGTGTACTTTCGTTGTGGCATTTTGCACCTGCCCTGTGTTTTGTTGTAGCTGCTTGACAATGAAATTTCCCCCCCGGGGGATCAATAAAGTACCTATCTATCTATCTATCTATCTATCTACATCACCGCCTGGTATGGCAACGGCTCGGCCACAATAATCTGATCACAAGGCACTCCAGAGAGTAATGCATAAGGCCAAATACATCACTGTGGCCAAGCTTGCTGCCATTGAGGACCTATATACCAGGCGGTGTCAGAGGAAGGCCCAAAAAACTGTCAAACACTCCAGTCACCCAAGTCATAGACTTGTTCTCTCTGCTACCGCACAGCAAGCGGGACCGGAGAGCCAAGTCTAGGTCCAAAAGGTTCCTTAACAGCTTCTATCCCCAAGTCATAAGACTGCTGAACAATTTATTAAATGGCCACCTGGACTATTTACATTGCATACCCTACCTACATGTACAAATTACCTCACTAACCTGTAAACCCGCACATAGCCTCGTTATTGTTATGCAATCTTATTGTGTTACATTTTATTTTATTTTTATATTATTCATATTTTCTTAACTCTAATTCTTGAACTACATTGTTGGTTAATAGAAGTAAGCATTTCACCGTAATGTCTACACTTGTTTTATTCGGCGCATGTGACAAATACAATTTGATTTGATCGCCTGCCAAAACTAAGCTGCTCCTTCTCCGTTAACAACGACTCCTTTGGGGGACGTCGGTAAAAATGCTATTTTTTTTATCAAAAACTAGTGATTGCAGAACCCAAAGGAAATAACGCAGCTACACAGGACAGACATAGGTACAAGGTACACATTAAAGAATGCGCCTTTTTGCAAGTATTGACTGATGTAGTCGGAGGTACACTCTGCAGACACATATCGAAACTCGGCTCCATTGAAATGGAGTTGAGTTTCTTTAGCGACAGCTAGGCTACTTTCCTGCCTAGAAACAGTGGTGTAAAGTACTTAAGTAAAAATACTTTAAAGTACCATTTAAGTAGTTTTTTGGGGTATCTGTACTTTACTGTTTGCCAACTTTTACTTCACTACATTCCTAAAGAAAATAATGTACTTTTTACTACATACATTTTCCCTGACACCCAAAAGTACTCGTTACATTTTTACAGGAAAATGGTCCAGTTCACATCAAGAGAACATCCCTGATCTGCCGGACTCACTAAACACAAATGCTTCGTTTGTGAATTATGTCTAAGTGTTGGAGTGTGCCCCCGGCTATCCTTCAATAAAAAATGTTTAATTGTGCTGTCTGGTTTGCCACATATAAGGAATTTGAAATGGTTTATACTTTAACTTTTGATACTTAAGTACATTTTATCAATTACATTTACCTTTGATACTTAAGTATATTTAAAACCAAATACTTTTAGACTCAAGTACTATTATACTGGGTGACTTTCACCTTTACTTGAGTCGTTTTCTATTAAGCTATCTTTACTTGACGATTGGACTTTTTCCACCATTGCCTAGAAATGATTATACAGACCAAGGAAGAAACAAAACATGCTGAATAATAATGATGATGCACTTTACTTTATTCTAGATCACTGTCAAGGTGACATTCCTTTTTAATAGCCTATGTAAGCAAAACATTGACACGTCCGAGTTTGTTTTTTTGGCATGACTCAACGGGTGGGCCAGTCGAAGCAAGACTGAGCGTCAAAACGTCGTACGTGTTTTAGGAGGCGGAAGGCTTGTATTACCTGTACGGACTTAGACAACCCTGTGTGGCGTGTTAGGCTACTAAACGACACATCACACTCAAACAACTATCTCAAACTTAAACTGGGTCTATGTTGTCATGGATTAAAAGCCGAAAACAATAACGATTTCCCGGCATAAATAGCCTATTGACTTGCCGGGCAGCGATGGGTCGGCGTTCTGCGAGTTTTTTTTAGGAGAGGAATTCGCGGACTATCCCCTCTGTGGATCTCGCACGAGCTCAGGTAAGTTTTCCGCTCAGAAATATTTGAAAACTTTTGGTTCTTATCTCTGAAAAGAGATTATGTGAACTCATAGTCAAAGCCTATACTTTTGTAAACGAAGATGGGGTCTTCAATTTCTCTTACAGGTGTTTTTCTCACAAGGTATGGCAGTGGCCATAACGAACTGTAAAGTCAATTGGCTCATGTGCAATAGTGTTCTCCTGATTCATTGTGTAGTGTACTGTAATACATGTGTTTTATTACTTACAGGATTAGTTATAGGCTGGCTACACTATAAAAGTGTAGGCTACTTTCACAAAGCATGTTGAAATGTTCATAGGTTTGGTCAATATAAGTAAAGCTTTTAGAATGAAATAGTTTATTTTCAGTCATTAGCTAGGCTATTTGCTTTAAATACACTGACTCGAGGGAGACATTACTAAGCCTGTTGTGAAATACTCATGTGCCTCTTGTATTTAGAAGCTTATACCAACAGTTAACGCCCAATATATGATTACCTCAACTGTATCACTTTCCTTAAAAAGAGAGACCTCTGTTGATTAGCCATTGTTGTCTTGTCATACTATACAGAACAAAAATATAACGCAACACTTTTTAAGATTTTACTGAGTTACAGTTAATAAATACATTCATTAGGCCCTAATCTATGGATTTCACGACTGGTCACAGATGCCTTTAAAAAAAAAAAGGTAGTGGATCAGAAAGCCAGTCAGTATCTGGTGTGACCACCATTTGCCTCATGCAGCGCGACACAACTCCATCTCATTGGTTGATCTGTTGATCAGGCTGTTGATTGTGGCCTGTTCAATGTTGTCATGCTGAAACATGAGGTGATGGCGGCAGATGAATGGCACGACAAAGTATCTCTGTGCATTCAAATTGCCAACCATACAATGCAATTGGGTTCGTTGTCAGTAGCTTTTGCCTGACCATACCATAACCCTACTGCCAGAATTGGGCACTCTGTTCACAACGTTGACATCAGCGAACCGCTCACCCACACGACACCATACAAGTGGTCTGTGGTTGTGAAAGCCGGTTGGACATACTGCCAAATTCTCTAAAACAACATTGGAAGCGGCTTATGGTAGAGAAATGAACATTCAGTTCTCTGGCAACAACTCTGGTGTACATTCCTGCAGTCAGCATGCCAATTGCACGCTCCCTTAAAACTTAAGACATCTGTGGCATTGTATTGTGTGACAAAACAATTATTATTTAGACATTTTTTGGAAGTACGTAACGGGAGTAAATTATGATAATTGCTCAGCAAAACTCTTTGAGTAACAAACGTATTTTGACATTATAATGCTTGCAGAGTTGGTGAATGCGAGTTTGAATCAGAGCTTCCTGGGCACTAGAGGTCTCTAACACACAGATACTGGGGCACCCTGTAGGTAGCTCTGCAGAGGGGTCACTAGCTGGCACAGCCACAAAGACATAAAATCTTATTTTAACCCTAACCTTAACCACACTGCTAACCCTAATCCCTAACCCTAGCTTTAAATAAAGACCAAAAAGCTTATTTTTGTTTTCATTATTTTTTACAATCTAGCCAATTTTCACTTTGCAGCTGGCCCATCTAGCGGAAATCGCTTGGTTCTGCCTACAGGGCAAAATTCATGACAGTAAACGTCAACCTGTGTTTTCTATTGTGGGGCGGGCTTACTATAACCTTAAACATATATATTTTATAATATAGTGACTTTAACTAAAGCTATACATTATGATATAAGAATATGTTGTTTATGATATGCTTATTTTTGGTTTAATCCTCAACTGGTCACTTCCTCATTCTTTATGCCTCCTCCTCTTCTCCCTCACTTTGCTACAGTGGTCAGGATGATCCCAGTAACTGAGTTCCGTAACTTTGCCTCATCACATAACCCTGAGTTCCGGGTTCTAAAGCCATGGTGGGACGTGTTCTCAGAATACCTATGTGTCGCCATGCTCATGATCGGAGTGTTCGGGTGCACCTTACAGGTAAGACTAAACTCATACAAACCAACCACCAATTAATTACCCCTATACTATACCTTGAAGGTATAAGTTGACATTCTATGGAAGGTACAGTGCCTTCAGAAAGTATTCACACCCCTTGACTTATTACACATTTTGTTGTGTTACAACCTGAATTCTATATCGTTTAAAAATATTTTTTCTCACCAATCTACACACCCCATATATGGTTTTTAGAAATGTTTGTACAATATTTGCCCATTATTATTTTAGAAAATTCTTCAAGCAAATTGGTTGTTGATGTCTTTCCATAGAGTTTAAGTCAAAACTCAAAACTTAGTCAACATTCACTGTCTTCTTGGTAAGCAACTCCAGTGTAGATTTGGCCTTGTGTTTTAGGTTATTGTCCTGCTGAAAGGTGAATTAATCTTCCAGTGTCTGGTGAAAAGCAGACTGAACCAGGTTTTCCTCTAGGGCTTTGCCTGTTCTTAGCTCCATTCCTTTTATTTTTTTATCCTGAAAACTTAAGTCCTTAACGATTACAAGCATAATCATAACATGATGCAGCCACCACTATGCTTGAAAATATGGAGAGTCTGTAATGTGTTGTATTGGATTTGTGCCAAACATAACACTTTGTGGATTAACTACAATGTTGTTGATCCATCCTCAGTTTTCTATCACAGCCATTCAACTCTAACTGTTTTAAAGTCACCATTGGCCTCATGGTGATATCCCTAAGAGGTTTCCTTCTTCTCAGGCAACTGAGTTAGTAAGGACGCCTGTATCTTTGTAGTGACTGGGTGTATTGATACACCATCCAAAGTGTAATTAATAACTTCACCATGCTCAAAGGGATATTCAATGTCTGCTTTTTATTTTTACCCATCTACCAATAGGTGCCCTTCTTTGGGAGCCATTGGAAAACGTCCCTGGTCTTTGTGGTTGAATCTGAGTTTGAAATTCACTGCTCGACTGAGGGACCTTACAGATAATTGGATGTGTGGGGCACAGAGATGAGGTAGTCATTCAAAAAGGATGATAAACACTATTATTGCATACAGAGTGAGTCCATGCAACTTATTATGTGACATTTTAAGCACATTTGTACTCCTGAATTTATTTAGGCTTGCCATAAAAAAATATGGTTGAATATGTATTGACTCAAGACATTTTAGCTTTACATTTTTTATTAATTTGTAAGACAAATAACATAATTCCACTTTGGCATTATGGGGTACTGTGTGTAGGCCAGTGACAATAACATTTTTTTTTTAATTCAATTTTAAATTGAGACTGTAACACTTGAACAAGTCAAGGGGTGTGAATAGTTTATGAAAGCACTGTTCTAATCAGGGGGGGTTGGGGGATATTTCTCTTTATCAGTGGGTGCTGCAGCACCCTCAGCACCCTCAGCACCTTTACTTTTCGCGGCTATGGAGGCCAATGACATGAACCAGAGTAATGATGGCCAGCTCTTGAAGTTTGAAGTTTTGTCTAAAAAATGATACTATATATATATATACTTGGGATATTGTTTTTCAACAGATAGCTGGAGTGCGTCTTTAAAGCACATAGCAGATTAGCCCCTGAGGCATTATTGCAACATCTGAATGTAAGCACGCAATGGAATTGTTGGATCTTGATCTTGTAGCCTGTAGCGATAAGTACATACAGTATATGAAATTAAAATACATGGCATTACTTACTTTATGTAAATTAAATATAATTTGACCTGAATAAGTTTACCCGTTATTAGTGATCTGCGAGGACAACTTAAAAAGCTAATTAACGTACAATCATATGTAGAAAGCATTTGGCCCTGGATTATGAAGGCATTTTAGATTTGATTAGTGTGTCCTGTTTGAATCTACTCCTGCCACGTACCAAAGCATTATCAGTGGCGGTGACCTCCAAGTGGGAAGGGAAAACAGAGACATTTACCAGTGTTTCCCCTATATGCATTTAGCACCGCCACTGCTAAATCGACCAGTGTTTCCCCAGGAATCGGGTCAATAACTAACGTATTTAATATGTAATCTTCTCATCACACGATCCTAATCATTGGTTGATATCAGACCTGGGTTCAAACTGTATTTGAAAGAAAACAAATACTATTTGAACCCATGTCTGTTAGAGATCAACTGGAACAGGAAAGAAATAGATCCAAAAAATCTAAGCCTTATGTTATGTAGGTTATTAGAGGTAGGCTACTCTGCATGTTGTTCCATTGCGTAATCTTTCCAATAGCACTCACTCTGCTTCTCTCTCTCTTTCCCTCCCTCTCTCCATCATAGCTCACCCAGGAGAAGATCTCCTGCCTTCCCAGCCATTTCTCCAGCTCAACTCCAGAGGCCATCGACTGCAGCCACATTCGCAGCCACGGGGAGAACGAGACATGGGAGCACCATACCTTAGTCAAGCCCGTCAGGTAGGTAGCCTAGAGCTAGAGGTTAAAATCCCAGCTCAATGGGGAAAATCTGGTGTCCAGATAAAGCAAAAAGACAAAGTAATCTATTCACACTTTATTTGGATAATTCGGATCTGTTGATAAGCAACTTCTTGCTAATGTTAGGGTTAGGTTTAGAATAAGGGTTATGTTTACGGTTCAAGTAGTATTTGGGTTAGTAGATAGTCTTTACAGCATCTAGAGATGGACTATCCAAATTCTTCTTTTACAGCCCCATCATCCGGGAGGTGTACGGACGCAAGAACAACCTTGACATCCACCAGTATGTCTTCGTCAACCACTACTGCTATGAACGGGCCGTGCACTGGTACGGCAAGTACTTCCCTTACCTGGTGGTAATCCACACATTGATCTTCATGGTGGCCAGCAGCTTCTGGTTCAAGTTCCCTGGGACATCATCCAAGATCGAGATCTTTGTCACCATCCTGGGGAAGTGTTTCGACTCGCCGTGGACCACCCGGGCACTGAGTGAGGTGTCTGAGGAGCGTGGCGAGGAAAAGATGGTGATATGGAGGAAGAACACGATGTCGAAGTCGATGGCATCCGCGTTCGCTGCCTCACCGGACAGTGGGCCAGGGGCGGAGGAGGAGATGGTGGGACTTTTCCGGCAGTCGTCCATCAAGTCAAATCCAGAGAAGAAGAACCCGGAACTGCAGCCAGCGGATTCCCTCCTGGACAAGAAGGAAGGGGAGCAGGCTAAAGCTCTGTTCGAGAAGGTGAAGAAGTTCAGAACGCATGTGGAGGAGGCGGATCTGCTCTACCTGATGTACGTTCTCCAGACCTCCCTCAAGGTCTTCAAGTTCGTCCTCATCACCTGTTACAGCGCCGCATTGGTCCCCAACATTGAGATTGTAGTTCGTTGCTCAGTTCCTCCGGAGCTGACCGGCTTCGACATCTATTGCTGCAACCACACCAAAGCACACCTCTTCTCCAAGTTGTGCTACTGTTACATCTGCTTTGTGGGAGTCTACGGACTTCTGTGCATCTACACTCTCTATTGGCTCTTCCATCGACCTCTTAAAGAGTACTCCTTCGAGCATGTTCGACTGGAGACGGGCATCAACGACATCCCTGACGTCAAGAACGACTTTGCGTTCCTCTTCCACCTCAGCGACCAGTACGACGCACTCTACTCCAAACGCTTCGCTGTCTTCCTCTCAGAGGTCAGCGAGAGCCGTCTTCGCCAGGTCAACCTCAACCACGAGTGGACCGATAAGAAGCTCCGGGGCCGCCTCTCCCGGAACGCCGACAACCGCCAGGAACTCCATCTCTTCATGCTCCCGGGTCTCCCCGACACAGTCTTTGATGTCCCTGAAGTGGAATCTCTCAAACTGGAGCTGCTAAACAACGTGACTATTTCCTCCAGTGTGATCCAACTAGGTTCTCTCCAGGAGCTGTCCCTCATCCACTGCCCTGCCAAGCTCCAGCTGGCTGCCTTGACCCACCTCAGAGAGAACCTCAAGGTCCTCCGGCTAGCCTTTGATGGACTGGAGCAGGTACCAATGTGGATGTACACACTTCAGAGTCTCGAAGAGCTCCACCTGAGTGGTCCTTTGACCCACGAACTCTCCCGCAGTGCAACCTTAGACTCCCTGAGAGAACTCAAAGCTCTAAGAGTCCTGACGCTTCGCAGCCGCCTAACCAAGATCCCTCCGAGTGTCGGGGACGTGGCAGTCAACCTCCAGCGTCTCTGCATCTATAATGAGGGCCTCAAACTCCAAGCCTTCAGCAGCCTGAAGAAGTTAACCAACCTGGTCTCTCTGGAGCTGATAGGATGCGAGTTGGAGCGCATCCCCAGCGCGGTCTTCAGCCTGTCAAGCCTGCAGGAGCTGGACCTGAAGGAAAACAAGCTGACGACAGTAGAGGAGATCCTGAGTCTACAACATTGCCGGCGCCTGGTAACTCTTCGTCTCTGGCACAACAGCATCACCTACATCCCTGAGCACATTGCTAAGCTGAAGTCCTTAGAGACGCTGAATGTCAGTTGGAACAAGCTCCGGAAACTTCCGTCGCGTCTCTTCTACTGCACCAAGCTCCGGCACTTGAACCTGTCCCACAACCAGCTCACGTCGCTTCCAGCTGAGGTAGGGATACTCCAGAGTCTCCAGTTCTTCTCAGCAGCCTATAACTCCCTGGAACAGCTGCCGGTGGAGCTGTTCTCCTGCAAGAGGCTCAAGTCCCTGGTGCTGGGAAACAACTGCCTGCTCTCACTTAGCCCCAGGGTGGCTAACTTGGCCCAGCTAGTGCGCCTGGAGCTCAAGGGAAATAGGCTAGAGTCTCTACCCCCGGAGATAGGGGACTGTCCCCTGTTGAAGACCAGTAATCTTGTGGTAGAGGACAACCTGCTGGATCTACTGCCGTCAGATGTACGGAGCAGGATGAAAGACAGTTGAGAGACACTTACTTTACTTACTTTAAAGGGCTTTTTACTCCTCCTGGTGCATAGGCCGCTGACAACAGTTGAGAGATAGTATAAAGGGTCAGCTTTGGTGACACTTGATTGGTCAGAGCTGTCAACTCTGTGGGAAATGATTGGACCTCTGGGTGGGTTTGCATCTGTGAGGACGTGAGGGATTAATTTTTTTTAAGGCAAATCCGAGAATACGAATCCGAAAGGACGAGAGGACAAGTAAGGAAGGAACAATGGACATACTGTAGCATATAAGGTTCAAGAAAGGACTGTTCACACATTTCGGAGGGACATACAGTATAGCAATAGAATAATTAGCAGATGTAATCATCTTTAAATCATGTTCACCTACTTATTGTCTTGACTATACTTTTTAAAATGTTTTTTAATACAAAGATGTCTATCAAAATTGTCCTTGATGAAATGTCATCCTTAAAGCATATGTCATATGATGATTCTCTTTTTTTATATAACTTGCTGGTGGCTTGAACATCATTGCTCAGGAAGGCTGCCTTGCAGGCTTGTTAAGGAGAATATTCAATCTGTATTGCTGACACGTTACAGATATATAATGTAAAGTTTACCGTGAATGCAACCTCCACTAACTCTGTAACTCATAATTTCCGTGATATGGATTGATTAAAGCCCTAAGTTTACAGAGAAACTGGCAAAGTGAGTTTGAGGGTACTGTTTTATGCCATAGAAAGGATGGAGGGTGAAATGAACACACAAGGTACTGGGATGAAAACATTGTGTATCAGTTTCACGTTCCTCAAAGATTATACCTCTCCTGTTCAATTTATTTACCTGGTAGGTTATTTGTGTCCTAATAGAGGAGTCATATTTCTGAGATCTCTAAAGAGAGAACTTCACTTGCATCCAGCCAGAGGGTAAAAGGATGGGGATCCTGTATCATCTTCAACTGGTTGTTTCATACAGCACAAAGGCTTCCTCTCTCACTGTCATGGAGATGTGACAAACGCAGAGTGAAGTCTTTTCAATGCCGGTGTCTTGGGAGTCTGACCTCTTCCCACATGAGCTGAGTGACTTGGAGACTAACTCATTGAATGAATGTTGGTCATTGTCTTTTATGCATATCAGTTGAAACTAGCTAATCATATACAGCAATACTGTAAGCTTCATTTTGATACACTGCAGTACATTCACAAAGTGAAATGTGTTGTTTTGCAATGTAGTACACCGTAAAGACACAATGACGACACTGGTGTGCAATGCCCAAATGTATTTCGCAACGTTTTTACAATCCACCTGTAATGAGTGAATGACGTGGACCCAGGTGAAGCTTCCTTATTCCTTTGTTGTTGTCATCCCTTGGTGGTTTGAACTACCTTTTTCAGCATGTGAATCACACAACCAATGGTCAAATATAAATGAAGGATGAATCTAAGGTCAGCACTATAAATGGTTGTACACAGTACTTTACTGTAGTAATACTGTAGCAGTATGAGGAGTCAGTTGACAGTACTATACTGTAGTAATACTGTAGCAGTATGAGGACTCAGCTCTTTCAACAGGTTGCATACGTGATAGTACTAGGAGGCAGTGATGTAGTCAAGTCACTAAACCTCAACTACAAGTCCTTTATACTCGAGTCACGAGTCCCTTGGAAGTGCTGCGGTTCAACCATTTAATTTGTTTTAAAATTCTGTTACATTGTAAGGATAACTAGACAATACAGCTCTCTAACATTTGCTGTTGTAACTAGTACAGTAAATACAATGCTGAATCAAAGAGGTTAGTTTGCTGTTGTAACTAGTACAGTAAATACAATGCTGCAACAAAGAGGTTAATTTGCTGTTGTAACTCAAGTCTGAGTCCTGGACTGGAGTTCTACAACACTGCTAGGAGGTATCAGGTGGCAGTTTAGAACACACATACTTGTACAAAAGGCATCAGGACTTGATTGATTATTTACAGATGCAAGTTACTGGACAATGACCCAATAGACTGAGACAGACAGAGCCATGTAAACACACACCAAAACGTTCCTGTTGTCAGTGTGTTGGGTTTCTCCTCCTCTAGAAGGAGCCCAGTCATGTCCAGCCTTTTGTCTCCATAACAATGGTTCATATCAGCCAAGCCAGGGACTTGCATACCTCAGTAACACCCAAACACACAGGCCAGCCCATACACTCACAGACAAGGCCAATGTGGAGAAAGTGCACTTCTCTGTTCTTGCTGGGGCTAGGGGAGTAGGCTAGGTTGGAAGGCGGGGGAGTGGATCGAGGGAGAGAGAGCACCCAGTGGAAATTTCCAAAGGTGTGCAGACGGTATGGTTTGTCACACCAGTGTGTCCCTAGTATGCGCATGCACGCACACACTTCCCACTCTGCCAATCATTTCCTTTCCCTTTCAGGAAGTCGTGTCAGTTAAAGGTTGATCTGGAGTTTGGAAATGACATCCAGGATTAGTCAGACACAACGCAGTTTAATAACCCCCGAGACGGAGCCATAGACAAGCCCTAACGGTGCCCCAACCTCTGGCCTAGACACTCTGATAAATCTGATAGAATTCGATAGGTACACAAAGTATGGTAATTGCTTCTTCTGGCCTTTTAATAGGCTGGGTGGAGTTCTTACCATATTGTTTACACCTATCAAATCACTATCAGATCTACACAGGAGGGGCTAGGAATTGTTCCTGAAAGAAGTAATAGGTTGGGTGTTGACTCTAAACTCTGCTGCTTAGTAAGTAGATCACAAACACAAGTCTCTGAATGCGTATCATGTTATGTTTGTTTCGGTGTGTTCCAGCCAAAAGGTCTGGTCATCCTAATGCAATATTTACCCAAATAGGAGTTGATCTCATCTCCTCTAGATGAAGATACTTCCTCTAGGCGCCTCCCAGCAATATAATTTAATTCCAGCAAACTTGAGAAATGCTTATCTACTGCATGATTTAAGTTGCTCAGTGTGTTGTATATCCGGGATAGCCTGGTTCCAGATCTGTTTGTGCTGTGTTGTTAATGCCTATGGACATTGGCGTGATAATGACCATAGTTGTTGGCCCAAACAGATCTGGCACCAGGCTATATCTGGGAGGCAGGAACTGTGTCAATGTTTCCTATCCTAACATGTGTGATAAGCTCATGATGACTCATTATATTACTTCAGTGTGCATGCTAAATATATAGAAATGGAACCGGTATGATGGAAAGATCTAGCATGTGTATGACAAGGAGTGGAATGATAGCTAAACCGACTGGTAGCCAGTTCATTGTTATCATAATGTCACCATACTTCTTAAGCACTATTTCAGCCCCAAATACAGGTTGCCTGTAGGCACAGATCTTGGATCAGATTATTTCCCCCCCCAATCATTGACAAGCCTATGCTTATTTTAGTGTATCTATAGCCTACAGTATAACAAATAGTTCTGCTTGCTGAAATGGTAGATGTAGTTGTCAGGAAAAGGACAAGAATGTTTTGTTAGGTGAATGTTGGCTTGTGGCACATAGGCAAACAACACATCCATTGTGCCAGGCAATGCCCTTCTATGCCTGGACTTGGGTAAACTGCCTGGACCTCTCTAAACCAAACAGGGCCTTCATTCAGCCCCGTCTGTGTGCGTCCGTGCACAGGTGTCCAGATATCTGCCGTCACCTTAGTGTTTTCCCTGTGTGGTACCTTCCATTGTGAAGTCATTAGAAATGTCCTTGTTGACTCACCTTGAGGTAAACGCTCATGAGCTCTGAATGTAAAACAGAATACAATGGACAATGTTACCTGAGGTACCTAGCCACGTTCACACTGCACTTAGCCCAGGGATAACAGCCTCCTTAGCCCTGAGCAAAGACAATGCAGTGTGAAAAGACCTCATGTGCCTGTAATATTTGTTTTTTTAAATGCCAATACAATAGATTAATAACGTAACTGATTGGGTTTACAATACCAAGGTATGACAGTCACAAAGAGAAGACTATTAAGCCTTAAAATATTTTCTGACAATCTACATACATTTTGAAATTGTATTTCAGAAGTGATATGGGGACACCTGTAGCTGGTCAGGTTCTCTATGGGTTTTCACCCTTCTTGGCTGCACAACTAGTTGGATAGGGACCTCCTGTGGTCACAATAGTGAACTGCACTTGTCCTCAAAATCCTTGTATATGGATTTCATGGGTGTAATAATAATAAATAATACATTTTATAGAACATTCTTTTGATCAAGATTCTGAATTTTAATAGTCAAGACATAATTCTAATTGTATAACCTGTTGTTGCTATTTTACCGACAGTAACTCTTTAGCCAAGTCCCATAGAACAGAAACAACAAAGGCCACGTTAAACACTTTATTTTGTGCTTCAGTCTTCCAAGAAGGAATGAATACTTATTTTTTGTTTTCAATAGTACTTGTATATAAATAACATCTCAAAAAAACAATTGACAATGTAGCTATTTACAAAAAGCTCATAAGAATATTTTCAATAAATAAATACATATAAAATTCCAAATACACCTAATAAAAGTTTTCAAAGATAAACACAACTACTATGCAATGCAGTCATCATGGGATACACCATGTCAAGTCAAAATATAGTAAAAATAATCACATTAACAGTTCAATTTCCTTCACAATGAGGAATAATAATACAATATAAAATCATCACAAGCACAGAATAATAAAGCTTTGTACAAGTGTGCACTCCTGAATCAAAGGGGGGGAAATAGGTCAAATATACCCTCAAAAGGTGCTTTGCCATGTGCAAAAATGGTGTCCAAATAATATCCACTATACTTATTCTTCCGTAAGATGCCAAAACAGATGGTAAACACAAGCCAACCTCGACCAGTTACAAAAAATATATACTTTCCAATGTATTCAAGTTACCAGGTTTTGAGAGTAGAGTGTATGGTAGGTGTAGAAGGGGGGTCTATGCACCATCCAATTCAGCATAGAGAGAGAGGGGGGGGTAGAGTCCATCTAACCACACCTAAAGAGGGAGAGGGGGGGAGTGAGAGAACACTTCAGACTCCAGCTGTCTCTCTAGAAGCTCCACCATGTCAGGTGTACACGACGATGAGGCTCGGGCGAGGTCCACCGCTGTCTCTCCACTGGTGTTGGGGTGTTTCAGGTTGGAGAGTGGCGCAAGGAACTCAACGACATCCCGGTAGCCCTCTTGGACAGCGATGTGGATAGGTAGGGTGCCGGTGTGGTCTGGCCTGTTGACTGACGCTCCGAACTCCACCAGAACCCGCAGTGTGTCCAGGAAGCCGGTGCGTGCCACGTCATGTGCCGGTGACACTCCTCGCCGGTCCGTGATGTTCGGGTCGGCTCCGTGCTCCAACAGTAAGCTGGCCACGTTGTAGTTGCCCATCATCATCACCTAGGGAGAACAGAAGGAGACTTGACGTTAGAGGGTGCTACCAAATGATGCAGTGATTGACATAGGGCCTAGTGGGAGAGAGTTCATGGGATTGTAACAATTGAATTTTATGTTGGGGAATTATAAAGGACAAAGTCATATAGCTAGCTAGGTTAGGTACATTTGTCAGAATGGTTGTCAAACATTTGAGATATTAATGAGTAATAGACTTTTAGGTTGTTACATGATGCTTCAAATAAAATAGTTGAACACTGATTCTCACTGTCCTTCACTTAAACAACAAGGTACAAGAAACCATTATAGGGAAGCAACCATTGGCCGACAGATCTGTTGTTGTCTCCCTCTCCCACCCACACAGACTTTGCTAGCTAGCTCACGACGTCATTACATTCAAAGCCAACACAGTTTGAGTCGAAATATTACAGGCTAGGACACAATGAAAGTTCAACGAGGACCAGTTAGTTACCTGTAGAGCGGTCTTGCCAAATTCATTGACAGTATCGGGGTGCACTCTGCATTCCGGCCCCAGCATCCTCCGGACCTCGTCCGTATCTCCCTTAGCTGCGGCAGCGGTCAGTCTCTTGGCCGCATCACTCTGACTCAGGACCATTGTGGACGGCTTTCTATATTTTCTCCCTAAAATATGAATAGAATAAATAGCTAGCTGAGTAGCTACCCAGTAGTATCTAATTTTAACTGTTCGTCTAGCTAAGGTAGCCAGCTTAGCTAGTTACGTTAGCCAGCTCACTATCATTTATCCCCAACCGGCAAACGTTAGCAGGCAAGCTAGTTGCGAGTAGTTCAACCAACACATTATTATGAGAACAATATAAATACTACACAATGCTATTTCTTAGATGTTATGGAGCCAAATTTATTTTTCTGTTTATCTAGCTACAGTAGCGCATGATAGTAATGCTAGCTAGTAGCTAACAGTCTCAAAGGGGAATCAAAACTCATAGGAAAAGTTAGTTACCTTGTCCGTTTTGAAAAGATCCCGACCGTTACTGGCTCTTCTTTTCTGTCCTTTTTCTGAGGTGCTTTTCAAATAAATCACAACACGTAAATGTTTAATAACTTTGAAGGCTGCAGGACCTTTAATTTGCGCGCTGAGAACTACACTACCGTTTACCCAACCAACATTTACAAACATTGGACAGAACGTATCTCGACCAATCAGCGCGTTGAATGGCGAGGTGGGTGGAGTAACGATTTGGTTGCCACCATACAGTCATTGGTTGCTACAGTATCACTGTGGTAACAGTAGAGTCGACCAATGAGAAGTCATAGCGTAGAAGGCGGGCAATTTTGCGGACGTTGACGTCTTCAAAGTACATTCATTCGTATTTCTGAAACGTTATAGTAAATCTCCAAAGTCGTGTAGAAAAAAAGGCGGGTTATTTAAGAAATCATGATCAAATGCCCGCGATTGACAGTTGTGTCATTGAAACGCGCCAATGGGTGTGAAAAACGTTTGATATGTGATATTATATACTTTCTGGCTAAAATAGCAGCTACCATTTTGGATGATATAAAACAATCAATGTATAGCTAAAGCTGTTTTGTTCATTAAAATGTAATAGTATACAAGTAAAACACATCCATTAAAATGTATTTAAAGGCTGTCATTTAATATAAACATTTTAAAACAATCTAAGAGACGATGACTAAAGCAATTAAAATCTTGAATTACATCTCAAATTACAATGCATGAAATTAAAGTAAAAATCACAAACACAATCTTATACAGTAAAATTATTAAGTAGAGCATTTTAGTGAAATGTTCCTGTTTTTAGTGTGCAATTAAATCGATCGTTGAGCAATGATCTCTGGAAGCAAAGGAAGACGTTAAGCCACCACGGTTTAGAAGTTACTCCGTAGTTGGTAATCTAAATGAAAGAAAACAGAACAATAAAAATACTGTAGGATAAATACTAGTTGTAATTAAAAATCATTATCTAAAGAGCATGGCAGTCCTACCTCCACTCTGTGTGATGTATCTGACCCAGGGCAAGGCCTGATAACCACTCTTCTCTATAATTTTCATGTACCGTACCTTGAGGCCCACAGAGTGACAGAGGAGAGAGATCAGGTCAGTGGAACTTGATAATACTGGACCATTTGTTTTGCCTAACCAAATGAGGCACTTGTCTCCTATGCTAAGTAAGTCGCCACTTTCCGCATAAGCTTTCAAAGGTCAATACAGGATAGCCATATGCGCGTGCACACACTGCTCACCTGTATCCCTGACACTGTGAAGTATGGAATCTCAAAGTTGACAGTGATGGGAGGTTTTCCCTCCATCTCATCATTATCCACACTGGGCAGACCAAAGCTGGCACGCATCAGAAACTCCTTACCGCCCTGGAGAGAGAGAGACAGAGAGAGAGAAATGGAGAGAGAGAGACAGAGAGAGAGCACGAGAGAGAGGGGGTGGGGTAGAGAGAGAGAGAGGGGGAGAGAGAGAGAGAGAGGGGGGAGAGAGAGAGATAGACAGACAGAGAGAGGGGGGGGGTGGGGGAAAGAGAGAGAGGGGGTGGGTGAGAGAGAGACAGAGACAGAAACAGAGGGTGGGGGAGAGAGAGAGAGAAAAAGAGAGAGAAAGAAAGAGGAAAAGAGAGAGAGAGAGACAGAGAGGGTGGGGGAGAGAGACAGAGAGAAAAAGAGAGGGAGACAAAAAGAGAGAGAGACAAAGAACAAGAGAGAGAGGGTGGGGGAGAGAGACAGAGGGCGAGAGAGAGAGAGAGAGAGAGAGAGAGCGAGACAGAGACAGTGACAGAGAAAAAGAGATAGAGAGAAAGAGAGACAAAGACAAAGAGACAATGAGAAAAATTACAGAAAGAGTGAAAGATGGTTCATAATGGGCCCTGTGTTTTTCATCCTGATGATGTGTCCTGACCAGAAAAAGAGCCAGGTGTTTTTCCAAGTCAGGAGCCTTAATGTTCTAAATTCTAGGCTACAGTATAGACTAATTTCCCGGCCGGCGACCATGTCATGAAAAGTTGTGCACAGTTCAGAATCAGAAAGGGGTTTATTTACTTGCGAGTGGGATACAGAATCCTCTGGCTTCAATGCAGCTTGTGCAATTAATGAGATGGTTATCATCTACAACATCGCAGATGTCATGATTACCTAGCAAGTTAGCAGGCCAGTGAGGTAAAATACCACAAATAGTGCTAGATAAAGCCAGGAGAATAAAACATGGTCTTCATGGTCATCACTCACTGTTAAGTTTGTCAACGTCCCGACATCAGGGTTAGCTATCCTGCTACAGAGCTTTTTGTTGCGAGGACGCGCGTGCATCACTCGAACGTGACGCTTGCTTGTAAACAAAACATGTCTCTATGTATTTGGCCTCGAGTCTTGTCATACAGGGAAGAATGGCTGGAGACTGAAGTGCTGCTTGGATGAAACACTTACAGGGAAGGACTTGATGGTCCACACAGCCAGGTTCTTCTCCGGGACGTATTTAGCGTGGCCCGTACTGGTCTTAAACTTGGGGGAGTCAGCGTCACTGGGGACGGGCACCCGCACCTCCACGTTGTTGGCTACAGACTGCTTCTTGAACTGACCTTTAGCCTATAGAAATAGAAAAAAGGCAACTGTAGCATAGCACAATGCATAGATTCATACACCGAGTGTTACTATAGAGCTCTACCTTAACCATGATCTCCACTCGACTGTGAGAGAACTTCTCGATGACAGACTCAATCCATATCAGAGGCTTCACCTGTAGGGACACAGAATGTAGTTAGTTGAAAGCCATTATACTACCTGATTAGCCATGTAGTGGTAGAACAATACAGTAGGTCGGTAAACGCTGGCCGCCCTTCTCTGGGAGTCAAGTAACACTTCACTTTCAATGCATTTTTCCACAAAAAGGTGGGTAAGTGCTCATACAAAATTTTAAAATGGTGCATAAACAGTGTTTACCCTCCACTACAAAACTGTACTTGATACAGCCAGGGCTTATAGCTCACTCAGTACAGTAGCATAACTGGTGAAAATGTATGAGGGAGCGATTAGGTTATTTAGGGAGGTGATTTATGAGGATACGTGTACATTTTCAGGGATACAATATCAATGTATTATCGTAACTCACGTGAGTGTTGATCCGGTAGGACATGAGTTCAGACTCTCCATCAGGAGGGATGAAGGAGATGGTGCGGTCACTCTCGAAACGGGACAGACGAACACACTGGTGAAACTTAACGTCCTCCATCGTTACAGTCTTTCCCTTGTCTCCTGAACACACGCACACATTTTCATCAACATCTAAGCGGTGACTGTGTGTGTGTGTGTGTGGGCTTACTGCTAGCCTGTGTGTGTGTGTGTGCTCACTGCTAGCCTGTGTGTGTGTGTGTGTGTGTGCTCACTGCTAGCCTGTGTGTGTATTGTACATACGGCCAGTGAGGGCAAACAGTGCCCGGTCATTGAGTCCCAGTCTCAGCTCAGGCATGCCAGACAGCATGGTCTTCAGCTTGACGGTGCCCACGATGTCACTGCTCATCACACTGCCATTGGCATTCACCTGGGGTCAACGCATGACACAGGGGTCAACCTCAGATGGAGACTCACAATTTATACACAGTAGCTAGTTAATTTATTCAATTAAAGATGGAATCCACATTAGGGGAAACAGCACCACTGTTCACCGCAGCGCCTTTGGTATTGTTTTTGTGTTGTTGTTGAGGAGAAACGGAGGAGAAGAGCGTCCGGAAGTAGAGAAAACATTGCAGTAGGGAAAACATTGCAGTAGGGTAAAACATTGCAGTAGGGTTAAGGATAAACATTGCATTAGGGGAAAACATTGCAGTAGGGATAAGGATAAACATTGCAGTAGGGATAAACATGGCAGTAGGGATAAACATTGCAGTAGGGATAAACATTGCAGTAGGGATAAGGATAAACATTGCAGTAGGGCAAACATTGCAAGTAGGGATAAGGATAAACATTGCAGTAGGGGAAAACATTGCAGTAGGGAAAAGGATAAACATTGCATTAGGATAAACATTGCAGTAGGGATAAACATTGCAGTAGGGGAAAACATTGCAGTAGGGGAAAACATTGCAGTAGGGGAAAACAGTGCGGTAGGGATAAACATTGCAGTAGGGGAAAACATTGCAGGAGGGGTAAACATTGCAGTAGGACTACATATTCTGCTGTTTGCGCGTGCAATGATGTCTGAGGAAAAAACAGTGTTGGTTGCTTGCAGTAACTTCCTCGTTGTTGTAATATCACAAACAGACGTGGCAGTTCCACCAATTAAGGATTCCAGCTTTAATCAATTAAATAATCAATTATTCAGAAAGCAAAGGTTATTGGTATTTTCAATTTCTATGTCGATTCAAGCATTATATACACAAAATCAATTATAACAATTATTGATATTGCCCAAATACAAGAAAACTCATTGCCAAATGCAAATGAAGTCAGAATGAAACCAGTTGAAATACATGTCAAACATCTACATGTATCAAACACAACATCCGTGTGGTATACCACTCACCAGTAAGTTGATGGACTCAATGACATCGATGAAGACCTCGTTCTTCTTGTACTTGATGCCCTCTGACCTCCAGGACACGGCGTTGGTGACGGTGGTGGGAACCTTGGTCTTAGCCACCTCCAGCTTGGTGCCCTCTTGGGTGATGTACCTGGATAGACAGCCAGTATGGACATCAATAGCCTGAACCCAGATCTGTTTTGTATGACAATGAATTACAAGGACCAGGAGTTGGCAAGACAGCACAAACAGATCTGGGATCAAGTCAAGATAACAGTCAATGTACCTTTAGTAGAGACAGACAGTATGGAGATCAGTCTGATGTTATGAAAACAATTGAACTTTCAGAAGTCCCAAAACTTGTCCTTACTTTGTGGTGTTGGGTCTAGAACCAGTATCTATCTATTACATATGCATCTTTATAATAATAATAATAATAATAATAATAATAATAAGCTATTTAGCAGACACTTTTATCCAAAGCGACTTTCAATCATGCATGCATACATTTTACGTATGGGAGGTCCTGGGAATCGAGCCCACTACCCTGGCGTTACAAGTGTCATAGTCTACCATACTCAGTCCATTGTCTCCATGTGGCATTGTATGTATTTACCCAGTACACGTGTATGACTAATTGACTATATTGTAATAGGGAACATGTGTATGACTAATTGACTATATTGTAATAGGGAACATGTATATCAGTGTGTGTGCAGGTGTTGTGATTTGCATGCCCCCCCCCCCCCCCCCCCCCCCCCCACCGCCGCCTTCCTCTGCAGATCCTTTACGGCCAGCTGAAGAATGGACAGAGGTCTGCCAGTGTGCAAAAGAAGCACTTCAGGAACCACAGTAAGAGCCCCCTGAAGTGGAGAGCCTGACAACCAACCGCCATATCTGGCGTTCCACCTGCCACCTGGGTGTCAAACACCTTCAGGACACAATCTCAGAGAGGAGAACCAAACTCCTTGCACAACGACACCAGCGTGCAGCAGAGGCACCCCTCTGTGGTGGAGACCATGCGGGTCTCGAATAGGCCTGCTAAGCCACATGCAATGGCACAAATGCAACTCCCCCACAGTAACCAAAATTGGGAGCAGCGTCATCGTCAACATCGATGGACAGCCATAAGCAAGTAAGTGAACGAGTGTCTCTCACTCCTGCAGGATCTTGCTGTCGGTGGTCTGGGGGAAGCCGAAGTCCATGAGCTCGTCCAGTAGCTCATAAACCACCACAAAGTTGTCCTGTATACTCTCCTCCTCCAACTCTGTAAAGTACTCTGTGAACACCTGGAGACAACAGAACATCGATTGGCAACCTCAGTAATAATATGTGAATTGTGATCATGTTAGGAACATGTTATGTCAAATGTGTAGGGAGAAACCAGTAGACACATTATGCAGGTCTTTTGGTAGAGAAAAACACTGCTGACTTAGCAATTGGAGTGAAAATGACAGCAATGGAGTTGTCAAGACAACGCAGACAGACCTCTGACTCACCTCAACCACTTTATAGAGGAAGGCATAGACCAGGGAGGCATTGGAGTTCTTGTTGGTAGTGGCCACCACTGTTAGAGCGCCATGTCAAGGTAGATAGAACACATTCAGGCCTATTCTAAGCTCCTGGGGTAATATGTTTAAGAAGTTCATTATCATCTCTACTTTAGGGAGAAATAAATATTTGTTTTTGTGTAAATTCTATTTTTGTGGCATTTCTCATTAGTAACAGAAACACATTATTTATACAGGCTACATAATGTTAATGATTAACTTTTAACTGGCTAGCGACTAAACTCGTTATAAGGATACAGTACAGGTTGGTGTGCTTGATCCACAAGAAGTGAACGTTGCCATGCGACATGATTGGACAAGTAAGCCCCTCCTCTTCCTGTGTCATGAGTAAAGGCAGGAAATGGTCAATCTCAGCCATGTCCACGTCGCCCTTGTAGTTCCGACATATCAGCACCTGCAGGGTGGAAGTTAATAGGAAAATAACAACAATAAGAAACCATATGGGTCAAAGGTCACACTTAAGGCACCTGAGTTTTTCCTAACCATGTGACGTGACTGTAAAAAAACTCAGGGTCCTACTAGAGGTCAATGGGTGAAAGAAGTAATGAGGTGATGTTACAGACGTCAATGGTCAGAGAGGTGATGAGGTAATGTAACGTAGAGGTCAATGGCTGAGAGAGGTGATGGGATAATGTAACGTAGAGATCAATGGGTGAGAGAGCTGATGAGGTAATATAACGTAGAGGTCAATGGGTGAGAGAGGTGATGAGGTAATGTAACGTAGAGGTCAATGGGTGAGAGAGTTGATGAGGTAATGTAACGTAGAGGTCAATGGGTGAGAGAGGTGATGAGGTAATGTAACGTAGAGGTCAATGGGTGAGAGAGGTGATGAGGTAATGTAACGTAGAGGTCAATGGGTGAGAGAGGTGATGAGGTAATGTAACGTAGAGGTCAATGGGTGAGAGAGGTGATGAGGTAATGTAACGTAGAGCAGATATGGGAAAAGTAGAACTAGAGATCATCATTCCAGCAGCCTTCTGGATGTGTCAGGTGAAGAGGTCTCATAAACGTTACACAATATTTCATGTTAAGTCCTGTACGTGCTCCATCGATTCCATCTCTAAGGAATGCTGAACGAAGGAGGTACTTGCCTTGACAAGAGATCAGATGACTGAGATTGGGCTCCAGAACTAGACCTGTCACTCAATCAAAGTCTAGGCATACAGTAGGCTACATAGTACCATGCTACAGGCGTATAAAGGTGGTTATTGAGGCTTGTCAGTTATTGTGTCAGCCTAGGCCAAGGGTTCGGCAACAGGCGGCCCGAGTTTTTTTTTTTTTAGTAGAATAAATACTTTATATGTTTTAGGATTTTAGTTTCTGTAAAGAAACTGTAAAATCAACAAGAATTCAGCTAAAATTAGTTTGATTTAGTGATCGTGTCACAATGTAATCAAAGTATGAAACTATTGTTATTTTCAAATACAATCTATTTTTGGACTTAGTTGTGGTTAGTTTGTAGTGTACAAATTATTATAATTAAGTTCTGGCCCCTCGACCATATGCTCCGACGAAAAACGTCCGGAGGCTGAATATAGTTGCCTACCCCTGGCCTAGGCCTACTAATTTGCATGTAGCCTAGTACAACCTTTTGCTGTTGTGCCACCTGAAACCATGTTCTCTCCCCCTCCCATGATTTCTAGGCCTATTGTAGAGGGATGGAATCTTTTTATCAAATTACACCTTTAGCTGTGAGAGATTCAGGCTATACTGGTTTTGAATAGAGCAAACTGAATAGAGCATTCTATTCTCTTTACAATAGGAATTAATGTGTTGTCTACCCAACCAAATATGATTTATAATCCTTCTGCACTGTACACAAGATGACAGGTGCCAGGCAACTTTGACTCACTTACTATATTCACTTTCATGTTTGGAAATGATATGTCATTATTTTGTGGCAATTTGTTTTCATAATCCCTGGTATAAGAAGTCTAAAAAGGATGCAGCCACTGGCCTTATGGCCTGTTTCCATCCACTTGTGTCCGGAAGTAACTTCTGCAAAGCTTGAATGGAACTGTCACAGGCTACTAATGAATCTTTAACGACGTGGCTTCTATTAATGTTTTATGGCAAGTGCAAACGTTGAACAAACTCGATTACAATCACAAACAAAAGCGAGTTAAGATCAAGTCAACCTAAAACGGACATTGTTTATAACGTTATCAATCACCACAATCAAAATGAGAAGTGATCTTACCTTTCCTTTCAAGTCCAGAACGAAGACAGCGGAGGCAGACATTATCAGTACCAAATGGATCACTCCGCAAGTATTTCAACCACTACAAGCTTAGTCCACTTAGATTCAAGTTAAACTTTTAAGCGTTTATTTTCGCCATTAAAGTTGTCTAAATGGGTTTAAATGTACTCATGGCTTCCACGGTTCATTTTCTTGAAGGGATACGTCAGATCTAACGTCACGAACCTCCAGGTAAAACATTTACAGCGTCGCACTCACCTTTATGGAAAAAGGAGAAGCCTGGACGCACTGCTCGATTATTTCACGAGATGGCGCAACAGATCCAGAAATGCAGCTAGGAACTTTTAGCGCAATACCCACGACCTCCACAAGAGGGCAGAAGTACATTAGAAAAGTAACGACTGTTTGATGCCATTCCATTGGCGCAGTTCCAGACATTATTACGAGCCGTCCTCCCCTCAGCAGCCTCCATTGACATATAGCCTGCTGATAACAGTTTCATGTGATCTTGAATCATTTAGTATTTTTACTCTCATCTTGTCAAGTCAATCCTGGCTTGTATTTATGCTTCACATACCTAGAATTGACTTTAGATGGCTGATGCTTTTCCCAACTAGATTTATTTTGACCTGGTGACCTGGTGACCTTGACTTTTAACAGTCTGTCAAAATGTTTTGTAAGTTAATGCAGTGATATTTATTGCTCTGACATCACTTTTGGAATCTTGCAACAAAGCGGCTAACAACAAACTTGTATGTTTCTCCTCAAAGTCAAACCCACACAAAATGATCTGACAAATGCATATTTTCTACTTTACTATTTCATTACAAAACCTTGGCCTCTCAGCATTTACTGGTCTCTTATCTTGGCATCTTCACAAAAGCCTAAAGGATTTGTCTAGACCTGGGTTCAAATAGTATTAGTGAATGAGTAGGTGTGTCCAAAAGTTTGGACACCTACTCATTCAAGGGTTTTTCTTTACAGCAAAGCTGTCATCTAGGCAAAGGGTGGCTATTTGAAGAATCTCAAATATAAAAATATATTTTGATTTGTTTAACACTTTTTTGGTTACTACATGATTCCATATGTGTCATTTCATAGTTTTGATGCCTTCACTATTATTCTACAATGTAGAAAATAGTTAAAATATAGAAAAACTAGGTGTCCAAACTTTTGACTGGTACTTTATATGTAAAGTTAACAGATGGACAGAGTTAGTTTGGACTTTTGGGATTATTCCATTGAATCCTTTCACTATGCCAGGCAAGCTCAATCAAGCACAGCTAAAGTAAATAAATACTACTTGAACCCAGGTCTGGATTTGTCTTGCGCAATGCCTTTACTTTACATGCATGGTGCTGCTAGTAGGCTGTGTGGCTGTGTGCCACTACCTCTCCCTTCCTCCCTCTTCCTCTCCTCTGTATGTTCGTCTGGCGTTTATCACGCTATAGGAAAGCTGAGTTTGTGTATTTAGGCTATAGGAAGGCCATGGCCAACAACAGACTTCTATGTAGGAGTAGTGTATGTTATGGGAGGTTTAGGATATGCGTCAATCTCAGTCAACTTCTTGCTCCTTTTGTCCAAAAGCTTTGTTTGCACCAGCTTGAAGTAGCCGTATCCAACCCACAGATAGGAGAATTGATTGTAGACCTATTTGAGCCGTGAACTAGACAGCAACGCCTTAGTGAAACACACACACTACATTCACAAGGGCTGTGGCCTATCTATAAAACATTAAAGGGTCAGATGTTGGCCAATGGGTGACATGCAAACTAAGGAATGCTTTGTGTACCTTTCAGACCCACACATTGTTTGTTTCAGTCATTTTCTGCAGTCACCCTTAACTTTACCTGTTTTTAGACAAATATGTTTATCCAAATCATACTCAACCAATGTTTGATTTGAACTTTAAAAAGTCACTTCCACATTCCAAATCAAGCATGGGCTACAGGAAGAGAGGGAGAAACATCAACATTAAACCCCACTATTCTTAATCTGACGTCTTCTTCCTCCCCTGTTGTGCTGGCCTGGATGTGAAGCCAGAAGGAAATGCCATCACCACTGCAGCCTTAGGATGTGTCTCAAATGGCACCCTATTCCGTACATTGTGCACTACTAGTCAAAAGTAGTGCACTATATAGGAACTAGGGTGCCATTTGAGATGCAGACTTGACTGACTACAGTAGTCTTCCCATATTCCCCATATATGGGGTACTTGTAGGTCCAACAATAACATATGGAAACGCTTTGTGGGTCAGACGGACTCCAAAGAAAACAAATGACTTTTCCTCTTTGGCTCTCTAGGTTTTACTATACAGTAGATCAAACAGTTTAACTGTTCAACAGTAGATTCTTGCTACTATCCGTCCCAGGGGTTCTGGAACTTTATCAGCTCCAGACTCAAATGAGAAAATGACCTCGTCCTCCAACGACCCAAATTAAGAAGACATTGTGTATGATTATACAGTATATATATTCTCATAACTCATAACTCCCAACCCATAGTTTAAGAAACCCTGCTTTAACCTACTCTTTAGAGGGGCATCACTGTCTGTCCAAATTGCAAAGTCGGAAGGCCCACCTGTTCTTCAATTTATCTAAACATGACGTTAACCACACTGCTTACTTTATGCCTAACCCTAACCTTAAATTAAGACCCAAAAGCAAAAAGAAATTCCATACATTTTTACGATATAGCCAATTTTGACTTCGTAGCTTGACCATCTAGTGGGTTGATATGACTGAACATTCTATGTACATTCTATTGCTCATTCAGTGCACCGCTGAGAGCCACACAGAGGTAGACATACACAACAGACCTAGTTAAGAACACCTGCGCTAGTCAAATCCTCTCCCCTTTCATATTGATATGGGTCAAACCAACACAAGCTCAGTTCATTTAACCCCCAGACTTCACTGTGGTATGTACTGGCCAGACTGAGGCTTATGGGAAAAGATAATGAACTAACTTAAGTGGTGATGCTCTTGACCTCTTGACCTCTTGACCTCTTCCTCTCACTCCCACCAATTTTCCACAGTGGAGAGCCACCACTGAACATATCGATGGTACAGTAGAACTACCTGTATTTTCCATGATTGATGGATAGCAGGCCTACATGTGTCTGGTGTGTTTAATTGAGTGCAGCAGTGTGTGTCAACGTGTATCCTCCCCTGCAGCCGGAGAAGTAACATTGCTCTGGGTGGTGGCTGGTGTTAGTCTTTGGATCTCTGAGACAGAGAATATTGTTAATGTGTATCACCAGACCAGTACAGCCAGTAACACTCTGTTCTGTTTAGTAACCTGGCTAGTGACCTGCTGTTCCTGTTCCTCAAGTGACTTCCTGTTCTCATGTCACAAGACGCGCCCCCTCGTAGACTGTCGCAGTGGTGTGATGTTTTAACCCCGCCCCTTTGTGACATCGCTGGCCAATGGGAGACGGCGGAATGGCAATATGTAAATAGTCAGGTGAGGAGAAGATACAGGAGATAGTGTTGTCTACGGCCTATCCCCTGGGGACAAACATTGTTTGTCACCTGTGTTTCAGGGTGTATCTTAAAGCCATAGAGGGCTAGCACTCTGTGGATCTAGACTCATTTGGATGGCTGTAAAGGGCGATAACTCTGTGTATCTGTCAACAGTGATGCTGATGTAGTGTTTGTGGATACAGACCCTGTATCGTTTCCATTACTCTGCACTTTCACCTGTTCTACCTGCAGGTGTCATTTTATCCATCATAACGTTATTATAGCTTAGCTTCAGTACAACATACTGCATCTATAACCAAAGGGAATGAAGGTTGGTCAGAAAATGGAAAATAAAAAAACATACTACATCAATCAATTACTGGCAAAACGCCCTTAGAATTGCACCCCAAGCTTTGTATTGCAGTTCTATGTTGAATTCAAAGAAATATCAAAAGACTGTCGGTCTACATTATAACTGTATAACGTAATTGTTCCACCTGTTGGGTCCAACAATACGGAAAATGTATGCAATCACTTGTTATAAGCCTCTATAGGTTAAGTAAGGTTTCTACTAAATGGCATACATTATTATAAATGTAGGTCAGCTTTTTGCACATGCATAGGTTCCGCACAAAACAACCTGACAGAAAGATCATGAGGATAACAAGGTGAGACTATTTCTTCACTGTCCATCAGATGTTCCTCCTGTCTAGGTGGACTACACGTGTTACACCACTGCTACTAAGGAATGTGGAGGCTACTTCCTGTCAGACGACATAGCAGCACAGGGGTTGTTCCTAATGTTATTCATTGATAGAGAGCAGGCAGTCTGTCCTTGAGGAGTGGAGGAGCCACATCCCAGCTCATAGACTAAATGCAGCCGTGAATCTATTAATTCACTTCCTGCATTGCTCACCTGTATACACTGTATATATAAGTAGGCTAAATACCATTCAAATCAAATCAAAAATCTATTTCAATTGTACTCGTCGCATGCTTTGTAAACAACAGGTGTAGACTAACAGTGACATGCTTACTTATGAGCCCTTCCCCAAAATGCAGAGAGAAAAATCATAGACAAAATAATAACACAAGGAAAAGACGCACAATGTTGTGTTACAGCCTGAATTTAAAATGGATTTAATTGAGATTTCTTTGTAACTGGCCTACACACAACACCACATAATGTAAATGTGGATATTTTGTATTTAATTGTGACAAATTGATTGATTCAGTAAGTAATCAACCCCTTGTTATGGCAAGCCTAAATAAATTCAGGAGTAAACATTTGCTCAACAAGTCACATAATAAGATGCATGGACTCACTCTCTGTTCAATAATAGTGTTTATTATTTATTATTTTGAATGACTACCCCATCTCTATACCCAACACATACAATTATCTGTAAGGTCCTTCAGTCCATCAGTGAATTTCAAACACAGATTCAACCACAAAGACTAGAGAGGGTTTCCAATGCCTCACAAAGAAGGGCACCTGTTGGTAGATGGGTAAAAATTAAATAAAAAACAGACAGTGAATATCCTTTTGAGCATGGTGAAGTTATTAATTCCACTTTGGATGGTGTATCAATACACCCAGTCTCTACAAAGATACAGGCGTCCTTCCTAACTCAGTTGCCGGAGAGGAAGTCAACCGCTGAAGGGATTCCACCATGAGGCCAATGGTGACTTTAAAACAGTTATAGTGTTTAATGGCTGTGACAGGAGAAAACTGAGGATGGATCAACAACATTGTACTTACTCCATAATACTAACCTAAATGACAGAGTGAAAAGACGGAAGCTTGTACAGAATAAAATTCATCCTGTTTGCAACCCAAAAAAAAATGTGTCATAGCAATTCAATTTTTGTCCTGAATACAAAGTGTTATGTTAGGGGCAAATCCAATATAACACATTACTGATTACTACTCTCCATATTTTCAAGCATATTGGTGGCTGCATCATGTTATGCGTATGCTTGTAATCGTTAAGGACTAACCTACACTGGAGTTGCTTACCAAGAAGACAGTGAAAGTGGCCGAGTTACAGTTTTGACTTAAATCTGAATTAAATAAGTCCTGAAAATGGTTGTGTAGCCATGATCCCCAACATCTTTTGCAAGGCACTGTATATAGTAATATGTGATATAATAGCACACCCTGGTGACTTAAAATTGATCATATTGACATATCTGTGTCATGTCTTTTGACTATAGAGAGAGAAAAGAGAGGAAACATTGCAACATTGCTATCAGTCAGGGTTAGTACTAGGAGGTACTATGCAGACAAGATTGTGTTGGGGAGTGAGAGAGAGTATTGAGTCAAATGAGACACATTTCCATGATTTTGCCTGCTGTAATGGGATCCAAGCCCTTAGCTTTATCTACAGTACACATATGCATTTTCTCTTGTGTCTAGGAAGGAGATAAGGGGCTGTATGTACAGTACAATGTATCAAATGTCTCAGAGCAGGAGTGCTGTGAATGAATTAGATTACATGGACAGAGGGGACCAGCGCCAGTATTCACAGAGTCTCAGAGCAGGAGGGCTGATCTAGGATGAGTTTAGCCTTTTAGAGATTCATTAATATGATTAAATGGACAAGAGGGGACCTGATCCTGATCAGCACTGCTACTCTGACATGCTTTGTGGGTACGTGCTGATCCTAGAACACCACTCCTACTCTGAGACGCTTGACACGTTCGGCCCCAGGTGTTAGAGTTGGGGGTTGATTGTTAGACAGTGGTGTCTATTTGAAGGACAGGCGTTGGTCTATTTGAAGGACAGGTATAACTGGACACTTAAGTATCACCTAGTTATGACCAGCCCCTAAAGTGAACATTCCTGTCAATTACACTTAATGGTGTGACTCTTACTTGTCACCTTTCTCGGGGAAGACAGAAAATAAGCCAATCTGTTGTGATAATTGCGTTGTTTGCTCTATAACCTGTTAGTTCATATGCCTTGCGACCATATATAGGCCTAAAGGCCAAGACAGTAAGAAGACACAGTGGCAGAATTAATTCAACCACAGCTTTGTTTCATCACATAACCGAAGACCAACCTCTGTCCGGTGACGTCCACAAAACATATTACCTGTAACAAACAGTTACAGTTGGAGTCGGAAGTTTACATACACCTTAGCCAAATACATTTAAACTCAGTTTTTTACCATTCCTGACATTTAATACTAGTAAAAATTCCCTGTCTTAGGTCAGTTAGGATCACCACTTTATTTTAAGAATGTGAAATGTCAGAATAATAGTAGAGAGAATTATTTATTTCAGCTTTTATTTATTTAATCACATTCCCAATGGGTCAGAAGTGTACATACACTCAATTAGTATTTGGTAGCATTGCCTTTAAATTGGGTCAAACATTTCGGGTAGCCTTCCACAAGCTTCCCACAATAAGTTGGGTGGATTTTGGCCCATTCCTCCTGACAGAACTGGTGTAACTGAGTCAGGTTTGTAGGCCTCCATGCTCGCACACACTTTTTCAGTTCTGCGCACAAATGTTCTATAGGATTGAGGTCAGGGCTTTGTGATGGTCACTCCAATACCTTGACTTTGTTGTCCTTAAGCCATTTTGTCACAACTTTGGAAGTATGCTTGGGGTCATTGTTCATTTGGAAGACCCATTTGCGACCAAGCTTTTACTTCCTGACTGATGTCTTGAGATGTTGCTTCAATATATCCACATAATTTTCCTTCCTCATGATGCCATCTATTTTGTGAGATGCTGCAGTCCCTCCTGCAGCAAAGAACCCCCACAACATGAAGCTGCCACACCCGTGCTTCACGGTTGGGATGGTGTTCTTTGGCTTGCAAGCCTCCCCCTTTTACCCAAACATTTTTTGTTCAATTATTGTAAGCTAAATATGATGTGGCTGTCCATGGTTCTGATTTCTGTGTACGTGTGTGCGTGCATGCGCGTTCGTGCAAATAGATTTCTTGACTCACCCTACTTGTAGACAAACGCCAATGCCATCCTCCTCTCTTTCATGTTGATGAAACGGTCTATCACTCTGTCATACAGTACACGCTTTTAGGTTTTTTTGTCCTACCCTACCTGGCTAAAATGTTTGCTCGCTAGCCTAACTTCCTTTTATGGGCAATGATGCGCCAAGACCATTCACAGTTGAGCTCGCTCAGTTTAGCTCAACGCTGATTGGCTGTTATTTTATACTGTTTTTATGAAGGGAGGCCAATTGCTCGCTGGCTTCCCTTGCATTCAATGTTACGAGCGGCAACAATGTAATACTCTTTTGGACCAGACAGCATAAGATAGATGGCCTACACATACACGCCTCTGGTGGTGTGATCTTTGTTTGTCCAATCCCTGCTCCCTCTCTGGTTTAGTTTCCCAGCAAAAGTCCCCAGCTGTTAAAGCAATGTTGAACCATTGACTGTAATGTTGCAGAGTTCTCTTCTGATTTCAATAGAGGGTGTGTAGATTCTCTTCCCACAACTCACTATTGGTGGTCTATTCCCCATCTCAATTCCCCTGTTCCGGAACTCTCTCTCTGTTCCATTATGCAAGTAGAGTGCTGATTGAGTCTCTGGTGTATAGTGAAGAGTGGGAGGATGAAGGGGAGACCCATCATTATGTTAAATGATGATGGTGTGTTGTCTGTGGTTCGTTTGGGTGTGTCTGTATTTGAGACCATCTGCACTACAGACAGTTCTGCAGTTACATTCTAGAACCTACGTGTGTAATTCCATGTTCGGGGGAAATGTATGAGTAGTCTCACAGCCAGATCAATCCATGTTTTTTTCTTGTCTGATCTCCACAATTTTATGTTGCATTATGCATTTTGTTATCTGAAGTCTGGATGGAAATTCATATAGATATGTAGGTTTCCTGTCAATTCCTCACAAAACCTGAGTTGCGAGAAACACATTCATACACAACCTTTATACACCCTTACCTATCCCATTTTCCATTGCAAAGACAAGTTATGACTCGGGGAAACCAATGTACTGTAACTTGAATCAAGGCATCATTGCAAGGTCATGGTGTTTCCCTTCGAACAGCTCTAAAGTGAAAGGACTCTCTGGGAGACCTACAGTACACGTTGGGTGGTTCCCAATGAACCACTTTAAAAGAGAACATGAAACGCTACATTGGGCACATTCATCAATCTCTCTACACTGTAATTGTCCTAAATAACTCATTTCAGTGAGGTTACTGAAATACCCTGTAATACTACAGTGAGGCATTCAGGAGCTTGATATTAGACGTGCAGTACAGTTGAGTCATTCTTGACTGGAGGGTTCTTCTTTCTGAGGAGCTTTGGAAATGGTAGACCAAAGTTCTAGGCTGTTCTCAACACTGCAGCACTCCTACCTCTGACCCACAGAATGACCACAATGGAATAAAAACATGTGTTTAAATTGGCTTAGAACACACAGCCTGCACATTGCATTCCTAGTAGTCAAGTGGGATCAAACGGACATCCTTCAGTGGGTTGCAGGGCTGAAAAAAAGTAGGTATCAAATGAATAGAGCCGGCACACTCATAAGCTCCACCCCGTAACTTTATTAATAAACGAACAACGTTTAGATCCTTGATACGTGTTGTTAGACCTTGACACGTGATAACAAAATCTGTATTTACACTGGTTTGAAGGGGATTTGTAACACACACACACACTGATGGGGAGGAGATGTCAGTGAGAGACAATGAAATTCTAAGCACAAAAAAGAAATGATCTTACGATACTAAAGGAAGCATTAACAACAACTGACTGAGAACAAAAATGTGTTGTAGTTTAGGCCTTTGTCCTGAAAAAAAAACTGAAACCCTACAACTAAAATCCTTTGTTATCTACACCAAAAAGCCTTATTAGATTGGCTTACCACCATTATCAGGAACAGGATGAGAAATATGTTCAGTGGCTAGAACGCTAAGTACAAGTTCTGTATTTGTTTCTAACGATGACACAAACATACAAGGAAGACAGTATCTGTGATAAAAGAGACATGACAGATAAAACTTGACAATTCTTTATCTTTTATTTAACAAAAATAAACACAAAACAAAGAAAACAATGGTCACTTTGAGACTCGATTCTCTGAACAGGAAAATGAAGAATCAACAAGAAGAGCAATTTGCATGTAACAGGCAAGCTGCAGTTGGTGCTCTGTCCCGTGGACTCGTACATTTTACGGGGATACACAACCCTGTGCTTTACACACCATAACTTATAACCATAATCATAACTTATGTCATATGACGCTGAACAACAAGGGCAATTTAGTCTATTAAAATGTAACATCTTCAATCGGCTTTGAATGAAAACATAACAATATACCATAACAAACATTTACTATTCCTGAACCGTAGATATATCTCTATACATGGATCTGAACTTCCCACCATTGTTCAGCACCTGTAGTGTTTCTGTAAATGTGCATCCTACTCTATCACTAGTCATAGGTCATACTGTAGGTTACACTGTAGGTTACACTGTAGGTTACAGGTGTGCTAACGACAATGACCCATAAGCCTACAGGTGTCCAAGGAAGCCATTCACACAACCAAGATAATGATTCAATGGATAATGAATCAAGAAAATGAACATTGGTTGGTTGGTTGTGATGATGGGACAACATTAACGACTGTCTAACCATTCACAGTAGACACGAGAGCTGATATTTATATATGTATATATATATATATATATAAATTAATACAACTAATCTGTAATATTTACAACATATTTGTCTTGTTTTAAAATGTACAAAATGAACAGGGTGATACCACAGCAAACTGGGAATGTAGTATTTACATAAACATACAAACTATATACATATTTTCAAAAGTACCAGGATGTCATTCAACATCATTCACCATAATTTATTTTGTCAGCTTTCCACCTCAATAAAAAAATAAAATGAAGAGTTTTTTTTCATGGCTTAACTCTTTAGAACAGTGAGCAGCATACGGACATAAACCAATTCTAAAATAACTAGTGTCCTTCAGCTAGCCTTAAACTACTGGTCTTCAACTAGCCTTAAACTACTGGTCTTCAACTAGCCTTAAACTACTGGCCTTCAACTAGCCTTAAACTACTGGTCTTCAACTAGCCTTCAGCTACTGGCCTTCAGCTAGTCTTCAGCTACTGGCCTTCAACTAGCCTTCAGCTAGCCTTCAGCTACTGGTATTCAGCTATCTTTAAAATTGGCCAAAAAACAAACAATGCCATCGATTTATTGATTTGGATGTAACTTGTTGATGCACAAATTGGAATATATTGAAAATGCAGAAGGCGTGTAAAAGCCAAAACCAGATAGAAGACAATAAGGCAACGACTCAACTAACTAAGGCAACCGTTCATAAGGGGCTATAAGATCATATTTACCAAGAGACAGAATGCCTGCTGTACGTGCAAAGGCAAGAGGACTACCATGTCAGATATAGTTGACTATAGTGAAAGGAGGTCATAAGGCATTTTGGTTCTTCTATATACTGTATACCACATACCGTAAGAACATATACGTCACTAGACGTTACACACATTGTTGGAGTGAGTATAGAAATGCTTGCGTTGATGATGGCAAAGGCACAAATATGTAAAGAGACCAATGACAGCTCAAATGTTTTAGCTCTGAGTAGGGCCGACAACTCACACGTTTCAGCTCTGAGTATGGCCGACAACTCACACGTTTCAGCTCTGAGTAGGGCCGACAACTAACAAGTTTCAGCTCTGAGTAGGGCCGACAACTAACAAGTTTCAGCTCTGAGTAGGGCCGACAACTCACACGTCTCAGCTCTGAGTAGTGTCACACCATAGTTCAATGTCCCCTATGGGAAAGTCTCTACTAGGCACGTGCATGTGTCCATGTCAGACGATAAGGCTTTCCAGAGGTCTCAATGTCCATTGGTAAGTACACCATAAACATATAAACTAGCCACCGTTTGTGACGTTCTAAAGATATGACAAGACAGCTATTTGACTGCAGTCTGTTAAACTCATAATCTTCATATCGTGCAAATTGTGTTTTCTTGTGTTTTCATCAGGCTGACAAAGGAAGGGAGATCAAACTTAACTCAATAATCAAACGGGTTGGAAATGTGGGTCATCTTCGGTACGGTGCTGGTGCACAATCTTGTGCAACATTAGAACAAAGGGTTGCCTATTTTACAGCAAGTAGCCAAATGTAGACTCATTTACAAAAGAGCTGCTAAGTGATATGTAACAAAAACAAACAAAGTTTAAGCTGTGTTAGATGGTTGTCATTATGAACTTCAATGTATCAAATCGGTACCTTATGTGCTTAGCCATTTATACTTCTAGCTGAGAAGGAGTTAGCCGAAAACACATACATTTGGGAACAGGCCACCTAGGTAAGAGCTCTTACGTTATGAAAGTGCGGACAACTACAGTCCAACGGTGCATTTACTGTGACTTTAATTTTCAAGTCCTTCAGATATTTGACAAAATAGTTTTTTCCTTCAGGGTTGTGGTCCACTCACACACTCATGATCGAGACCACACCGCTACCAGGTCATTTCTGTTTGATTCCGTTTTTATGTTTCTTCTTCTTCCATTCCTCATCATCATGGGATTGGAAAGGACGTGTCAGCAGCAATAGCATTATGGTTAAAATGACCTCCATCATTTTTGTTTGTCACCTTTTCATACAAAAATCGCGGAATTTCTTTAAATACAATTCTTCGTGTCCACTTCTTCTTCTTCATCTACTAGTCATGCCTGGTCTTCTTCCAGGCTCACCATCTGTCTCTGTGAGGGGAAACAGAAAATATTGGTAAACACAAAGTCACACAATATTGAAAACTGCTACATACAGTATTTCATAGGCTATAACATAATCAACTGTCACATGGTATCAGTTAGCCACTGCAGAACACCTGCAGGATTGGAGTCAATTCCATTTCAACTCAGTTCAGGAAATTAAGTGGATTGCAAGTCCACATAGGAAAACGATGGGTAATTCATCCCTTTATTTTACTTAATCGAAATGGAATTGATCCTAACACTGTATGAGATTTGAAATGGAATGAACTCCAACCCTGGTGATATGTGTAGTCTACATAATAATAAGACAGTGACTGGGTTGTTTGGTGGGTTGCTAGGTGACTGTGGCTGTACCTGTGGGTAGGTGTATCCGTCCTGACTGTGGTTTCTACAGATGTGCATCTCGTCCTCTGTGGTCTTCTGGTACACAGGGTTGTCAAAGTGGATGGTGTTGGTGTTCTTCAGCCTCCAGTGTCTCCATAGCAACACTGCACCAAACAGCACCAGGCACATCATCACTGGAGAGGGGTCAAAGGTCAGTTCTTGTTGTTGTAATTGTTGATAAAGTATAATGGTAGGTAAAACCAGTTTAACTTTTACAATGATATGTGTTTTACAATATACACTGAGTGTACAAAACATTAGAAACCCCTTCCTAATATTGAGTTGCACCCCCTTTTGCCCTCAGAACAGCCTCAATTCGCCGGGGCATGGACTTTACAAGGTGTCAAACATTCCACAGGGATGCTGGCCCATGTTGACTCCAATGCTTCCCACAGTTGTTTCAAGTTGGCTGGATGTCCTTTGGGTGGTTGCGCCTGGCACCTACTACCATACACTGTTCAGGCACTTAAACTTTTGTCTTGCCCATTCACCCTCTGAAGGACACACGTACACAATCCATGTCTCAAATGTCTCAAGGCTTAAAAATCCTTCTTTAACCTGTCTCCTCCCCTTCATCTACACTGATTGAAGTGGATTTAACAAGTGACATCAATAAGGGATCATAGCTTTCACCTGGATTCACCTGGTCAGTTTATGTCATGGAAAGAGAATGCTTTGTACACTCAGTGTATATCAACACGTAATTCAATACATAAACAGAGTGTAGGTTACTACAGTGCTACTGTATTTATCAATGTACTAGACATTATGCTGATATTACAAGGTAAAATACTCACTGATAGGTAAGACAATGTAGAGCGCAGTATGGTGTGATTCCTCAGCTTCTTTGGGCATGGCAGCATATCCACTTTGACCTGTGACCGCAGTTTCCTGTGGACTGTGAGTGGTCAGGACGGGGGCTGCAGTTTTGGGAGCGGTGGGAGGAGCGGTAGTTGCTGGTGGAGCTGTTGGGATAAGAGACGGTAAAGGTCACTAAAGGTTAGAGGTTACACACACAATAATATGTCAGTTAGTTTGAGAAAAGGTTCAATGACCATGAACAGTGAGTATTGGGATAAGCACTGTAACACTTTCAGATCCATTGGGTTTTGAACTAGCTTTTAACTAGAAATTAATTGGTTTTAAAAGGGCAAGAGTTGCAACCTTCTTCTCTAAAGTTAAACAGAGGAAAACACATACCTGCCACACACTTCCTCATGTCTGTCCCCAGGGTCATGTGATCAGGGCAGGCACAGGTGTATTTGGGGGAGTGTTGGTTGATCTGGGGAGCAGGCAGACACAGGAACTCACAACCTCCGTTCTCCAAGTTGTTCTCTGTGCACCAGTTCTTTCCTATGGGAGAGAGAGAATGAGAGAGAGGGGAGAGAATGAGAGAGAGAGAGAGAGAGAGAGAGAGGAGAGAATGAGAGAGAGGGGAGAGAATGAGAGAGAGAGAGCGAGAGAATGAGAGAGCGAGAGAATGAGAGAGCGAGAGAATGAGAGAGAGAGAGAGAGAGCGAGAGAATGAGAGAGAGAGAATGAGAGAGAGAGAATGAGAGAGAGCGAGAGAGCGAGAGAGAGAGAGCGTTAGACCACCTGATTCAGCTTTTAAAGTTAATTACAGTCATTCATATGAGATTTGTTATGTTTTTAAAAAGTGTGCGTTGCCATACCGATGGGCTGCTTGAGGTTGTGGTATACAATGATGTCCTCTGGCTGCATTAGGTCCTCCGCCAGTACAGTGATGTCATTTCCGGTCAGGCGGTTGGCGCTCATGACCGCTCTGTCTCCCATGTCGGTCCAGAATACTTTCTCCTGCGAAGCAGATGAGAGAAACCAGAAAAAAGAGAGAAAGTAAGTTAATCTACCCAAAGTTAACCAACTGTCCATAGTCAGTACATAGAATATCATAGTCAGTACATAGAGTATCATAGTCAGTACATAGAGTATCATAGTCAGTACATAGAGTATCATAGTCAGTACATAGAATTTCATAGTCAGTACATAGCGTATCATAGTCAGTATATAGCGTATCATAGTCAGTACATAGCGTATCATAGTCAGTACATAGCGTATCATAGTCAGTACATAGCGTATCATAGTCAGTACATAGCGTATCATAGTCAGTACATAGCGTATCATAGTCAGTACATAGTGTATCATAGTCAGTACATAGCGTATCATAGTCAGTACATAGCGTATCATAGTCAGTACATACCGTATCATAGTCAGTACATAGTGTATCATAGTCAGTACATAGCGCTGTTACAAAGCCATCCACAATTCCTCTAGGACCCGACCATAACTATACTCCAGACGGAACTCCATTCATGGAACTCAAGTTAGGGAGACCTTAATGTCCACATTCTATCATTATTTACCTGGAAGACGGCGAGAGAGAGTGGGTGAGCCAGCTTGTCCTCGTTGTAGATGAGTGTGTGTCGTCCTCCTCCGTTGATGTCGATGCTGGAGAGGGTGTGCATCTTAGAGTCCACCCAGTACAGACGCTGGTTAACCATGTCTGTTAGAGAGAGAGAGAGAGTTAGAGAGCAAATCCAACGGTACGCTGTCCCCATAGGAGAACCCTTTGGAGAACCCTTTTTGGTTCCAGGTAGAACCCTTTTTGGTTCCAAGTAGAACCATTGTGGGTTCTATGTAGAAACATTTCCACAGAGGAACCAAAATTGGTTCTTTAAATGGTTCTCCTATGGGGACAGCCGAAGAATCCTTTTTTTCTAAGAGTGTATATTCATGAATTTATAAACAACGCTTCCACTCTTGATGAAAAGGCAGATTATTTGAATGGATTTAAATCTCTATCTGAAAATAATTTACACCTACAGTATGATACAACTTCTAACAATAACACAACACAAAGCTCCTCTGTTCTGTATGACTAGAAGAATCATGTGAGACAGCAAATTACAACGTGTCCATTCACACATCACTATATTGCAGTGTCCAATCAGTGGACTCTTCTTACCCAGAGTGATGCCATTGGGCCACATGATGTTGTTTGTTACCAAGGCGACGCGGTCGGCTCCGTTTAGCCCACTCTTCTCAATCTTGGCCTCGTTGCCCCAGTCAGTCCAGTACATAAAGCTGGAAACAGACACAATACAGTCAGTCAAAACTCCTACATCTAACACACGTCAGCACAACACCTGTAAGACATCTGTAAGTCTTTAGAGAAAAGAAAATCATACACGCTTTTGCCATATTTCTTGTTGCGAATGAGATCCTCACTCATTCAATTATTCCAATATGTTCGACAACAAAATTATCCTGTCAAATGTATCCTTAAAAAAAAATATCCTTTTGGTTTTCATGGCAGTCAACGCCCTATTGAGCATGATACTAATGAATACAGATCAATAGGCTATGACCCAAACAAGTTTTATAAAATCAATCAATCAAAACCCAAGTTTCTTACTTCTTGGCTGGGTCCACCACGATGCTTCTTGGTTTCTCTAGTCCTTCACTGACCAGCGTCTTTTGCCGTGTTCCGTCTGTGGTTGCCACGGAGATGGTCTGGAGCACGCTGTCCGTCCAGTAGATGTTACCGTGGATCCAGTCGACGGCCAGACCCTCTGGCGCCTCGATCTGGCTGTCAATCACCACGCTGTGGTGGGAGGAGTCCCCTGCCAAGTTCATATCGGCGCTGGGGAAGGGGCGGGACAAAATAGATAGTTTGTTAACGAACAAATACAGTATATCGTCTCTTTGCAGATATATACATACACAAAACACACACACCCCTTCCCCCACTAGGTCCTCACCTGTAGATCTTCTTGTGGTGCAGGTCAGACCAGAAGATCTTCTGTCCAGGCATGTCCATGTCCAGGGCCACCACGTTCTTCAGTCTGGGGATGAGCCTGACGTACTCTCTACGGTCCACAGTAATCTTCCTCACCTCGTGGCGGTTGGTGAACAACAGGTAGGGGACAGTACCTGAAAGACATTACATTTAAAAAAGTTGTTGTAACTATATTTACATCACATTTAGAAAGTTGTCATTTAAGAGTGAGGCCACAGAGAAGCTACCTAAACCTCTTCTTTGCTTTGATTTGTTCAGACCACATGAGAATTCCTCCCAAGGCTCTGTTCATTTATTTTACCTTTATTTTACTGGGCAAGTCAGTTAAGAACTAATTCTTATTTACAAGGACAGCCTACCTACAGGGTCAGCCACAGTAGTACGGCGCACCTGGAGCAAATTAGGGTTAAGTGCCTTGCTCGGAGGACACATCGACAGGTTTTTCACCTTGTCAGCTCGGGTATTCGAACCAGCGACCTTTCGGTTACTGGCCCAACGCTCTAACCGCTAGGCAACCTGCCGCCCTATATCCACACTAGCAAGCAAGCTGTCACGCATGCATTCTACGTGGTATGCTGGGGTGGCTGTCAGAATGTAGCTTAGCTAGTTTATCACTTCATTCCACACGTACCTGCAGCAGCCTTGCAGGTCTTGGTCTTGGGGTCCAGTTCGTAGCCCTCCTCACACTCACACTTGTAACTTCCCAGGATGTTCACACAGATCTGGGTGCAGGTGTCTGGCTCGGCACACTCATCAATGTCTGCAGGAGGAGGAAAACAAGTTTAGAGGTCAGAAGACAGGGTCAGGGGTCAGTCAGGGGTCAGTGACGTAGAGTCATTACAATCTTCTGAGCGGCGTTCAGAGTCATATAACACTGTTATATAAACGTTTATTTCCTGCTCACCTTCACATTTCTTGTTGTCCTTCCCCAGAATGTACCCAGCAGGACAGGAGCAGTTGAAGCCAATCTTCAGGTCAGTACAGGTGTGAGAGCAACCGCCCTTATTGGTCAAACACTCGTTGTTGCCTGCAGAATCAAACCGAAACTCAGTTAGAAGAAATCTATATCTAGAAATCTATAAGAAACAACCATCATCCTCAATGTCCATGATGACAGCCTTTTTCCTTAGGCAAGACTAAACCAGCGACCTCACCCTTTACAACCACTAACTAGTTTGGCCAGACCAGACTGGCCTGAACTACTTGGCTAGCTGTCCCCATCATATTTTCCTAGCTGGGATGTGGTCTCTCTCCTCTGTTTTCCACTGAATGGTATGTTGGTGTTAACGGAGTACCCTATGGTCCCAGGGTCAAAAGTAGTGACCTATATAGGGATTAGGTTGCCATTTGGGACGCAGTATATTTCTATGGTACAAACTCACCACACTCGCTGATAGGTTCGTCGGACATGTCTCGGCAGTCTTTCTGCCCGTTGCACACCTTGTCCATGGTGATGCACTCCCCACTCTTACACCTGAAGTTATCCAGGCCCTTACACTCATCCACTGGGGGGAGAATAAGAAAGAGGAGAATATTATTAGAAATACAGTACATCTATAGAGAGTGTGTGTGTGTGTGTGTGTGTGTGTGTGTGTGTGTGTGTGTGTGTGTGTGTGTGTCCATTAGGGCTGAGCCTCACCGCTCTTGCAGTCTATCTCATCGCTCTGATCCCTGCAGTCAAACTGGCGGTCACACTGATGGCTACCATGGATACAGGAGCCATCGCTACACTGAAACTCGTCTGGCCGGCAAGTGGGCCGACCTACAGAGAGAGAGAGAGCGAGAGAGGGAGGGAGAGAGAGAAAAAAAAGAGAGAGGTTAGATAAACAATACAACAAGGGGGAGACAGATGAACAGATAAAGAAAGAGGGATTGGGATTTTCTCTTAAGAGCCTGTTAGTTTAATATCTGTTCATACAGTATATCTTGGAAGATAAACATTTGTTTTTGTTAACACTAAACTAAATAAGCTTACTTCTGTCTTTGAAAAAAATGTATGTTTCAGAGAGAAAGGAAATAAACAGAGTAGAATATTGTCAAAGAAATTCCCACTCACTGCAATTGGTTTCATCTGAATTATCCTGACAGTCCTTGCCTCCATCACACCTCCAACTCCTATGGACGCACTCCCCACTCCCACAGTGGAACTCATGTAGCCCACAAGGCTTTGTTGTCGGCTTGGTGTCCCTCCCGGCACAGTTCTGGGGCCACTCATCTGAACCGTCGGCACAGTCTGCGTCGCCGTCACAGGCCCAGAGACGCGGTACACACACAGTGTTGTTACACTGGAATGCGTTGGGACCACAGGTGACGGTGGGACAGGAAGTCTCGTCAGAACCATCGGAACAGTCATTGTCCTTGTCGCACACAAAGGAGACGGAGACGCACTGACCGTTGGAGCAGCGGAACTCATTATCAGTGCAGTTCTTTGCGACTGGAAGAAGGACGGGAGAGAAAGAGAGATGGAGGGTTAGGAATATGGAAGGTTTGGAACTGGGTGATACAGTATTTTGACTCTATTGACCCTTTAGGATGTTATTATGTCTGAAATAAAAATGTTATTGTCACTAAAATAACATGAGAGGTTTTTGTATAGGGGTTCAATGGGTACAGAGTAGACACAAGGACCATAGTCATGTGGTGAAAGTACCAGTTAGTGATTACAAACTGAAGTCTTAACACATCATCGTTGATTGTAATCAGTGATGAACAGAACAGTTTGGTCTCCAGTATGCTGGGGAATGCAATGTAGTCTATCCGGTATGTCAAAGAGAGAAGAAATGGCTACAGCATATACCATGTTGGACTAGACTAGTGAATGTAAATATGTAGGATCTTAATTTGACACTGTTTGCTACAGAAGGAAAATAATCCTGCAGCAACAGGAAATGTGAATTATTATGTGGATTATAATTAGTGGATATTTCTGTAGAGGTTGATACATTTTTCGTAAGGGAAAATCAAGCTTCATAAGCCTTTTTAAACCTCAAATATACTACAATTTTAACATTCTCCTGCGACAGGGTGACCAAATTAAGATCCTTCATCTGTACTGTTATCTTACCACAGCTCTTCTCATCAGCTCCATTTTCACAGTCATCTTTGCCATCACACTGCCATGTTCCAGAGATACACTTGTTCAGTGGGCCTCCACAGCTAAACTCAGTGGGCAGGCAGGTCTTAGCCTCTGGACAGACAGAGAGACATGAACAGACAGAGACGTTAGAGTCTGTGTGACACCTTTTAGCAGTTATATCTTATCTGAAGACGAGACGGAGGAGGAGGAGGAGGAGGACACAGGGAGAAGGAGGATGAGGAAGAAGAGTATGAAAAAGAAGAAGAGAGGGAAGAGAAGGAGGATGAGATGAAAGAGGAGAGAGAAGAAGAAGAAGTTAAAGAGGAGGAATAAGAGGAGGAGGAGGAGTCGGTTACTCACCACAGGTGGCTGGCAGCTCGTCAGTTCCGTCACCACAGTCATCACTTCTGTCACACACCCACCGGCTGGTGATACATTTCCCGTTTCCACACCTGAACTGCCTTGACCCACATGTATACGCAGAGCCTAGGGGGAAGAAAAACAGAGGAGAACTGTAAATGATTGACAGACAGGACACATTTAGTCTTTCATAAATCTATATAAGTGTAATATACAAGGTAGACGTTTTAACAGAGTGATTTGATACGGTCTCAGTTTTTACAATATAGGGCAATAAATTAATTATATATATTTTCTGTCATGTGACACTAGTACCACATAACATTAGGTTCACGCAGAGGAGAGAAAGGGTCTGTAGTAGTGACGGATGCTAACTAACATTTAACTAAGTAACTTCCCTCGGTTAGTTAATGTTCAACAACGCTCGCTGTCAACAGAGGGCAATCATCTGATGGCCCTCTAAGATTGTCGGTGAGAAGAGCACACCCTCTGGGACCAGCAATTATGATAAGAGCTACAGTAGTGAGAGTCCAGAGATAAAGGAACAGGATATGAGTTAATATGACTACAATATGGAGCATTTCTAAACAGGAAGTAAAGGAGTTTCCCATGGGAGACTTATCTCTTGTCATTCACACACTGGAGCTACTGTGTCTCATGGACTTTCAGCAGACAGTGAGAACTTGACGGCCATTTTGTAACGCACTCAAGAATGTTGCTTGGCATCCCCTGTTTGTGTGTTTATCATGTAAACTTAAAAACGAAGGAAATTAGTGCAGGACAAGAGGTTGCCCAACCACACAAGTGTCAACTCAACCACACACCATTGTCCCACATATACAGCATCCGGTAAGGGAAAGTGAATCAACTTATAGCCCTACTGTACAGACTTGAGCAAGGAAATCAATATCTAGTTTCTGACAGTAGACCTATGAATGAATACCACTGAATTGTTTGAGTAGCCTATTCAACAGTGAAATTAGATTTAAACCCAAAATGACCCATCTTATTTTGGGTTGCTGAGGTCACAACCTTGTTGAACTCAACCGACCAATCAAAGCGAAGAGGTCTTCAACAAGGAAGTAAGAGCCAACAGGTAGAGCTAGCATGGAGCCTTTAATATTCTGCAAGGTCTCAGTCAGTTTATCTCCCTCCACTGTCAAATTCCGCTGTGCCTGAGGCAACAGAGTATGAGTCAGAGCCTACGGCTGTCTATTTAAGACAATGAAAGGGGGAGGAGTCATAATCACACCACCAGCTGCTGATTGGCCCTTGAGGGACATGCTTCATAATAACAAGAGCACTAGTGAGAGCCACAGGAGGGAGGTGGGGAACAACCGGTCACGACACCAGGAAGTTTCTGAACTCTAGCTGTTGGATGTTGACACTTATAATAGTAACCGCGGCTACACCCACATGACTCAAGTCGTAAAGTCGTTTGCTACACAGAGAGTTAGTGGAATTGTTTCAAAAGATCGAAAGATAGAGGATGCTTGCTCAATCTATTGGCATGTGATGTCACCAATGCTACCACCTTCCTGTAGACATGTGGACTATCATGTCATAAGACTATCTTGTCTTGAGAAATGTTGGCCTGACTTGATCAATCAGCGCTTTCATGGGAAAGAAACAACAACTGTTGAACCCCTCTCCTCAAATGCTACCATAGCTTAAATGTTGTGACCCAGGCACTGTAACCGCCAAGACTGTAGCTGTGTTTCCAGTGAACCCAACACACACACAGTCCCACACACACGCATCCCAGGCTGGGCGTGCTGCCAGATGTGGAGGTTCCAGGAATAGTTTCCCCCCCATCCTATTCCAGCTGTTCTTGGGGAGAGTGGTGATACAGTTACGAGTCCGGCCCACTGTTAGCTCGCCCTGAGACTTATATCGTCTCTCAAGTGCAAGTGAAAACGGAGACATTACTTGGCCCGACACGCACTCTGCCTCTGTCTTTCCATGATCCTCTCTGTCTCCCCTCCCCCTTTTCTCTCTGTCTGTCTCTCCTCTTTCCCCACACTCTCAGTCTGTATATGTGTCGTCGTCCTCTCTCCTCTTTCTATCTCCTCTATCTCTGTCGTTGTCTTTTAACCTTTGTTTCTCATCTCTCTGGTTAAATCAAAAGTGAGTAATGTTCTGGCCCTGTTGATCTCCTAACTCTTTCTCTCCCTCCCTCTCTCCCTCTCTCCTTCTTGGCTGAGTGAAAAATGGTAATCCTACAGGCTGTGTTTTAATTTCCTCTCCTGCTAATCTTCTGTCCCATCATCTACAAAATGTGTCACAAGCCTCTAAAGCTGCATACTGTGTTCTCTCTAGAATTCTCTCTCTAGGTCACAAGTCTCTCAACCTCCAGCAGCGTAGCCCACTGGACTCTCTCAACAGGCATCTGTGTGTATGTTAGACTGAACGCCACAACAATCTCTACCATTCTCTCTCTGGGTTGCAAATCTCCATTCCCAAGCATACTGTACTGCACTCTCTCTGTGTAGCCTGTACGATTAGAAATACATTGGGTAATAGAGGAGTTGTACTGTCTTAAACTTAGTCTCTAATTGAAATACAGTGGGTGAGAGTTATTTTCCCAGGATGTTGTAAATGGCTTCTTTAAAAAAAAAAAAGCCCTGCCAGATCTGAATGGAAACCTCTTTCCATTGACTAGCTTTGAACGTGAGGTATTATCAACGTCAGAGGCCAAGTTTAGCTTACATTTTAACCAAAAAACCTCCTGCTGAAAGGATTGGGCCACACCATTGCAATACATAGCTGTTTCTCCCAGTGTTGCTGTGTTGTGACCTCAGAGTGTATATGTGTGTGTGTGTTGTGCATATCATTGATCGGTAACTAAACCATGTAGTTGGCGTAGTAACCAAGTACAGAAGACGGAGTAAGTTTATATGTGGTACACTGTTCAGGTTACAGTTAATTATTATTTAAACAAACATAATCCTAAAATATAAGTTTGGTTCCTGTCTGCCTAACTCCATTTTGGGCCCACTCAATGCAGTCTGCAGACTGTCTGTACAGTTACTGTGAGTCACCATATGGGCATTCTGTTTGTCTTGGAGGTTGGGTCTAAACTAAATGAAGATAACAACGACGGGGTGATTTCTCTGTCGCGATTTCTTGAGGGATAATAGTTGTATTGTATTACATTGGTTTTCTTTACAATTTATCTACTAAAAAACTGTCTTGGGGAATCAATATCAGACAAAGTGAGTGGAAAAACCCTGTTGTATTTTGAGTGGAACACTACTTTAACAAATCTACCCAGTTCTACCAGAAGAGTCTTTTTCATTAGTTACAACTAATCCCATTCAAACTAGCTCTGCATGCAGCCTGTAAACTACTGTGTAACAATCTCAGAATCTAAGAACCAAAAAGCCATTATAAGCAACATTCCGTATTCACCAATCAGCACATTCTTTGGTGTATCTCTTTCTGCCTGCCTGTCTGTCTCCATGTCGGTCTGTCTTGCAAATGGAATTACCGGCAAGTCACCTGATTTGCATTCTCCTTCCTATGCCTGATGCCATCCCCACCAAATTTGATCCACGGGGGGAGGAGAGGAGAGGGAGGGAGAGAGAGAGAGAAACAAAGAGAGAGAGACTTATAGACAGAGCGAGGCAGAGACTAGTCATGAGGGGGTTGACTTATAACCCGCAGTCCCAGTGGTTATATCAGCGGGTTAAATAAAGAGAAACAATACCTTAAAAATATCCATAAATGTATAATTCTAGTGCAATTTATATCTATATGGCTACATTGAGGTTTTTATTTCATTATTTTATTTTCTGGTATTAGTGCGTAAGATTAACTGTACACCTACACAGCCAATCGCCAAGTAATCGCCAAGTAATTTCATTCAATAAGACAAAACTGCGAAAGGAGAGTTGAAAATAAAGAGAAGGGAAGGCCAGAAAAGTAATGTTTGGGAAAGATGAAGTGGTTAAAGAGGACGATAGCAGTGCCAGCGATGTTATGTGTGATTGTGAGGCGCTATACAAATTAGACCGTCACAAGACGGGACGTCAAATAGTCCCATGTCAAGGTAACTGTACTGCCTACTGTTTAGAAGGGTTAAATGGAGACTGAGATCTGGACACTGACTACAACCTCTCACACAGCCTTCATAATAACTCCTGCTGAATTAAGCATTTCTTGCAGGAAAATTATACACCAAATGTAGGCAAAATTTGGACTTGGGAACAGGAGTGGAGGAATATGATTTATTTCTGCATCTTGAGAGAATGCAATGCTCAGTTAGATGCCATCTGTAGAGGTGCTGTCTTCATCAGAAAAGCTGATAGTGTTTCAACCACATAAAATATGCGTAGAAGCCCAACTGGAATCTTATCAGAAACACATGTTTTCACAGCTTTCTTTCTCCTTACAACTGGTCAAACTGATGTCAAACAATGGTTGGGTGTGGGGCCTCAAATCTTCACTTTATCACAGATAGTCAGGCGTTTGTGGGTGAATAAACAGCTGACCCGCGCACCGCTAGCAGAGACACACAGCTGACCACAGCTGCCATCTGCACAAGGCCTTAATGTAGTTAGGTGCTTGTTGGATGCAGCCAATTTACTGTAAGAGCCTATCCACAGCTGGAGGCTCACAGTCAAATAGAGGAAGCCCTATTTGCAGACAGACAGTGCTCACTTATTGTAATGCCTACTGTCTTAAAAGGTTAGCTCTTGCGGCAAGTTACATCATGACCTGAATAGACCTTTAAATGGCTGCCTACATACAACGGAAATCACTTTGATTGATTTAGCCGTGCTGCTGAGAGAGAGAGAGAGCAAGAGAGCTAGAAAGAGACAGTGAAGGAGAGAGAAAAAGATAGAGAAAGTTAGAGAGAGAGGGACAGAAAGAGAGAGCAGGAGAGAGAGAAAAGAGAGAGAGAGCGAGAGAGAGCGAGCGAGCGAGCGAGAGACATTTAATTGAGAGTCCCTATCTCCCCATTTTCATTAGGTTCTATTAATAAACAATACACTCCACCAACTGCCTTCTTGATGACAACTTGACCATGTAAGGTCATTCAACGTTGTTGCTACGGATGGAAGAGAAAGAACATGCTCTCTAAACACCAGGCCCCAGTCTGTAATAGACTTTCCACTAGCCCCAAATGTCATCCATGTAATCTTTTACATATTTCAACTAGAACGCTGCACCCCACTCTTACACACACTCCACACTGGCTTCCAGTCGAAGCTCACATCCACTACAAGACCATGGTACTTTCCTACGGAGCAGCAAGAGGAACTGCCCTTCCTACCTTCAGGCTCTGCTCAAACCCTACAGCCCAACCAGAGCACTCCATTCTGCTACCTCTGGTCTCTTGGCCCTCCCACCCCTACAGGAGGGCAGCCCCCGCTGAGCCCAGTCCAAGCTCTTCTCTGTCCTGGCACCCCAACGGTGGAACCAGCTTCCCCCTGAAGCTAGGACAGCAGAATCCCTGCCCATCTTCTGAAAACATCTGAAACCCTCCCTCTTCAAAGAGTATCTTAAATAATCCCACAAAAATAAATCAAAAGCCTTTCGTGGACTTACACTCACACTTGACCCCGCCCCCTTCTAGCTCTGACTTTGCTGAGAGCTACTTTATTGAGGAAAAATATACTTATTATGACTGAGATATGTGTTTGTCCCACCTAGCTATTTTAAGATGAAAACTGTAAGTCACTCTGGACAAGAGCGTCTGCTAAATAACTAAAATGTCAATGTAAAATTAGAGCAGCAACACCAACAGTGTATGAAAGGCTACACTGGATGATAATAGGCGGACGATCCATAAAGGTCAAAGGTGAGGCTATTATTGGAGTCCTCATCAACGCCAGTCAGTGTGTATGACAGGCTTGTTCCTTTAAGTTAGTTTGCCTATGTATTTCTGCTGGGCAGTGACACACACACAAACACAGCGGCAAGAAAAGTGTATGTTTGTATACACAAATCTTGCCAAAGGTCAGGGCTTGGTCTTTCCATAGCAACCGATTCATTTAGAACTAGTTGACGCGTGCACTGATGGTCATCTGTCAAGATGTTAAACCAACAGAACTCAATCTATACTAGTTTATCCAACTGCATTTGGCTTATACTAGTTAATCTAACTGCACTTAGTTTATACTAGTTCATCCAATTCCACTTTGACCTTCATTGTGTGGTTATTGAAGGTGTTTTTACATGCCACTGGTGACTGATTGAGAGATCTGGTGTGTTAGGAGAAATTACATCATGCTACGCCTATCAGATGTTCTTAGTGCTGCATGAGGATTATTCTAGAATCTATTCTATTCTAAAACCACTGATGCAACTCTACAGGGATTCTCCCATTACTCTCCGTTGTGTCAACTAATACAGCCCCTTGGGGTCCCACAAATACAGACACACACACGCATACACTCACAGACATACACACTCTACACACTTCAGCAGCAGATTTAATCGCTACATTAATGAATACCTTGAACTAGAATAACTGGACGGAAGTTCTAATCTTCAAACCCTGGGAGCAGGAGTTAGTCTGCATCCCAAATGGTTTGGTCCCGTAGGGCTCTGCTCAAAAGTAGTGCACTTAAAGTACACACCTTCAAGATTGAGGGATTACAGTAGAACGGGGCCACAACTGGACTAATACACAACACAATGCTAAGCCTATTACATTTAATTGTTGATGCCAATTGAGAATGTATTTTGACATAGGCTACATCTAACCTACAAATGCATAACATGTGTGATCAAGAAGGTCTCTGCAACTAACTATCAGAATTTTGTCGCAAAATAGGCTATCCAAAGGTGTAAAATAAAACCATTAAAAGTCGAAGTTATCCTATTTCCTCTTGCCACACGGTACAGAAGCTATGTAGATGCCCTCTTGCCACACGGTACAGAAGCTGTGTAGATGCCCTCTTGCCACACGGTACAGAAGCTGGGTAGATGCTCTCTTGCCGCGCCCTTTCTCGTTGACAACCGGCTTTTTCCACCAACACATCACGCCCACCGGTAAAACCAGACAACCTTGACAAGTAGGCCTACCCGATGTGACGAGCCTATTTCTCATTCTGATTGGCTCGCTGGCTACATACTATTTGAAGAACAGCCAATCGACTTCCCGAGCGTAGCTTTCATTCATAAGGACGAAATAGATACATTTAAACTTTTATAGATGTAATAAACTATCGTTTTCACAATGCAGCTTATAATTTTGAATGAGATTAAATGAATAAGAGTCGCCGTCGTTGATAATATGTTTAAATTAACCTTTAATCGGCTTTGAAAGGGAACATGTCTTGAACAGGTGCTAGCGCTTGACTCTCAATGTCAACAACATTCTCCTCTCTTGCGCACTAAACCCACTATTACAAGTTCAGCCTAGGACACGAGAATGTTAACGGATATAAACTCGACTGGTATTAAAGCACCAACATATACATTAATTCAGAAAATGTTAAAACATGTCATGTTGTAAGTAATTTATAGATGTCAGATCGTTTAGACTAGAGAACCCAAATGGCAAAACCCGCTCTGCACTCAGCCGGAGTCAGCCCAAAAAATACGCATCATACGCATCTTGCATGATACAATTGACTTCACATTCTTACCTGTCAGAGAAAAAGAGTGGAAAAGCAACACCAGGCAACATGCTGAAAGCCCGGTGATTCCCGCACGAGTCGGTGGCATCTTTTTTTTGTCCTTCCACGCAATTCGAAGGGTTTCTTCTTGGTCTAATATCGACCCCCGGCACGCAAAAATGTTGACAGCTAGCCTACTGAACAGCACTATTTCAACTCAACTGAGAGATGCTTCTCTGTCTTTGTGGATGTTACAGTCACAGCTAAAACAAACTGGGGTAAACGATTGACTGTTGTTTGGGTATATAGAGAAGACCCACTGTGCCTGTTAGGACTAAATGCCAGAGAGAAATATTAGATGTTTGAGTCACTTCTGACTATTTCTATGTGGTCCTATAAGTGGGCGGGATCAGCATAAGTGGGCGGGATCAGCAGAGTGGTGTGATATTTGAAATTCGACATCAGCACCGCAGGGGTGGAGCTACAGCCGTGACCAAGAGAGAGAGAGAGAGAGAGAGAGAGAGAGAGAGAGGGGGAGAGAGCCACCCAACCGCAATGTTACTGTTATCATTATATGATTGGGCTGGCTGACCTCGCCTTGCCTCTCCTGACCCTCTCTCAATTTCATTTAAATTTCAATTTAAGGGGCTTTATTGGCATGGGCAGGGCCGGCCCTAGCTATTTGGTTTTGGGGCCCCCCAACTCGCGGGTAAAACTTTTGGTGGTCTCCCTCTTGATGGTCTCCATTTTGCCATGAGGCATTGAGAAAATGTTGTGGTTTTAAAGCAAATTGGGGGGGTTGGGGGCCTGCTAGCGGCTGGGGGCCCTAAGCGACCCCTTATATTGCTCATGGGAAATATATGTTTACATTGCCAAAGCAAGTGAAATAGATCATACACAATGTGAAATAAACAATAACACAATTATAGTAAACATTACACTATTATGTCTATATACAGTGTTGTAATGATGTGTAAATAGTTTCTCTCTCTCTCTCTTGGTATGTGGGAGGGGTGGCAGGGTGTGTGTATCCCCCCCCTCCTGTGCGTGTGTGTGTGTCATCTGATCTCCCCCTGAGAGAAATTGAGAGAGAGCGTGTGTGTATACATACAGGAGTCCTCACGTGTGTGTAAAGTCTGTGTGCGTGACCAGATGTTATACTTCAGCCCATAGCATGGGTCCCTTACCTTTGAAGCAGTAGTGCATCAGAGTCAATGTTGTTGACATGCTACCTCAAGGCAAGAGGCCAGGTCCCAATGTTGTTGACATGCTACCTCAAGGCAAGAGGCCAGGTCCCAATGTTGTTGACATGCTACCTCAAGGCAAGAGGCCAGGTCCCAATGTTGTTGACATGCTACCTCAAGGCAAGAGGCCAGGTCCCAATGTTGCTGACATGCTACCTCACAGCAAGTAGCCAGGTCCCAGTGCCCATGAATTTACCTACACTACACGCTATTCGCTGCACGCTTCGGTCATACAGAAATCATAGTAAATACAAGGGAAGTGAGGAGAGTCATTATTACCATACCAACACAGAGGCCCTCAGAATTCCTTTCCATAAAATTCTAGGAGATACATCTTCCCAACATTCCCATTGAGGTTTTACACTCAGGGAGTGAGAGGCAGGCCGGTTTTGTAGCTGGCACATTTACACAAATCATGTGTGAAAGAACATTTCATGTTTTTCTGTTGTGTTCATGAAGAAGAAAAATTAAAAACAGTTTGGTGGAGGTAAAATCATATTTAATTTTTGTAAGTGTTATACAATTTTCCGATAACAACAATAAGCCACCTTACTGTAAATGTAGGAATGTATCTTTGTTGAATGACAACCGATAGGTATTACTGGGCTACATGGAGCCTATTGTAAGTATTCCATAAGAAAATGGCCTATCCAGTAGCGAAATCATTGCCAAATGCTTTGCAGAGAATTTGCAAGATAGTTTAAAGAAGATAGAGTCCAATTTTACGAAATACACTAGCAGCCTTCGACAGCTGTGTCAATCTAAGCTTCAATGGTATGTTCTTGGCCATAGAAAAGTATTTGAAAACGGTTACCCAATACAATTGTAGTTTCAATGTTACTCCCATGAAGTGCCATTTACAGAAGATAACAGTTATGATGTAAGCTGCCACATTCTATTCCATATCAAAACCGGTCTAAGAATCCAGTAGCAATTCTGTTGCACTGTTATCAATTTTAACATAAATAATAGTAGCTCCTCCATGAATTTAAAGCTTTTTCTCGCAGCAGATTTGTGAACTTAGACAGGCTTTTGTTTTTGGAACATTTTGTAAATGAATGGAACATTCAAAATATCTAAATCAACCAGACACTACTTTACATACTGTAAAGTCTATCCTAAGCCAATGGCAGCCTGCTATCGGTAATCAAATGTTCATAATTTCTACCACATCCTGTTTGTAGCCTAGTTTATCTAAGTAAGCAACGTGGGCAGATTTGCAAAACAAATTTAAGGCTCAATGAATATTGCAAAACATAAGTCTTGTAGATAATAAATGCTTTACTGTATGTGAAATATGACTAGAGTGAACAGGCCCTAATAGGAGTCCTATTGGCTGAAGTAATTGGGGTATTTCGGTTGTTGAGCAAGATGCTTTGACTCCCAAGGTTGTGACAGACAGTTCAAAACAGATTCAGTAACTTGTATTACGACCTGGTTTATAGTTCGTAACATCATAGGGAGACCAGACATTACTTACATGAAAAAAGGATTACATTTATTCAACTAAATAATAATAAATACAAAAATGTAACATAAGCTGTGGACATTTGTAGGATCAGTAATGCCTGCAGTGTGTGGATGAGTGGAGAGGGTGTTGTATTGGCTGATGTGGACACCCTTTATAGCCTGCAGGCCAAGCCTGTCCAGGTGCGCCACATCAGCTGACGATCCTCTCAGCTCTGCCCACTGGCCTCCTGCAACAAACAGACTACCAAGCAGGAGATCCCAGCAGAGTGGGAGGGATGTCACACTTGGAAGAGAAAATACCTGTAAATCACACCAGCCAGCATATCTATCTATATATCTATTTATATATCCTCTCCTCTCCTAGTCTACCACTCCTCCTCTCCTAGTCGACCACTCCTCCTCTCCTCTCCTAGTCTACCGCTCCTCCTCTCCTCTCCTAGTCTACCACTCCTCCTCTCCTCTCCTAGTCTACCGCTCCTCCTCTCCTCTCCTAGTCTACCACTCCTCCTCTCCTCTCCTAGTCTACCACTCCTCCTCTCCTCTCCTAGTCTACCACTCCTCCTCTCCTCTCCTAGTCTACCACTCCTCCTCTCCTCTCCTAGTCTACCACACCTCCTCTCCTCTATCCACCCTCTCTAGTTGCTTAGAGTTCATCTTGGAAAGTCAGACATTTTCCTAGAATCTATTAAAGGCAACTCTGGGAACTCTCCACTGTAAAATCACTAGGAATTTACACACAAGAAAATGTCATAATGACATTTCCCACACACACCCCTAGTGGACGCAAGGAAAGACCGAGAGGTAGTCTGTGAGCAAGCCCATTGGAATGGAGATAGAGATTCTGAGAGTGTGGGGTGGTTCTAATGTTTATAGAATGTGAGTTGATCCATGGGGTGATCCTGTGTGCGTGTAAGAGGGGGAAGCCTTGTTGATGTTTATAGAATGGAGGAAATCTTTGTGTATAGGTGATACATGTGTGTTTGTGTTTCAGTAGGCGGAGGGGTTAGTTAGTTATCAGTTATAAGATAAGATGGTACTTTAAAAATGTACAGTTCACTCCTGGTCGGCCCCTGTTAGCTGTCTCCTGCTAGTGAGGTGTGTGTGTGTGTCTGCCTGTCTGTGTGTGTGGACCTGAAAGTGTCCCACAGTTGTTGGCTGGATGTCCTTTGGGTGATGAACCATTATTGATACACACAGGAAACTGTTGAGCGTGAAAAACCCAGCAGTGCTGCAGTTTTTGACAAAAACAGGTGCGCCTGGCACCTACTACCATACCCCGTTCAAAGGCACTTCAATATTTTGTCTTGCCCATTCACCCTCTGAATGGCACACATACACAATCCATGTCTCAATTGTCTTAACATTTAAAAATATTTGTTTAACCTGTCTCCTCCCCTTCATCTACACTGAATGAAGTGGATTTAACAAGTGACATCAATAAGGGATCATAGCCTTCACCTGGATTCACCTGGTCAGTCTATGTCATGGAAAGAGCAGGTGTTCATAATGTTTTGTACAATCAGTGTATACGTTTACCGTGAGATATAATGAGTACATTGGTCTAATCACCAAAACACAACATAATGAGCTTGTGATTTTAGTAAAGCAGTGTGACCCCACTGATCAAAAAGACCCCAGGAACTTAATGTTGGTAGATGAACAGATGTTACAGATGTTACAGCAGGTGCAGTATTGGCCAATACAGTACTTTAATACCGTAATATATTCAGTTTAGGTAGCAGACACTGATCCAAAGTGCCAACAGTCCACACATTTTGGTATGTGACCCCAGTGGAAATCGAACCCTGGTGTTGCTAGTGCCAGGCTCTTATGAACTGAGTCATGTACAGGACCACTACAACACATAAGTACAATACAATACTGTAAAATACAATACGCGATTACAATACAGGTAAAATATGTAGGATTGCCATCCCCATGAGCGTACCACCTTCCTTCAGGCCATGGATGAATACTTTGAATACTTTCTGAACACATTGTACATATATACAGTACATAGTCTTAGTGTATGTACATTCCTTACCTACACATAGATGTAGACAGACTGACATAGAAAGAGACAAGTGTATGTTAATCCCCTACCTACATATGACAGAATGGCATGACTGAAGAAGAAGAAATAGTAGTAACAGAAATAATTTTGTACTGAGTTAATCATCATACCTGTCATCTATTGTTCATGGGCAATAAACTGTTATTTTCAATCCTTATCCATTCCTATTTAGATATGGGTGGTCAAATATGTAACTTATTAGGTGGAAATGTTCACTACACAACATACACTATGGCCTTGACATCCTTTAAGTTATCAAACTAAACATGGTTTATGACAGTTGTGACTTCCTGTCATTGTAAACTACATTATCTTCTACAGGAAGGAACACGGGTGAACAGGAAGTGGATTTGGGTCAACTGCCCGACTGAACCTTCCTGTTAAGGTATCCGTAGTAACTCTGTTGTAGGGTTAGGGTTAATGCTAGGTTTAGGGTTGAACCGAGATGTGGACATGAAGCTATAGGGCTAGGGTTGGGGACCAGGGTTATGTTTGAACCAGGGTGTTGACATGAGGCTAGGGTTAGGGTTAAGGTTGAACCAGGGTGTTGACATGAGGCTAGGGTTAGGGTTAAGGTTGAACCAGGGTGTTGACATGAGGCTAGGGTTAGGGTTAAGGTTGAACCAGGGTGTTGACATGAGGCTAGGGTTAGGGTTAAGGTTGAACCAGGGTGTTGACATGAGGCTAGGGTTAGGGTTAGGGTTAAGGTTGAACCAGGGTGTTGACATGAGGCTAGGGTTAGGGTTAGGGTTAAGGTTGAACCAGGGTGTTGACATGAGGCTAGGGTTGAGGATAGGGTTAGGGTTGAACCAGGGTGTTGACATGAGGCTAGGGTTAGGGTTAGGGTTAAGGTTGAACCAGGGTGTTGACATGAGGCTAGGGTTGAGGCTAGGGTTAGGGTTGAACCAGGGTGTTGACATGAGGCTAGGGTTAGGGTTAAGGTTGAACCAGGGTGTTGACATGAGGCTAGGGTTAGGGTTAGGGTTAGGGTTAAGGTTGAACCAGGGTGTTGACATGAGGCTAGGGTTAGGGTTAGGGTTAAGGTTGAACCAGGGTGTTGACATGAGGCTAGGATTAAGGTTAGGGTTAAGGTTGAACCAGGGTGTTGACATGAGGCTAGGATTAAGGTTAGGGTTAAGGATGAACCAGGGTGTTGACATGAGGCTAGGATTAAGGTTAGGGTTAAGGTTGAACCAGGGTGTTGACATGAGGCTAGGATTAAGGTTAGGGTTAAGGATGAACCAGAGTGTTGACATGAGGCTAGGATTAAGGTTAGGGTTAAGGTTGAACCAGGGTGTTGACATGAGGCTAGGATTAAGGTTAGGGTTAAGTTTTAACCAGGGTGTTGACATGAGGCTAGGGTTAGGGTTAAGGTTGAACCAGGGTGTTGACATGAGGCTAGGATTAAGGTTAGGGTTAAGGATGAACCAGGGTGTTGACATGAGGCTAGGGTTAGGATTAGGGTTAAGGTTGAACCAGGGTGTTGACATGAGGCTAGGATTAAGGTTAGGGTTAAGGTTGAACCAGGGTGTTGACATGAGGCTAGGATTAAGGTTAGGGTTAAGGATGAACCAGGGTGTTGACATGAGGCTAGGATTAAGGTTAGGGTTAAGGTTGAACCAGGGTGTTGACATGAGGCTAGGATTAGGGTTAGGGTTAAGGTTGAACCAGGGTGTTGACATGAGGCTAGGGTTAGGGTTAGGGTTAAGGTTGAACCAGGGTGTTGACATGAGGCTAGGGTTAGGGTTAAGGTTGAACCAGGGTGTTGACATGAGGCTAGGGTTAGGGTTAAGGATGAACCAGGGTGTTGACATGAGGCTAGGGTTAGGGTTACTACTGTTACCGAAAACTGTTGCCCAACAGAAGCTGTAAAGTAGTGATTACATTCCTACACTCCTTGTTGATAATGATTACTCATTTCCATCACAATCTACTGTGCATTCTGGATTATTCTGATTATTTTGCTGCTGAATCAAGGTGTTCACTGTCACACCTATGAATCAGTGACTCCTATCACAATGGATATGTCTCTTTCAGACAGAGTACAACATTTAGCATTTAAGAACGAGACATCCTGACTGAGCAACACTGACTGATCCTATCAGACAGACAGACAGACAGACAGACAGACAGACAGACACAGGCAGGCAGCCAGCCAGACAGACAGACAGACAGACAGATAGATAGCTTCCCCACTCGCCACCCCACATCCTTCCTCGAACTGGGAGAACATGAGCTGCCGCCCCTCCCCCTTGACAGATGTAAACATCTGTGTGTGCGTGTGTGTGTGTGTTCCTCCCGAGGTCCAGACAAGGGGTTCCTAGAAGTCAGGAAGTGTTCCTCGCAGCACGGCTCCAGAGAGAGAAACCCTGGGGCCCCTGTCAAAACACCCACACTCTATTGCCATCAACTCGCCGCCCTAGAGAGACTGCACAGTATACTGACCATTCTCTATCCTGTGCCAACTGTCAGTGCTCCACATAAATAAACAACAGTTCTGATTGGTGTAATCCAGATTGTTTATATCAGTCAGATAGAACCATTAATTTATTGGACCTCTTGTAATGTTGTGGACAAAGATGAAATGTGTTAATTTTTTTTGTACTTTTCTCCCCAATTTTGTGATCCAATTGGTAGCTACAGTCTTGTCCCATCGCTGCAACTCCGCTACGGACACGAGAAGGTCGAGAGCCATGCGTCCTCTGAAACACGACCCTGCCAAGCCGCACTGCATCAATATGTTGGAGGAAACACCGTCCAGCTGGCGACCGAGGTCAGCTTGCAGGCGCCCGGGCAGCCTTAAGAGCAAGTGTGTGTCGCTAGAGCTCAATGGGACAAGGAAATCCCGGCCGGACGACACTGGGCCAATTGTGCACCGCCTCTGGGGTCTCCTGGTCACGGCCGGCTGTGACACAGCCTGGGATCGAACCCGCATTTTCAAATCTGAGAGTAAATAGAGCCAAATATATTTATAAAAGTCACCTTGTCCAAGAGAGATTTACACGGTCATCAAAACGTCCAGCCAGAGTAAACCTATACGAAACACAGCCCTTATTTTAACAACATGCTGTGTGTGACTGCTGTCTTTCTATCGGCCAAAAAGTGCAGTCTCCTACATGGAGTGTTCTGATAGTGATGGCATTAGGCTACCATAGGTTGTATAAGCAATGTGGTTGTGGTTGTTGTTGGTAGCATTATACATGTGGATGCTATCTCTGTGGGAGTGGCTGCCTGAAGCTCGGCTCAGCCTCAGGCCTGTTTGAAGGGAGTTGTATGCCTTGAGTGATACCATGTTTCTGTTAGTTTTTATAGATTTTTTAGTTTAATAAAGTTTTGGAAGATTTTTTCCCCCACTGGGTCCAGTAGCCACGATTCGCCACCACAAAAATAATAATAGATATAAAGACTGTTACAATGCCCCCGGTCTCTCATAATTACTCTGGAAGAAAATTACAAGTCCTTACTGTCTGAGACCGAGTCAAGACCACTTAGTAAAAATGTATCCGACACCGAGACAGGTCAATACTACAACACTAATCTGAGAGCTTGAGGTCGGTTGGCACGAGGAAAAGCAGAGTGTAAACAGGAAAGAGACAGGAATCTGACCACTATTATTTTTGCAACTATTGAAAAGCTCAACGTTTTGACCGGATTGGGTGCTCTGCTTGCCCTTGTTGAAGATGAACAGAAGATTGTTCATACATTGTGTTCCAACAGAGGGTTTTTCCAGCCAATGATTGTATACCAGCCATGTCCAACTCTGATTATGAGATGCAGTTAGGTCGGGATGACACTCGGCCGCTAGCAATGCCTGGAGAAGAGGAATATTGGGACAGGGATACGGAAAGGTGGATTTCGAGGAGGAAAAAGAGGTTGAAGAGAGAGAGGGAGGCAGAGGTTGAGTTTCAATCTCTTTAAGATGGTGGAAAAGAGGGAGATGGTGTGTCGAAGAAGACTGGGGTCGAGTACAAACAGAGTGAGCTGGGAGTAAATGAGGGAGATTTAAGTGAGGGAGAAGGTGTGTGGTGAGGAGCTCGCATTGCATTGATGGACATGGTTAGGATAAAGATGAGTTTAAGAAAGTAAAGGTAACTGAACTAAATTACTATCACCCCGTAGCACTCACTTCTGTCATCATGAAGTACTTTGAGAGACTAGACAAGGATCATATCACCTCTACCTTACATGACACCCTAGACCCACTTCCATTTGCAATAGGCGGTAAGCAACACAGACGATGCAATCGCCATCGCACCGCACACTGCCCTATCCCATCTGGACAAGAGGAATACCTATGTAAGAATGCTGTTGATTGACTATAGCTCAGCATCCAACACCATAGTACTCTCCAAGCTCATCATTAAGCTTGAGGCCCTGGGTCTGAACCCCGCCCTGTGCAACTGGGTCCTGGACTTCCTGACGGGCCGCCCCCAGGTGGTGAAGGTAGGAAACAACGCCTCCATTTCACTGATCCTCAACACTGGGGCCCCACAATGATGCATGCTCAGCCCCCTCCTGTACTCCCTGTTCACCCATGACTGCGTGGCCATGCATGCCTCCAACTCAATCATCAAGTTTACAGACGACACAACAGTAGTAGGCCTGATTACCAACAATGACGAGACAGACTTCAGGGAGGAGGTGAGGGCCCTTGGAGTGTGATTCCAGGAAAATAACCTCTCACTCAACGTCAACAAAACAAAGGAGCTGATCGTAGACTTCAGGAAACAGCAAAGGGAGCACCCCCCTATCCACATCGACAGGACCGCAGTGAAGAAGGTGTAAAGCTTCAAGTTCCTCGGCGTACACATCATTGACAAACTGAAATGGTCCACCCACACAGACAGTGTGGTGAAGAAGGCGCATCAGTGCCTCTTTAACCTCAGGAGTCTGAAGAAATTTGGCAAGGCACCTAAAACCCTCACAAACTTTTACAGATGCACAATTGAGAGCCTCCTGTCAGGCTGTATCACTGCCTGGTACGGCAACTGCACCGCCCGCAACCGCAGGGCTCTCCAGAGGGTGGTGGGGTCTGCCCAACGCATCACTGGGGGCAAACTACCTGCCCTCCAGGACACCTACAGCACCCAATGTCACAGGAAGGCCAAAAGATCATCAAGGACAACAACCACCCGAGCCACTGCCTGTTCACCCCGCTATCATCCAGAAGGCGAGGTCAGTACAGGTGCATCAAAGCTGGGACTGAGAGACTGAAACAGCTTCTATCTCAAGGCCATCAGACTGTTAAATAGACAAATTGGGGTGAACGGGGTGAACGGGCTCGTGGTAGTGACTGGAGCGGAATTGGTGGAATGGTTTCCAGGTGTTTGATGCCATTCCATCTGCTCCATTCCAGCCATTATTATGAGCCGTCCTCCCCTCAGCATCCTCCTGTGCTACAGGCGAGCTGCGGGAGTGTGTGGTTGTCCTGCATGACCCACAAAATAGATCTGTTTAAGCTGTGTTTGATGGTTGTGATTTCGCATTGCCTGAACTTCAATGGGTCAAAGAGCTGGTACCAAATCAGTACTTCATGTGCTTAGCCGTTACTTCTATCTGACTAGACGTTAGCCATAAGCAAATGCATTTGGGAACAGGCCACCAACTTGAGAGCTCTTACATTAGGAAGGTGTAAGAGTCGTGGTCCACTCACACATACTCATGTTCACCACAACGTTACCAAGAACGGAATGGATGGCTGGTTGTCTTTTCTTCATCTGTGATTCCGTTTGATTGTTTCTTTTTCTTTCAGTTTCCTCGGCAACCAAGTTTTTTATTTTTGGAGTTTATTTTCCTTCTTCTTCGTCTAGGATGGCGGCACGGGGTTGAGGTCAGAACGGAATCTTCAGATCAGAAAGCCAGGAAATAAGGTCATCACGATGAGGTTATAATCATGCCTGATCTTCTTCCAGGCTCACCATCTGTCTCTGTGAGGGGAAACAGAAAATATTGGTAAACACAAAGTCACACAATATTGAAACTGCTACATACAGTATTTCATAGGCTATAACATAATCAACTGTCACATGGTATCAGTTAGCCACTGCAGAACACCTGCAGGATTGGAGTCAATTCCAAGTCCACGTAGGAGAAGAAATTAGCAATTCATCCCTTTATTTTACTTAACTGAAATGGAATTGATCGTAACACTGTATGAGATTTGAAATGGAATGAACTCCAACCCTGGTGATATGTGTAGTCTACATAATAATAAGACAGTGACTGGGTTGTTTGGTGGGTTGCTAGGTGGCTGTACCTGTGGGTAGGTGTATCCGTCCTGACTGTGGTTTCTACAGATGTGCATCTCGTCCTCTGTGGTCTTCTGGTACACGGGGTTGTTAAAGTGGATGGTGTTGGTGTTCTTCAGCCTTGAGTGTCTCCATAGCAACACTGCACCGGTCGGTCGGTCGGGGCAGGTGCAAAATGCCAGAATGAAATACACAAAAGACAGATACACGATACATGATACATAGTGCGGCAGTATGAAAAAGTATAAAAATACAAGAAGTCTGGAGGGCAAAAATCTATAAAAAGACGTATGGGTGAATGGCTGAATATGTACACTATACATTGTTACAGAGTGTTGCAAGTTATATTGCAAGTCATATTGCAAGTTCATATAGATAAATAAGGAATATTTGCATGGTTAACTATACTATACAGTTCGATGGCAGAGAAATACTTAAATAGCTAAATGTGCGTATGATATAAGTGAGGGTAATAATAGTTTACTTAATATACATTCTGGTTAAACTAACAGGTAAGTGAATATGTGTATGGTTAAATGAACTGTACAGGTATATGTACAGTTAAATGTACAGGTAATTGAATATTTGGTTACATTAACTGTACAGGTAAATGACAGGGAGAGATACTTAAATAGCTAAATGTGCGTATGATATAATTTAGGGTAATAATAATAATTCCCTTAAAATACAGTCATTAGTGCAGGGTTTGATTACAGATAAATGCACGTATTGCACATTCGATATACTAAAATAAATGGAAAAATATATAACTGACAGGATACTAATATGCAGTCCTGAGTGAATGACTACGTAAGTTCAGGTTTTTTATATATAAAAAATATATGTCTATATATGCGTTTCCGTTTAAATTAAATGACATGATAGATTCACATGTTCATGTGGGTTATAACAAAGAATGTATAATGTGTGTCTGATCTACTTTGGCCGATAAAAATAAATACAAAAATGTGTCAATAGTCCGAATAGTTCGTTCGGTGAAAATAAATGATCGGATGCGGTTTCCTCCAACGGTCACGTGATCAATGCATTGGTGACCAGTCTTTCTGACCTCATTTCTTCTAACTGTATTGATCAGCAATTAATGTATTGAGGTCTGCCACTTCATGGCACTCAATTCTCATTATTTACAGAATGTTGCCACCCTGTGGACATTTTTTTCGTCATTCTCAGGAACAAGAAAGAAAAAGCATCATAATAAGCAAATGTCTTGGTATTTGCTTTCTAAAAGCCTTGATTATATTTCAACCATCTTTGATTATTAGTAATTCATTGCAATAGTAATAGTATCAAAATAAAAAAGTATAGTAATTATGAAATAATCATTCCAACCTGTGTTTTGCATTTGCATCAAACAAACTAATTCTACTGTTGAGCATTTTAACTTCAACACTTGTTTTTATTCTAATGGCAGAATTTAGAAAACCACAGTGTTTTTTGTTCTTATATGGCTATACAACTTTTATTAGAATAACACATAACTAAACCCACCACATCCCACCCACCCCAGACTTTACAAAGAATGATTTTAACTGATTTGTTTTCAGCTAGAGTAGAAGTGTGTGTTACAATGGCGGAGGCTGCAGCAGGTGTTATTGGGTGGTCACTAGTTACCACAGCAACAAAGTCATAAGCCCTGCCAATTTCTCTTCTTAAAATGTCATTTTAAACCTAACCTTAACCTCGTTGCTAATCGTATGCCTAACTTCAACCTTAAATTAAGACCAATAATTTTTATGATATAGACAATTTTGACTTTGTGGCTGTAAGCTACTATTTAGTTAGTGGAAGCTGTGTTATCGAGGAGGATGGGGTAGGTAATTTGTAAGCATCGCCCTTTTCAACACTAACTTTCAATGGTAAGTTAAATGTTGTGCCAGGATTGGTGCATCCAGGAAAGAGCTTTGAAAGGCATTTTCAAGCTAAGGGATGGATCGAAATGTACAGAATGGTTACATGGAGGAAAATGGGGTTCATGCTTTTTCAATTTCAGTCAGAGGGTTTAGTATTTTTAATTTAATCAAGCCCAGGGGAGGGTGATGTAATTTGTAATTGATAAAATGTCAATATTTCTCAGTGTTTTAGAATTAGTTGCTTATTAGATTATATATTGATGTGTACCACCCCTCATCTCTGATTATCTGCTGGGCGGGCAATATTAAGTCCGCCTATAGGCTATTTATTGTGGTGTCAATCAAATGATCCCTACCCTATAGGCTACAGGCTACGAAGTGATGCTTGGAGAAGCACATAGCAAAGTTATATTTCGAAGACAGCTGCTGGGATGGTGTAAGTACAACTAGGCTGCATCACACACTGCAATGGATGGTCCAACACAGCCATCAGTCTGCTCTGCAATGGCTGTGCTGCCTAACCAATGGCTGTGCTGTCTAGGCCTAAAGTGGCAGATCAGGAGGAGAGTCAAAGTCTTCTTCTGAAAATAATTTTGGATTAGGCCTAGTCCAACTAGCTTATAGCCTCTGTTCTGTTCAGTTTGAGAAGGGAGAGCAAGAAGATGAGGAGGACTGGAGGTCAACTTTGATAGCTTGTTACTACTTTAATTGATTTGATGAAAAACAATGTGTTTATTGATCATGATAGATAGATAGATAGATAGATAGATAGATAGATAGATAGATAGATAGATAGATAGATAGATAGATAGATAGATAGATAGATAGATAGATAGATAGATAGATAGATAGATAGATAGATAGATAGATAGATAGATAGATAGATAGATAGATAGATAGATAGATAGATAGATAGATAGATAGATAGATAGATACTTTATTGATCCCCAAGGGGACATTTCTTGATGTATTTATCAGAGGTATTGACCTCACAATAAGACAGATTCGAGTAATTTACATTGTCGTGCTGAAACTAGAAGCAGCAACTGCGGCACAATCAATTGAAAATGGACAGCTCATGGTTCTCAAAGTAGGCAAATTCGAGTAGGTATAGGCCTAACCGTCTTCATTTTAATTAGACTTTACTAACAAGAGGGCTTTGTGTTGGAAACCTATTTATTCCTATTTAAGAAATGAGGTAGTCCTACCTGCTATAGGCCTATCCATAGATTTGTAGCTCATTTCCTCCACCCACCATGCATTCTTTAAATAGCCTACCTCCATATCAGTGAAGGGATGTTAAGTTAAAACCAAGACTCAAATTTAGGGGATATGAGAGGGTATATCATAGGCCTACCTTTTATTAAAGAAAACTGAAAAAAATCACAGGCCTAACCCCTTTTAAATAATATTTTGAAGAAAATAAAACGGATATGATTATATAAAGTGATCTATAACAGCGGTTTGGTCTGCAATGCTTTATTCTATAAACAAGCTGTAAAATACCCGGAAAGACAGGATCTGATATTCAGAGGCTGAACTACAACTTTCTATAACCGTTGAGACACAAAAATGGACTTTGCTTGGGAAGTAATCTAATTCTGTCACTATCAATTGAGTAAGATATTCACTTTCTGTACTATAGAATATGTTAAAACCCAGACAGATTTTAGGGAAACTCTCCATGGAAGGTAGGCCTACTCTGTCTGTGGTGGAAAGGTAGGCCTACTCTGTCTGTGGTGGAAAGGTAGGCCTACTCTGTCTGTGGTGGAAAGGTAGGCCTACTCTGTCTGTGGTGGAAAGGTAGGCCTACTCGGTCTGTGGTGGAAAGGTAGGCCTACTCTGTCTGTGGTGGAAAGGTAGGCCTACTCGGTCTGTCGTGGAAAGGTAGGCCTAACCTTTGAACCATGCTCAGCTTTCTAATGATGGCTCAGATTAAATTATTTGTAAACAGGGACACACAAACAAGACACACAAAGACATGCTCTTGGTGATCCACTTTCTTTTCAGTATTATTGTAGGTATAGGGGAGTGTCACTTTTTTCAAGCCATCCATTTTCATTTCACAGAGGTCCGATTTTCTCCATGTAACCCTTATTATAAATAACTTTCACTCCCTAACAATTATGACCGCTATCCGTAGATGACTGGGTGTGAGCAAACCAAGAAGCTGTTGCTGGGATTGTCTACTCTTCAGCACCGACAAGACATCAACCTGGCCAGTACTGGTTTCAAAAACCTAACCAGTTTTACGAAGTCATCTCTGCGCCACCAAAACTCAACTTCACACCTGCGAGCCATGGTAGTTGAAAAACATTTGGGGACAAAATACAAAATCTTCAGTTTAACGAGCAGAAGCACAGAGAGACTCTCTCACCACTATATGCGTTCTCAAGTCTGCAGGAAAGCTATGGGGCCAACTTTAATCTGCCGCAGCTCAAGTCTATACTCTATGTCTGACTTCAAGGGTAGGATCCCGACCGACCTCTACTTTCTCCGGCAGAAGAGGCTGAATGAGAGTTTGTACCAACTGGATCTGCTTACATTCCCGTGTCCATTGCCTCAGTTGAAAGGAATTTATCCGCCCTGAAACGGATAAAGACTAACGTTTTGAACACACCGACTGTAACATTGCGCAAAATAGTATGCAGCGTCATCTAGATATGTGTGCAACAAAAGTTCAACATTCACCTTCTGCTACCATTTATGTCAACCCGTTGACACATACAGTTTGACGTGTACGTTCGATAAATCCAATATATACAGCGCACAGAACGCACTGCAACTGCTTCTTCAACGCAATGCTGCTGCAACGCAATGCTGCAAGGCAAACGCAGCGTTCCATGGGCAATGTATGTACTTCTGTTGTACCGAAGCACAATTCACAGTCGGTGTGTTCAAAGCGTTACTCCAGGAACACCAGCCGACATATAAAATCAAAGGACAAACTATATGACCCTGCCAATGGCCATTTCATAAAGAATGACGGGAGGATGGACTTCGTTTTTAAATTATCATCATCTGGTGAGTGACTGTTGTTTTTTATTGCACTTCGCTTTCTGTTGCTATTAATCTCTTTGATAGGCTATAATGTGTGTGAAAAAGAAAAGGAGAGCCGCACACTCTAGTTCAGATGCAATAATTTAATAACCTGATAACCAACGTTTCGACAGACAAGCTGTCTTCATCAGGATAATGTGTGTGAAACATTGTTACATTTGAACTTTAGATTACCGGTCATTTTTTGTGCTGGAGGTGATAAAATATGTTTGCAATGGGAAGTAATAGCTGGCTTGTTCATTTCGTATTGGAATTGTTAAATGGTTCTGTTTTTTTATTGTTATGATTGAGGTCTACTGGCTTATTATTTTTGAGTGAATGGGTTGCCTAGGCACCAACATAATTGAATGCTGTATGTGACTGCTGTTTCTATCGGGCGCGGTCTTTCTGCATAACGCTTAAATAGCGTAGGTGGCACGACTGTTTTCTTCACAGTAAGCTAACTGTCCGAGGTCCTGAATCAATAGTTAGGTCTATGTGTGGGTGAATTTAGTGTGAACCGAAGTATGACTTTTTGGCCTTATCGCCTACATCACGGTGGAGTATGAACTTCTTTCTAACCCCCTAAATCAGTGGTTCCCAAACGTTTTCACTCAGGCCCTTTCCAGCATGGGGGAACATCCCGCCCACCCTACGCACGCGGTACGTCTATTTCTATGGGCACCGGCACTGTTCATGACGCAAACTGTTCACACCCCTTTTGTTGGCGGAGATAACATTTTGCATTTGTGAGTGACTCAAACATTACAACAAAATCTATGGGCTAACAATCCTAGATAAAAAACGTTAGCTGACATGGGCTAGTAAATCTGGACATTTTTGACAGGTTATAAATACCTCTCTAAGGTATGCAATGACTAACATGACAAGAGGAAAACTGATGATGCACTACCCAATTTCTAAATTGCAGCTTGTGCGTTCTACCATTATAAATCCTCTTGAGGATCGGTGTCCCGCCCACGTGCGCTAATGTGATTAGAATGACGTTGTAAGTAACAAGAACATTTCCCAGGACATAGACATATCTTATATGGGCAGAAAGCTTAAATTCTTGTTAATCTAACTGCACTGTCCAATTTACAGTAGCTATTACAGTGAAAGAATATCATGCTATTGCTTGAGGAGAGTGTACAGTTTTGTACTTAAAAATGTATCAATAAACCAATAGGCAGATTTGGGCAGACCTGATACAACATTTTGAACAGTAATGCAATGGTTCATTGGATATGTCTAAAACTTTGCACATACACTGCTGCCATCTAGTGGCCAAAATATAAATTGCGCCTGGACTCCTAAGTAATATTATGTCCTTCCTCTTGCATTTCAAAGATGATGTGACAACTCCCCCCCCCCCCCCCCCTTTTACCAGATCTAATGTGTTATATTCTCCTACATTAATTTCACATTTCCACAAATTTCAAAGTGTTTCCTTTCAAATGGTATCAAGAATATGCATATCCTTGCTTCAGGTCCTGAGCTGCAGTTAGATTTTATGTAATTTTAGGCGAATATTGAAAAAAAGGGTCCGATCCTTAAGAGTATGTTGAAAGCAGTGGCCTAAACTGTTCGATTTGAACAGTTAAACCTCCCTTTTCGTCCGATGAGGTGACGGGCCTTTGCCTGGTGCCCCACCACTCAGCACAATCGAATCCGTCCAATGTGCCGCAAAAATAAACGTATGTTCTGATTGGTCTATTCCATGTTGTTTATACCAGTTAGATAGAAAAACATTCATTTATTGACCTGAGTCACCTGACCTTAACTTGACCTCTTGCAACCTCAACCTTGTTCATGAGAGTTTGTCTATGGAACAACATTAAATGTGTTTTTGGTTGTAGAACACTGTCAAGAAGTGTTCTTCGCATCACTGCTTCTCTGTCAGAGAGAAAACCTTCCAAGTCATACACTCTCTGTCAAAATACTCTGCCTAACACGCGCACACACACACACACACACACACACACACACACACACACACACACACACACTATTTCACTTTCTCGCACAGACTGAGACGGAAGAAGGAAATGGAGAAAAAAAAGGCATTCAAAAGATATACCTGATCTATCTTGTTTACTAATAAGATAGGAACACAGCTCAGTTTAGCTGGGAAGGGCTACTTAGAAGGTTTGAGTGAGATCGCCTCACTGTGGACAAGAACTGCCATTACACCATTATGCACTAATCACAATTACCTGTAGATCTGAAATAAAATCCTCACATTTCTTTATAAGAAATTGAATATGAATACTGTAGCCTATATATATATATCAATGGTTTCCTTAATGTAGTTTATTGTAGTCTTGAAGATCCAGTGACAATGACACAACACGATACACAGCTCCCCAACATCGTATGGGGGCGTCAAATACTGGTGCTTTGGTTGATACATCTTCTAGGGCCCTGTGTTTTGTTCAGTCATTTATCTTGTATTTAAAGCCTTTTCCAGAAATAATAATTACACCAACAAATCAAAGCAATTGACTTAGGATGGCCCTGAACCACATGACATGAAAGAAAAAGGGGACAGTTTGATGAAAAAGCTTTAAATAAAGGTTCAAATCCAGGCATGTCACATGATTGCACAAAACACTGAGACCTACTCATAACATTAACTTTGTCATATGAAAAAATACAGTACATAGGATTGTATCCTACACACATACACACACACTGAGGATACAAAACATTATGAACACCTGCTCTTTCCATGACATAGACTGACCAGATTAAAGCTAAGATCCCTTATTGATGTCACTTAAAGAAGGATTTTTAAGCCTTGAGACAATTGACACCTGGTTTGGTCAACAGTTTCCCGTATGTATCAAGAATGATCCACCATCCACAGGACATCTAACCAACTTGACACAACTGTGGGAAGCATTGGAGTCAACATTGGCTTTCGACACCTTGTAGAGTCCATGCCCCAAAGATTTGAGGCTGTTCTGAGGGCAAAAGGCGGTGCAACTCAATATTAGGAAGGTGGTCCTAATGTTTTGTACACTCAGTGTATACATGCATATCTAGAACGACATAATCATAGATATCTAACACCGTCCTGCCATGAGGCATACAATAATACAGAGAAGAACTACTGTCCCTCTGGTCCGTCATCTTAAAAACAACAAATATGGAAGATGTGCAAAAAAGGAGATTCAAACAGTCAGCCATTTTGTTTTGCTACGCTAGGAAAGCAGCACAACATCAAAATAGAAGCATTTGAAATTTCACTTACTGGTACATTACTTAATGTATTATTAATACTTAGGGGCTAATTTAACTTCCATTTAAATATAATTTTCACTTAGTAAGCATTGACGTCAATGGGAGACTTTGGGCTAGATTTAATTTGATCGGCCCTTTCCGGCTATGCACCTTTGAAAGGCAAGATTTCCGTGTTGGCGGAGACGGCATTCACGGTAAACGCTGCATATGTAGGCTAAATCTGGAATTACCTTTAAAAATGTCAATTGCGCTATAAGGCGGATGTTTCGCGATTCCGGATTGAATCCAGGCCTAAGTGAGACTAAGTGAAAATTCAACCAAAGTGGAAGTTAGGATTTGCCCTTTAATAAATGTTTATACAATCGTCAGTAATAAGAGCGTGTATAGTAAGAGCAGTTACTACTACTGTAAGCAGCATCTCTTGTGCAGTTACTGGGTGACTTATGGTATAATACATGGACATGTACTGTATGTCAGTTTTAGCTTAGGGCCAATTCCATTTAAACTCAAGTCAGTTTAGGACAGAACCTTGCTCAAATGTACACAGATTCCTAGAATCACCACAGAAAGAAAAACGGTGCCAATTCTAACAGAATAGACAATTAACACACAACTGCACTGTCTTCAGAAAGTATTCACACCCCTTGATCTTTCCACATTTTGTTGTTACAGCCTGAATTAAGGTCTGGTTGCTTTCCACCAAATACTGGGAGATGAATTCACCTTTCAGCAGGACAATAACCTAAAACACAAGGCCAAATCTACACTGGAGTTGCTTACCAGGAAGACAGAGTTTTGACATAAATCTACTTGAAAATTATCCATATCCAATTTGACAGAGCTTGAAGAATTTTGAAAATAATAATGTCCAAACATTGTACAATCCAGGTGGGCAACGCTCTTCGAGACTTATCCAGAAAGACTCACAGCTGTAATCGCTGCCAAAGATGATTCTACAAAGTATTTACTCAGGGGTGTGAATACTTATGTTTATTAGATATTTCTGTATTTCACTTTCAATACATTTGCTAACATTTTGTCATTATGGGGTATTGTGTGTAGATGGGTGAGGATTTATTTAATTTAATTTTTTTATACATTTTTAATTCAGCTGTAACACAACAAAATGTGGAATAAGTCAAGGGTTATGAATACCTTCTGAAGGCACTATATATGGCCTCAATTTAACCCCCAAAAGACACTGGAGGCACCAGACATAATAAATATCACTTTAAGTAATTGACACATATTACATAAACAAGATTGTTTAGATCGACTACCAATATGAGGCAGAACGTGTCTATTTTCTACACCTAAGCAGTCCTTCATGTACTGTAGTCGCTACATAGTGTTATGAAAGCTGTGTTAATGTACATAACAGGGAGGGAGTTGGAACGGAGTTGAAACGGAGTTGAACAAAACCTGGTAATAGTGGAAGTAGTGCTGGACCTTGGAGTACGTAGCTAGTTTCCATAGTTTCCATTCAGGATTCTTCATCCGTGCCACTGGGGGAGCGCTCCTGTGAGAGGTGGAACAGGAGAGGAAAGAGAGACAGAAATATAAAGGAAGAGAAGAAGGAATATTACTGGGTGTCAACAAAACATCAAAGATGGAAGGTGCAAACACACACACACCTCCTCTCCTCTCACCTCCTCCTGCTCCTCTTCAGTGTCATCGTCGCTGACTACAGGTTTGGCTCGGGTGCGTCCCATACGTCTCCTACCCTTCCCTCGCTCATTACTCTTCTCTCTCCGTCCCAGACGGATCTTCACCTTCACTGAGCGGGCTGCAGGATGGACACACACACACACACACACACACACACACACACACACACACACACACACACACACACACACACACACACACACACACACACACACACACACACACACACACACACACACACACACACACACACACACACCACATGATCAACACAACACAGCTCAAGGTCACAGAGATGGGTGGTGTAATCTTTCTTTCTCTCTCTCTCTTTCATTCATTCTTTATTTCTCTCAATATTATCTATTTTTTCTTCCTCCCTTCCTTTTCTTCTTCTTTCCTTACTTCCTTTGCTTCTTCTTTCCTTACTTCCTTTCCTTATTCCTTCCTCCCTTCCTTTGCTTCTTCATTCCTTACTTCCTTTTCTTCTTCATTCCTTACTTCCTTTGCGTCTTCTTTCCTTACTTCCTTTCCTTATTCCTTCCTCCCTTCCTTTGCTTCTTCATTCCTTACTTCCTTTCTTCAGTGATGACTCACACTCTGACTCGGAGCCTTCGTCCAGGTCCTCCTCCTCTTCCTCACTGTCCTCTCCCTCGCTGTCCTCCTCCTTCTCGATCTTCTGTCTCAGACTGGTGAACACTGACTGGAGCACGATGGAGTCCTCGTAGATCTGGGAACAAGGCAGCATGTTAGCTATATTAGGCTCATGCACAGATGGTATTGTTATTTGGTCCACTGCTTATTGTTAATAAAATGTTGATCTAAAAAAGGATTGATCCCTCGATGAATTTTTATACAGTAAGAAGAGCGCATATAAGGAAGAGCAGTTACAACTACTGTCAGCAGCATCTCTTATGGAGTTACTAGACGTCAAGTCAATAAACACACAAACTTATTCAATCTATTGTTATCGGTCTGTTTGTGTTGTTGTGTACTTGTGTGTCAGTACTCATTCCAGTATAAAGTGTGTGTGTCTCACCAGTGATCCCTCCAGGTTGAAGGTCTGTGCGTTCTGGAAGAGAAGCATCACATCTCTCTCCAGGTCTCCTAGGCTACGGTATCTGTGGCTACGAATCCTCTCCTACAGGAGGGACAGACAGGAGAGAGGGAGGGAGGGATTAGAGGGGGAGTGTGTACAGTATGAGAATGAGAGTGTGTTTGTGTGTGTGTGTTCATTTACCTTGATTTTCCTGAAGTCGACAGGCTTGCGGATGAGCTCGTAGTACTCTGGCAGCTCTTTGCGCGAGGGCAGCTGGATGAAGACCTCACTCAACTGACGACCATTACTACTGTGAAAGACATCAACAGAGATACTGATGTTAGTACCAGTAGTACTGCTGTTACACAGACGTTACAAAGAGATTCAGTATGCACTATGTCGTACCTGTCCTTGCATTTATTAACAGACCCAGTCGTACCTGTCCGTACATTTAATAACAGACCCAGTCGTACCTGTCCTTGCATTTAATAACAGACCCAGTCGTACCTGTCCTTGTATTTAATAACAGACCCAGTCGTACCTGTCCTTGTATTTAATAACAGACCCAGTCGTACCTGTCCTTGTATTTAATAACAGACCCAGTCGTACCTGTCCTTGTATTTAATAACAGCATCCACTATCTTCTTCATCTTCTTGGTGAGAGCAGGGGGGTTGGGGGAGAGTTTCTCTGCGGGGGGGCGTCCCCTCTTCTTCTGTCTCTTTCCGTCCTCGTCCTTATCCCGGCTCCGCCTGCCCCCAGAGGAGGAAGAGGAGGGGCCAGGGAGGTCGTCACGGTCACGCTTTCGCTTCCGGGTGGTCTTCTTGTGACGCACCTCCTCCTCAATCTCCTCTAATGTACCTTCCTCTATGGCCTGGAGAGAGAGAGAGAGAAAGAGAGAGAGAAAGAGAGAGAGAAGGAGAGAGAGAAGGAGAGAGAGAGAAAGAGAGGGCAGGAGAGAGAGAGAGAGAGAGAGAGACAGAAAGAGAAAGACATGAATAGCACATTGTCACTTAATAAACAACATCAAATGAAAACAAAACAAATCCAAGAAAATCCCCATACGTATACACCAATCCCAGAGTGTCATTTAAACCCTGACCCCTGACCTCTAACCTTGAGCCACTGCTTCTCGGTGAGTGAGTCGCTGTAGTCCACCTCCTTGCGCTGGCGGGACCCCCTCCCGAACATCTTCTCCTCCTCCTCCTCACAGGTGAGTCTCTCCACCTCGGCGTCATCCTTCATGATCCAGGTGGGCAGCTCGTCCTCCTCCATCAGACGGGGCTTACGGCGAGGGTTACGGGCATCCTCACGCCGCCTGTCCAGGTCCATACGCTGCAGGAGGAGGAGGGGGGGGGTTAAAAAGACAAGGAGAAGGGCCAGGAGAGAGGAGAAGACAGAAAACAGAGGATGGGACAGAGGTAGAGGGAGGAGAAGGGAGGAGAGGAGAAAGAGAGGAAACCAAGGTGTAGGGTAGTAGGAGGAGTAAAGAAGACAGTATTCTGCATCATTGTGTGTATAGATACTAGATTGGCCCTTGACACGTTGACCCAGAGAAATGACCATGATGAACAACAGACACTAACTGACCATGAAGTGGTCAAACTCCTCCTCGCTCCTGGCGATCATCTGGTTGACCGTCTCATCGTCTGGCACCTCGTCCTCCTCCTGAGCGGTCAAACACACATCAATGGACAGACAGAACACACAGCAGCACAGGAGAACATGAGCAAAGATATAGCCTCTAGCCGCTGCTCTATCCACTCTAGCCTGGTCCCAGATCTGTTTGTGACCATATGACCAATGACAATAGGAGTTGTCAGACAGAACAAACAGGTCTGGGAGCAGGCTATCCACTCCAGCACTCAGTAAAGAAGAGCTCTGTGACATCACCAAGGAATGGGCCAATATACATGCATATACAACATGTTATGTACAGTATTAGCATGCAAAAGTAGTGTAGATCAAATACCACAACATATTGTTTGTCCACCTAAGAGAAATACACAAGGGACAAAATATGTGAGAGAAAGAGAGAGAAAGAGAGAGAGAGAGAGAGGGAAGAACAGTACAACAGAGGTAGGTGTGTCAGAGGGCAGCGTGGGTATTCTGAGGGTGTGGGTGTTCCGTGCTTTCGTTGGTCACACCCACCCAAGGCCCCCCTGACTTCCAGCCGCCCCCCGGGGCCCCGACCTCGTCCTGTTCCTCGTGCTCCAGGATAGCCTGCAGGAAAGCCCGCCGCTCGTGGCTCGATGACTTCTGGTCGAACATGCCGGCCTGGATGACCTTCTGGTCCACATTGAGTTTGTACTTGGCCGCCGCCAGGATCTTCTCCTCTACCGAGTTGACGGTGCAGAGACGCAGGACGCGGACCTCGTTCTGTTGGCCGATGCGGTGCGCGCGGTCCTGGGCCTGCAGGTCCTGGAGAGAGAGGGAGGAGAGGGGAGAGATGGTTAGAATATGGTAGGATACCTTGGGCTAAATCGTTCTAATGGCTAGCATTGATTCAGTTAGGATCTGGCACATCGTGGCATGTCAATACTAACATGGCAAGTCAAGTGGGCTATTTTGTACTTCCAACTGAATATTCACTCAAGTAATGTTAAAAATATGACTTCAACAAGTGTACCTGCTGTGGGTTCCAGTCAATCCCTTAAGAGAGTGTGTGTGTGTTACTCCCCTCTTACCTGGTGAGGGTTCCAGTCAGAGTCGAAAATGACCACGGTGTCAGCTGACTGCAGGTTGAGGCCCAGCCCCCCGGCTCTGGTACTGAGCAGGAAGATGAAGTACTGGGAGGCCGGGTCGTTAAATGCCTTCAACAGCATGCCCCTGTCTTCTGCTTTGGTGGTGCCTGGAGAGAGGGAGAGGGGGGAGGAGGGTGGAGGGAGAGAGGAGGGGAGAGGCGGAGGAAGGGGAAGGGAGGGGAGAGGGGATGAGTAAAACACAGCAACTAAGAGAGACAGAAATCCTAACTTTGATTTTGTATCATATGCCTAGCAGACATGGGTTCAAAAAGTATTTATTTAGACTCTAAAATACTTTGAATGTATGATTGTGCCTTTATGGAATGCCAGATGGGTGGGGTTTGTACCGTTTGCTCCATTGCACCAGGCAGGTATCAGAAAGACGCCAAGTAACTATTTAACCCCAACTCTGATACCTAGACACAGACACACACGCCGTACCGTCCAGACGCAGGTGCTTGAAGTTGCGGTAGGTGAAGTAGTCCTCCATGATGGTCATGAGGGAGGTCATCTGACAGAACAACAACACCTTGTGGTTGGTGGCCCTCAGCTTGGGCAGGATACGGTCCAGCACCTCAAACTTCCCTGAAGCTCGGTACAGGTCAAGACTAGGGGCAGACAGAGAACACAAACAGGTCAATAGATTGAGAGCATTTCTTGTCGTTATTGTGATAAAACGTATTCTCAATCGACGTATGCACTTACCCACTCACTATCCCTCCGGAAAATCCTAAATGCTCGGAGAAAGATTCCTGTGAACAAAGTCAGAATTGTGGTGGGGTTAGTTCATCCATAGAAAGAATACTCCCACTGTGTTGACCTCTATCTGTGTGTGTGTTGCGCATGTATGCGTGTATGTGTGTGTATTCCCACTGTACCTCTATCTGTTGGAACATGTAGGGATGGTTACAGATCTTCCTCAGCTGCATGATGGTGTTCATCAGAGTCTTGGTGCCTCCTTTACCCTACAATAGACACACAGATATTAAAGGAACAGTTCAGGATTTTACAACGTGATGTTAGATGGTTCCTCACCCTGAAGATAGTATCTGTGCCTGGGGAAACTGTAATCCATTGTTCTGTTTTCTTTAAACATTACCATATTTGAGCCACAACAAGCTAAGAATGGATGGAAGTGAGGCATGTGAGGATGTTTTTAAAACATGGAGACAATGCTAATACTCCCCTGTACATTTTATAATTATTTCACCTTGCAATATAATCAAAAAGCTTCTGACAACTTACACATATATAAAGAATATTAGCTAAGAACTTCAGTTATTGCTCCTCACCTTCTTGTCCTTCTCAGAGCCGTCTGTCAGTAGGACTCCCTTGGCCTGCATATGTCTGTACAGAACCCTCTGGAGCGCTGACATATCACACTTTATCACATACTCCACCTGGAGGGGGGGGGGAAGAGAGAGAGAGAGAGAGAGAGAGAGAGAGAGAGAGAGAGAGAGAGAGAGAGAGAGAGAGAGAGAGAGAGAGAGAGAGAGAGAGAGAGAGAGAGAGAGAGAGAGAGAGAGAGTGAGAGTGAGAGTGTGAGAGTGAGAGTGTGAGAGTGAGAGTGAGAGTTAGAGTTAGAGAGAGAGAGAGGCGATCAATCAATGAAGGAACCAACCAATCAATCAATCAGCCAATTAATCACACAGAAAGGAGATATTATACAAACACAGTCAGCTGAAAAATACCTGAGAGCATAGGTAAGATGACAGCAAATGGACAAGATATTGATGAAAGCATTGTCTGTGAACATAAGTTTGCATATAAAAGAAATGTGAAGATGTACTATACCTTTTCAGGTAGCTGAGCCTCTACTTCCTTCTTGAGCCTGCGTAACAGGAAGGGGCGGAGCACCTTGTGGAGGCGACGGATAATCAGGATGGTCTCCTCTTCATTTAGATCCACCTGGAGATAAGAAAAGAACGGAGTTATATATTATTTAATTTCATAACCAGAATTGTATACAATTGATTAAAGGTGCGTAGCAGTGATGAGCAACTGGCAGCCCGCGGGACATATGAGCCGATTAAATAAATTAACTACCCCTTTAAGAACATGGAATATAAACTGAACAGAAATATAAATGCAACATGCAACAATTTCAAAGATTTTAATGAGTTACAGTTCATATAAGCAAATCAGTCAATTTAAATAAATAAATTGGGCCCTAATCTCTGGATTTCACTTGACTGGGCATGGGCGCACCCACTGGGGAGCCAGGCCCAGCCAATCAGAATTAGTTTTTCCACACAAAAAGGCGTTATTATAGACAGAAATACTCCTCAGCACCCCTCAGATGATCCCGCGGTGAAGAAGCCGATGTGGAGGTCCAGGGGTGGCGTGGTTACACATGGTCTGTTGTCGTGAGGTTGGTTGGACGTACTGCCAAATTCTCTAAAACGACGTTGGCTTATGGTAGAGAAATGCACATTAAATTCTATGGCAACAGCTCTGGTGGACATTCCTGCAGTCAGCATGCCAATTGCATGCTCCCTCAAAACTTGAGACATCTGTGGTATTGTGTTGTGTGACAAAACTGCACATTTTAGAGTGGCCTTCTATTGTTACAGCACAAGGTACACCTGTTTTAATGATCATGCTGTTTAATCAGCTTCTTGATATGCCACACCTGTCAGGTGGATGGATTATCTTGGCAAAGGAGTATTTCTCAACAACAGGGATGTAAACAAATTTGTGTTTGTTTTAGAGAAATAAGCTTTTCGTGCATATGGAACATTTCTGGGATCTTTTATTTCAGCTCATTAAACATGGGACCAACACTTTACATGTTGCATTTTATATTTTTGTTCAGTATATATATAGCATTTCTCCATTTCCTCACCTTCTCTCCAGTCATAGCGAAGGGTGCATTGAACCACTGTTCGAAGGTACTGCAGCTCTTAAAGATGGTGGGCAGGAGAAAGTTGAGCAGAGCCCAGAGCTCAGGCAGCTTGTTCTGGAGCGGTGTCCCAGTTAGGAGCACTCTCCTGGGGGCCAGGTAGTGGGTGTTGAGGACCTGGGTCAGCTTACAGTGGTGGTTCTTCATCCGGTGGCCCTCGTCCACGATCATGTACTTCCACCGGATCTTTGGGGGGAGAGGGAGCAGGGGAGTGATAGAGAGAGAGAGAGAGAGAGAGAGAGAGAGAGAGAGAGAGAGAGAGAGAGAGAGAGAGAGAGAGGAGAGGGAGAGGGAGAGGGAGAGGGAGAGAGAGGGAGAGGGAGAGAGAGAGAGAGAGAGAGAGAGGGAGAGGGAGAGGGAGAGGGAGAGGGAGAGGGAGAATATATAGTTGTTCAGAATCACGCTGGAGGTAGTGTGTGTGTCTGTGTGTGTGTCTGTGTGTGTGTGTGTCTGTGTGTTACCTTGGCTAGGACCTGTTTATCCTTGATGATGTACTCATAGGTAGTGAGGAGAACGTTGAACTTGCCGCTGCGTAGCTGGGGGATGAAGGCCCTTCTGGCCTGAGGGGAACCCTAGAGAGATATCATGAAGGACAGGAACTTGGATTTAATTAATAAAATTAATAATTACTAGAATGGCGTGACTTTACATTTGCATTCATAATAGGACTAGTTGTTGTTGTTCTCACTGCATAAATACATTATAGACAGGCTTACACACGGCAGCCCATACGGTTGTATTTCAGGACCCCTAGTAATGAGTGTTACCATGGTTACCATATAGTTGGTAACCATGGTAACACTCATTACTAACTCACCTTGTAGGAGACTTTCACTACAGACGGAGCCCACTTGTCAAACTCATACACCCAGTTAGAGAGAGTTCTGTCAATGAGAGAAGAGAGGAAAACAGAGGGCCAGACTTACCTAAGCAAACGAATAGCACTGTACCCATGGAGATAGACACATATATATTACTATTCTAGTTCATTTTAATTATGTGACCGTACCAAACCTTACCCACCCCTCTCTCCTGATTATTGTACCCCTCTCATACGTACTGTACTCCATCATATCACCCCTGATCATTGTACCCCTCTCATACGTACTGTACTCCATCATATCACCCCTGATCATTGTACCCCTCTCATACGTACTGTACTCCATCATATCACCCCTGATCATTGTACCCCTCTCATACGTACTGTACTCCATCATATCATGTATGACAGTCACGTTAAGTGTACTATGAATACAGTTACAATTAAAGGGACATTACTCTTCAAAAGTCCCACACCATCAGTTGTGTATATCCAGCTATATACTGTATCTCAACCCCAAACTAATGGAAAAAATAAGCACAGCAAATCTGGTAAATGATGTGGAGTTTATGTCTTCCATTCATTTTGGATTGTGGCATATAGCTGAATCTACAAAACTTACAGTAGCTCAACATACGACCAATGTTGGGGTCTTGAAAACGTGTGATTGATTTTGGAGTGTAATGTCCCTTTAAAGATTAATTGTAATTGAAGCCATGGTTCTCCGTGCGTGGCAGAGTGGTACAGTACTCACGAGAGCGGTACTATGATGAGGAAAGGTCCGTTGACTCGTTTGTTCTCCATCAGGTACGTGATGAGAGCGATGGTCTGGATGGTCTTTCCTAGTCCCATCTCATCAGCCAGGATACCGTTCAGATTGTTGTTGTAGAGAGACACCAGCCACTCCAGACCTTTAATCTGAGGGAGGGAGGGAGGGATAGAGGGAGAAAGAGTTTGAGTGGGAAGGAGAGACAAGGAAAGAGAGAGGAGAGAGACATGGAAAGAGAGAGGAGAGAGGAGAGAGACAAGGAGAGGGAGGGAGGATCAAGAGAGGAAGACAAAGGATAATTTCAGCCAGCCAGAAATATTTGTACAGGTAGATCTGGTCCTCTTCTAATGACTTAAGAAAGGAAATGTCACTTCTCAGGCTTAGTCAGCCTCTTGTCAAGTGCTGCTTCACCTGGTACTGTTTCAGTTGTCCGTTGATGAGTATAGTGGACTGTTTCTCCACTCTCTCAGTAACGGCATGGGCCACAGCGTAGTAAGACTGTAGTCCCCGAGCGAACGCTGCCTCAGCACTGTTATACTCATCATCCACATCCTGTTTAGCGTGCCTAGGGACGGAACCAGGGAAGACACAATGTGAGTGGCTGAATGGCTTTAATGCAATCACTGTAGCACTTTGAGATTTGAGTTTGTTATTAGAAATTAAATGTATTATTATTTATTATTACATATTGGCATTAGTGTGCTATTCATTTTAATTATATGAGAGACAAGCATCCTTGGCTGTAAAATGCACTCAGTCATTCATAAGGCTTAGCAAGTTAGCAAAACAGCATTAGGGTCTATTCGTCACTGAATAATAATGGCACTTCAGTGAGGAATTAAAATCTGAATTGTAGGCATTTCTGTCTTATGGCTTATTTAAATAAATCCAATATGTGGGCAGGAGTGGACAACAGGTGAATCTCAATTGTATCTCCTTGTGTCCATTCTTCTCACCTCCTCCTCAAAACACATTGGAGAAGGTCAGAGGTTAGAGATTCAGCCAATTCCTCACTGAAAATCAACAGTTCTTTTGACTCCAACCCTGAATCATACACCAGACATTTCAAATCAAATCATCAAATCAAAATGTATTTGTCTAAATGTATGGTAAACACAGGCGAATATATTGATAAAAGTCACCTTGTCCTAGAGAGATTTACACGGTTATCAAAATGTGTGTTTCTAAAATCCCCTATGGGAAAAATGATTGGAACCATTTCCCTGTTTGACCGCTAGGTTTTATGGGCATTATACTTTGGTTCTCTATAGGGACCCAGGTGTAGTGTGCTCACTCTATGATGTGTCGTACATCCACCTCTGATACTTCTTCACTGTCTGGGTCTGGGATCTTCTTCTTCTTCTCCTCTAACCCCACTAACCCTGGGAGGACCACTACTGGAGGTACCGCCGGCTGGGGCTCCTCCTCTTCCTCCTGACAGGCCAATGACAGGCCAGGGGCGGGACAACAACAACCTGTCAATCACCACTGAGACAGACTGGTCATACGTTGGTACAGAGAGAGTGTGGAATAAATCTAGTCTTTATGACTGTACAACCAATTCAGTTGATTTGGTTCCTACTTTTTGTAGCATTTTCATCCTGTAATCTCTATATTAACAGTTTAATCATGATTGGTACTATCTTTTAAGACCAAACCCACTTCCTCCTCTTCCGATCCACTGTCTTCACTGTCAGAGCGAGGGGCCACCTCGTACCTGGAACAACAGAAAACATCAGCATTACAACCAAAAACATACCTTTACCCCCTCTAAAATATACCCCTATCCCCCTAAACCCCCTTTAGGTCCACCTCCTCCTCCTCCTCCTCCTCCTCCTCCTCCTCCTCCTCCTCCTCCTCCTCCTCCAGCCTCGTACCCAGGGTTCATCTCCAGCCATGTGTCCAGCTGTCCAGCTTTAGGAGCGTCCACACCTGTCAGGATGTTACCACTGTCTACGTGGATCACCTTCACTGGTAGGTCACTCATCTGGGACGTCTCATCTAGCGGCTGGAGGGGGGGGGGGGGGGGGGGGGGGGTGCACCGAGTCAGAAAAACACTGGATGCTAACGTTGAAGGGGAAATACACTATACTTAGCTTCTACAAATACTAATAATGTTTAGTATTCTACTAAGATCCCCATTATCTGCTACTAACACAGCAGCTACTCGTCCAGGGGTCCAATATGTCTGGTGATAAGAGTCACAACGCCACTGGATACTGATGTTTATAATGTGGCGTAATGTAGATACCTGCTGAACCATGACTATGACAAATACTATGTCTAGTAGTACTGGAAAACCACAGGTAACAGACTGGTAACCATACTGATGTATCTAGACCAGTGTACTGTAGATTGGTTATGAAAAAGTAGGAAAATGTATGCACTCATTACTGTAAGTCGCTCATGAGACGAGTGTCAGCTAAATGTAAAACTAGTTACATTTAATTCCAGTGTTATAGTTTAATATCCCACTCACCTCTCCATCAGGTCCCAGTACGGGAGTCTGGCCCTCAGCGTTCTCCAGCTTCTGTAGGAAAGACACCCACACATCAGTGTGTTTATCACGCTCACAAACACATCTACACACTGACTCTATAAACTCCCTACAGAGACTAGTGCTGACTACAGCTCAACAAATCACTGTGGGAACATATCAGTCTTGGACATACGTTCTTTTCCCATTCTGTCCAGCACCTGAACATATTGGATGTGTGTATGCTTCCTTTGTCACGCTCTCTCTCTCTTTCAAAATTCTTTGTGGGTCTGTG
>CM042394.1:4730879-4780879 GCA_023634145.1 Thymallus thymallus | reverse complement strand
CAGGGAGGTTCTCCAGCTCAGCTATACGATGGGTGATACGAGCCTGCAGTCTGGAGATACCACAAAGACCAGATAGAGACGGGGGAGGGAGGGAGAGAGAGAGAGAGAGAGAGAGAGAGTGAGAGTGGGAGAGAGTGATACAGAGATAGACAGAGTACTAGTGCTGTAGAGAACTCAGTCTGCTATTATACATGTATATATAGTAGGACTATCTTTGTAACTATGTATATATCTATTCAGTTAATGTATGATGAATGATAGGTATACTGCTGTTTACCAGGTTACTGCACTTTGTGATGTAAAAAGGGCTTTTAAAATACGTTTTCATTGATTGTGTACCTGTACTCCCTTTCCAGCAGTTTCTCCACCGGGTTAGGGGTCAGGGGTTAAGGGTCAGGGTTAGTATATTACCTGTAATCCCTTTATTGCAGTTTATCCACGGGATCAGGGCTTAGGGGTCAGGGTTTAAGGGAAGGGTTTAGGGGTCGTAGGTTACCTGTACTCTCTCTCCTGCAGTATTTCCACCGGGTCAAGTCCGTGGGGTTTCTGGATGGGGGTGATGCGATTCTGCTTGGCATGGTGGGGCACCATGGGCGGGGGCTGGACCGGCTGCCCAGGGGACTGGGTCTGGGGGGGCATGACCGGGGAGGCCGCGGGGGGTATGGAGGGAGGAAGGGGGGAGGGACGGCCCGTCGGCTGGGGAGGGATCAACTTCTGGGGGGCGTTGGAGGGGGTGGCGGCGTTCACCATCGGACCTGGGGGAAGGAAAGAAAGGACAAAGGTAACTAACCATCAATCAATTAATTAATGAACCAATCAACTTATTGATGTGATCGTAACATTGATCTAAATGATATTCAGGAATAAATCATGAAATACCATCATGAATTACATTTGAGTGTTTTAACAATTAACTCTGTGTTGACTAACTGCTATGTGACTAACTGCTATGTGACTAACTGCTATGTGAGTAACTACTATGTGACTAACTGCTATGTGAGTAACTACTATGTAAGTACAGATGTAGGATCTTAGTTTGCTACAGCAAGAAAATAATCCTGCAGCAACAGGAAATGAATTATTATGTGGATTATAATTAACTGACATTTTGTGTAGGGGTTGATGCATTTTTCGTTAGGGCAAATCAAGTCAACCATTTCAAAGTGGAAATTACAAACTTTAGAAGACTTTTTCAAACTCAAATGCACTACACGTTTGTATTTCCTACTTTGCATGAACATTCTCAGCAACAAAACAGTGATCAAATTAAGATCCCACATCTGTTCCTACTATGTGACTAACTGCTAAGTAAGTACCTACTATGTGAGTGATAATAAACTTGAACTCATTGCCCCTCAGTAGAAAGTGACAATAACGCTGGTGTTATTATGTTCACCTTCAGACCAGGACTTGGGCGGTCCGTTGGGGTTCTGTCCCTGCATGCCTGTTGGACCAGAGGGGCCTGGGGGAGGCATGTTGGGTCCCATCATCCCTACAACATTATATATGTGGTATATTCAGAGAAAGGCTAATGTTTCATACTTTTCAGACCTATTGGAAAACAGATATCCAGCTACTGTACTACATCAAAATAATACAAGCTTGCTACTTCTCACAGCATTTAGATGCTAATTAATTGACCTTTCAGATAAGATATATTTTATTAGTCCACACCAGATGGAAATGTGTCTTCTGCTTTTTATCCAACCCCCCGATATACACACACATTAGGTTGGAGAGGCTGGAGCAGAGTGATCAATGTTTTGACTGATCAATGTTTTGACTGATCAATGTTTTGACTGATCAATGCTTTGACTGATCAATGTTTTGACTGATCAATGCTTTGACTGATCAATGTTTTGACTGATCAATGCTTTGACTGATCAATGTTTTGACTGATCAATGCTTTGACTGTTCAATGCTTTGACTGATCAATGATTTGACTGATCAATGCTTTGACTGATCAATGCTTTGACTGATCAATGTTTTGACTGATCAATGCTTTTACTGATCAATGCTTTGATGATGAATCTTCCCGTTTCAACTAGCTACTGTAATTATACAGATCCATCTCCAATGCTCTTCACTCTGCCTCCCTCACCGTGAGCTCTGCTGTAGCCCTGGCCCATGAGTCCTCCTGGTCCCCCACCTGGTCCTTGTCCTGGCCCCCCTGATCCCACACCTCCAGGACCTCCAGGAGCTAGGCTGGGAATGGGCTGCCCCAGTCCCCCCTGGCCCAGACCCTGCATCCCTGGGCTGCACCCCATGGGCCTCTTCCCCTGGACAGCCATCTGGAGGTGGTCCGGTAGCGGCTGCCCCCTGGCCAGCATCTTATATATATCAATCCAATATGTTAATGTTAGTTATTGTAACATGTGGATTATGTTAATTGACTTGTTTGTCTACCATTTAGTCATATAATTTAAATTAAATTAAAATACACAAAGTTTCACTCCACAATATTTATACAACAGGTGACAAGGCATATTAGCTACATATTAAAAACAACATTGTGGACCGCTCAGTGAGAGTTTTGAGACATTACAAATAACCAGAGGCAGTCATAACACATTATATATCAGTTATAATGTATCATCTTATACACATATCAGTCTTTCAACCATTAAATCATCAATATACATGTACAGTACATGCCTTATAGGCCATGATCTGGGCCCGCAGCTGGTGAAGCTGGTTCTGGTTGAAAGGAGTAGGGCCTCCTCCAGGGCCACCAGGGTTGGTGGGACCAGGGCTAGGGCCATGAGGCCCAGGGCCGGAGCCACTTTGTTGGGGCCCACCGGGCCGGTTCTGCTGCTGGTTCTGGCCCCCCAGGGTTTGGGAGTCCAGGTTGGTGGAGGTGTCTGAGGGGTTTGGGCCAGAGCCGGGGACATTGCTAGAGGGTTGGAGAGGGCCAGAGGGGGGCCCGTTGGAAGGGACGGGGCTGGAGTGGTCAGAGCCGCCGAGTGGGGAGTGGTACCCTGGTGGGAAGAGAGGGAGACGAAAAGAGAGAGAGAGAGAGAGAGAGAGACAGACAGAGAGAGAAGGGGTTATTTAATGAGGCGAAACAATACAGATACAAATGAATAGATCTGACACAATATCCAATTCTACCATAATAGATAATCATATAGGTTCTATGAAGTTCTATCTGAACATTGTTCAACTGTGCACCCTCCTGAACAGACCCCTGGTGAGAGTGTGGGTACCTACCTTGAGAGTGTTGGTCCATGGGGCTGGGAGGAGGGCCCATGCCACTGTGCCCTCCCTGTCTCATGGGCATGCCCTTCATCTGGACAAAGCGGGACTCCTCACTCATGCCCTTCTCATGCATACCAGTCCTTTCCATACCAGTCCTTTCCATACCAGTCCTTTCCATACCAGTTCTCTCCATGGCAGTTCTCTCCATGGCAGTTCTCTCCATGGCAGTTCTCTCCATGGCAGTTCTCTCCATGGCAGTTCTCTCCATGGCAGTTCTCTCCATGGCAGTTCTCTCCATACCTTCCAGTGGCTACAGGGAAGGAGACATAGATACAAACACATGTAGGTATATCTACATGGAAACAGGTTTTCATTGTTGCAAGGAATTGTTTCAACAGTGTATGTACTGTATTTACAGGAAGGAGATACATCAGATGACATAGATGGCAGATAAAGTAGCGGTTCTGAAGTGTACAGCTGGTCAGGTACAGTAGCACTAAATAATCCACAAGGTGTGCTTACTTTGTGCAGAGGGTGCATGTTCTCCTGGGAGTATCCAGAGGGCCCAGGCTGAGGTAGGGGGTGACCTGAGGATGGAGGCCCTGGGCTGGGCCCCATCATGCTGTGAGAGGACCCCCCTGGAGAAGGACCAGGACTGGGGCCAAGCATCGCCCCAGGAGAGGGCCCTGGGCCTGGGGAAGGACCCGGTCGAGGGGTACCCCCCATGGGAGGGTCTGGTGTGGACATCCTGGATGGATGGGGAAGAACCTCTTGCTATTGGATGATAGTAGGGACCACTGGAGAGCAAGACAGAGGATGTGCATTAAGACTGATGATTAATGAATTAGTACTGAAATCCCATTGGGCGTAAACCTTTAAAATGTGTGGTTTCAGTCATGTCTATAAGTAAATAAACTACTATGTAAAGCGTTTTAATTGGACCCACCCATTATAGCTAAATGATATGGCCATAATAAAATGAATGGTTGGAATGATGACATGCCTGAGGTTTATTAAAGAAATATATAAAGCCTATAATCTATAGATTATCTGATGATCTATCGATACTTAGTCACGATTGCATGATAGAAGAAAAGGTTTTCACTAGTTGTCCATCCTTTCTGTCTGGCTGTTTGATGGACTCACACCCTGCGCTGCATCAAAGCACTCGTTGCGCACAGCCTCCCGTTGCATAGCAATTACACCGCTGTTTCTAAACGTCGGTCTACCGACTCAACTTGAATGGAGGAAACATGAAAATTCTGAATATTATCCCATGCATATAGAGCATTAAATGGGATTCTCGATGAAGAGGGAATGGCGGACTGTCTGTGATTGTGCCACAGTCGGACTTACCCGGGATACATTCAAGGCTCGCCAGTGTCCCGTTGTCCTGAATCAGGTTTTATTAGAGACGTTGCGACTGTAGTAATTAATGTACTCACCCTTGCTCTTTTGTAAACAGTGGAGCTGCGCTTGAAGCGTTCATTTGATTCAACGACGCCCCCTCCGTTGCCGTGATGACCGACTGTAGAGTCAAGGCTGCCGAGAATAGCGCATGCGTACCTGTGCAGCATCACTAAGGTAGACTATTGTGCGTTGTTGCAAACTGACGGTATAGGCTACACACTGTACATTGTGTATTAGTTATTTGACTTGTCTAGACTTCCAAGTCATGTCTGTTGTTATTTCATCATTGATATTTCAATAAAACCCAAATGCAATGATTGTGTGGTGGATTAGACTGAGCAGTGACTATTCTTTCAAGCTTCAATTCCAATGGTACTATTTGATTTGAAGCTATTACAGCAAAGGGTCTATTCTGTGGTACAAATGTTATATCTAAACCCAATGTCACTGCCCATATAGGAGCATACAGTGCCTTTAAACACAGATTCAACCAGCAAGACCAGGGAGGTTTTCCAATGCAAAGCAGGGCGCCTATTGGTAGATTGGTAAAACAATCAGAAAAAGCAGACTGAATATCCCTTTGAACATGTTAAAGTTATTAATTAATGAATTGGATGATGTATCAACAATACACCCAGTCTCTACAAAGATACAGGCGTCCTTCCTAACTCAGTTGCCGGAGAGGAAGGAAACCGCTCATGATGGATTTCATGACCATGGTGACTTTAAAACAGTTAGTTAAATGGCTGTAATAGGAGAAAACTGAGGATGGATCAAGAACATTGTAGTTACTCCACAATATTAACCTAATTGGCAGAATGAAAAAGGAAAACTGTACAGAATAAAACTATTCTAAAACTAGCATCCTGTTTGCAATAAGGCACTAAAGTAAAATGACAAATAATGTGGCAAAGTCCCGAATACAAAGCATTATGTTTGGGGCAAATCCAACCCAACATACACTCTGTACCACTTCAATTTTCAAGCATGGTGGTGACTGCATCATGTAATAGGTATGCTTGTCATCGGCAAGGACTAGGGAGTTTTTCAGGATAAAAAGAAATGGAATAGAGCTAAGCACATGCAAAATCCTAGAGGTAAACCAGGCTCAGTCTGCTTTCCAACAGACACTGGGAGACAGTCACCTTTCAGCAGGACAATAACCAAAACATAAGGCCAAATATACACTGGTGTTGCTTACATTGAATGTTCCTCAGTGGCCTAGTAATAATTCTGACTTAAATTGGCTTGAAAGTCTATGGCGTTGAATTGAACACAGCTGTCTAGCAATGATCAACAACAACCTTGACAGAGCTTGAAGAATTTAAAAAAGAATAACATGCAACTATTGTACAATTCATGTGTGTAAAGCTCATAGAGACTTACCCAAAAAGACTCACAGCTGTAATCGCTGCCAAAGGTGATTCTAACATGTATTGACTCAAGGGTGTGAATACTTATCTAATCAAGTGAGCGAGTAAGAGAGAGAGAGAGAGATACAGTGTGTATGTGTGTGTATACTGTATATATATATATATATATATGAATGCCAAGAGCGTGCAAAGCTGTCATCAAGGCAAAGGGTGGCTACTTTGAAGAATCTCAAATCTAAAATATATTTTGATTTGTTTGACACTTTTTTGGTTACTACATGACCCCATGTGTTATTTAATAGTTTTGATGTCTTCACTATTATTCTACAATGTAGAAAAATAGTAATAATAAAGAAAAATGAGCAGTTACTGTATGTATGTATGTATGTATGTATGTATGTATGTATGTATGTATGTATGTATGTATGTATGTATGTATGTATGTATGTATGTATGTATGTATACAGTACCAGTCAAAAGTTTGGACACAACTACTCATTCCCAGGTTTTTCTTTATTTTTACTAATATATATAGAAAAATATATATCTTCCTCTGTCCAGTGTCTGTGTTTTTTTGCCCATCTTAATATTTTATTTTTATTGGCCAGTCTGAGATATGGCTTTTTCTTTGCAACTCTGCCTAGAAGGCCAGCATCCCGGAGTCGACTCTTCACTGTTGACGTTGAGACTGGTGTTGTGGGTACTATTTAACGAAGCTGTCAGTTGAGGACTTGTGAGGTGTCTGTTTCTCAAACTAGACACTAATGTACTTGTCCTCTTGCTCAGTTGTGCACCGGGGCCTCCCACTCCTCTTTCTATTCTGGTTAGAGCCAGTTTGCGCTGTTCTGTGAACGGAGTAGTACACAGCGTTGTACGAGATCTTCTGTTTCTCGGCAATTTCTCGCATGGAATAGCCTTCATTTCTCAGAACAAGAATAGACTGACAAGTTATTTGTTTCTGGCCATTTTGAGCCTGTAATCGAACCCACAAATTAACACAGTTTTCAGCTGTGTTAACATAATTGCAAAAGGGTTTTCTAATGATCAATTAGCCTTTTAAAATTATAAACTTGGATTAGCTAACACAAGATAGATAGATGATAGGTACTTTATTGATCCCTGATGGGAAATTTCTTTGTCAAGCAGCTACGAAAAAACACAGGGCAGGTGCAAAATGCCAGAACGAAAATACACAAAAGACAGATACATGATACATAGAGCGGCAGTATGAAAAAGTATAAAATGCAAGAAGTCTGGAGTGCAAAACAGCTATAAAAAGAAATTGCATATTATGGGTGAATGGCTGAATATGTACACTATACATTGTTACAGAGTGTTAGGTGAAAATAAATGATAAAAATATTGCAAGTTGATATAGATAAATAAGGACTATTTGCATGGTTTACTATACTATACAGGTCGATGGCAGAGAAATACTTAAATAGCTAAAAGCGCATATGATATACAGTGGGGAGAACAAGTATTTGTTCGATGTTGCGCTAATATGTGAACTGCAGGGGGTCCAGTGATGTACACACCAGGGGTCTGAGGTGAGCGAGGACTAACCTTTCCAGGGTCTTCATGATGTGGGATGTTAGCGCTACAGGTATGAAGTCATTCAGGACATTGGGGTGCGCCTTCTTGGGCACTGGGACGAGGCAGGATGTTTTCCACTGCACAGGGACCCTTTCCAGGCTCAGACTAAGGTTGAAGGAGTCGCTGGAGTATTCCACACAGTTGGTCAGCACAGACCCTAAGAACCCTTGGGCTGATGCCATCAGGGCCCGCCGCTTTCCACTGATGTAGTCTCTCCAGCTCTCTCTTCACTTGGTTGGTGGTGAAAGCCAGCCCAGGTGGGGAGGTGGGGGAAAGGAGGGTGTTGAGGATCAGTCCAGAGGGAGCAGGGGCGGAGGTGGGGAGGGGGTCGCTGATTGTCTCAACAGAGGTGTTGTTAGCAAAGTGGGGGTGGGACAGCGGTGAGGGTGTGTGGCCTGGGGAGCTGGAGGGGAGGTGGACAGGGCCAGTATCGAACCTGTTAAAAAATTGGTTCAGCTCATTGTCTCTGTCCTGGGTCCCCTCTGTCTGCCCACTGTTTGACTTTTTGAAGCCAGTGATATTTCTCATACCCTTCCACACCTCTCTCTGCCTCAGCTTGTCCTCCATCTTCTCCTTATACACTCCCTTCCCCTCAGCAACCCACAACTTCAGCTCCCTCTGGACGCATTTCAATTTGTCCTTGTCCCCCTCCTTGAAGGCCCTCTTCTTCTCATTCAGCAGGGCCTTCAGGTCACTGGTGACCCAGGGTTTATTATTTGGAAAACAGCGTACCTTCCTGGTGGGTACAGTGTTGTCTACACAAAAATTGATATAGTCCGTTATGCAGTCAGTAAGTCCATCAATGTCCTCCCCATGATCCTCGCAGAGCACATCCCAGTCCGTTGTTTCAAAGCAGTCCTGTAGGGCCTCATTCGCCTCCGGAGACCATCTCCTAATGGTCCTAGTGGTCGCAGGCTGCTGTTGGACCATAGGCCTGTAGAGTGGGAAGAGGTGGACAAGGTTGTGATCCGATCTACCGAGGGGAGGGAGTGCAGTGGAGTTGTATGCATCCTTCACATTAGCATATAACAAGTCCAGAGTTTTATTATTCCTGGTTGGGCACTTCACGAACTGTTTGAACGTGGGCAGCGTTGAAGAGAGAGATGCATGGTTAAAACCCCCCGAAATGGCAAAGAAAGCACTGGGATGCGCTGTCTGTAACCTCGCAATAACAGAGTGGATGACGTCACACGCTGTGTTTGCGTCCGCGGAAGGCGGGATGTAAACAATAACAGCAATGGCCGCCGTGAATTCCCTCGTCAAATTGTAGGGTCTCAGGCTAACGTTAGATAGTTACGTTCTCTATGGGGATGTTATCATTCAGCCATGTTTCAGTAAAGCATAATAGGCTAGCTTCCTGATAGTCTCTTTGTCATGGACCAGACCCTGAACCTCGTCCATGTTGTTATGTAGCGATCTCACAACGTGCCATTGGAACACAGGTGTGATGGTTGCTGATAATGGGCCTCTGTACGCCTATGTAGATATTCCATTAATTTTTTATTTTGTTTCAGCCGTTTCCAGCTACAATAGTCATTAAAACATAAAAAATGTCTACACTGTATTTCTGATGAATTTTATGTTATTTTAGTGGACAATTTTTTTTGCTTTTCTTTCAAAAGCAAGGAAATTTCGAAGTGATCCCAAACTAACGGTACTGTACATATATATAAAATATATAATTTTTTTTGTATTTTGTGTAGACTGTAAAAAAAAAAAAAAAATGTGGAGAAAGGGGTGTGAATACTTTCTGAAGGCACTGTAGGAGGTACTCATCTTTATACAGAATAAAGATTGTGACTGCGGGACGATAGATACTTGGGGAAGGAGGTTATTACTCGCCAGCAACCTGGCTGGCACAAAACATACACAGGTAGGCCAAGAGTCCATCAATCAATCTTACATTGACGATAAATACAAAAAAAAAGTTGACTTTAATAATGTTCCATACAGCAGTTTTACAAAGTCATGTGGTACACATTAATGCAGTCCCTTATTAGGGTGGTCATTAGCAAATGTAAGACTTCTACACATGGCAATTCTTCACTTGATTGTGAAAATAAATGTCACCTTTATGATATAATATACACATGGACAAGGGTGAAATAGACAGATTCTTGGGGTGAATCCTAACTCGCTAACATTTCACGTATTCTCCCATTGACATCAATAAATGATCAGTGAACATTCAGGTTCAAGTGAAAGACAAGATTTGCAACATAGAAATAGAATGATAGAATAATTCACTGACTGTAATGAGATCTGCATTCTACCGATTCTATTTGTATGCATGCACATTCTTTAGGCAATGGCATGCTTCGGTTCTGACCATAGTGAGATACAGTACTTATCGCCATGTTTCTGGCTACAGGTCAGAACAGCCTGCAGGCGAGAAGCCCGATTAAAAACGTGAAATCAAGCATCCAATCAACAGTGTTTTTACTACTGCCCAGAATATTTTATTTTGGGGTTTAAAGGGAGCTTGTGATGTGACTTTGATATCTAACGTACTGGGGGACGAGGGGTCGGGATAGATCAGGGCTTTTCAATGTCAGGTTTTAAATCGTCTCCTTCTAATAAGGGCCAAGTGGCAAAGTGCTGTAACAAGAAATGGTGTAAAACAATGTGAAGAATGTATCTGTGTGTTAGCTAGCCAGACAGTTTTAGAGAAGGATTCCATCGATTTTTCAAATTAACTGCCAATATCCAGTCAATCCACAGCCAATACACTGGTTGAAATCCATTAATGATAGGATTTAAACAAGTTGTAAATGCAACAAGTACTGATATTCTATCATAATGGCAGTCACAGTTTTAAAAGAAAAAAACAATTTCTAACATTTATAGTCCTTTTACATATATTTTAGAGGCCATTTATACCGGAAAAAACCTGTATGTCTAATCTGTGTTAATAATTCTATGACAATATTTGAGGTTAGCACATTACATTCCTTACTTTTAGAAAGAAATGCATCACCTATGAATCACCTCTACTGGACTGTTTTTGGATTTCTCACTGACCAAGATGGCTTCCATTTTCACCCCATTATGGAACTTTGAGGGTTTATGACACAGCACCTCTAGTAATTTAATAGGATCTCTATGGTAAAATCAAACATTTTATTACATTAAGATCAGCATGAAAGAAAGGAAAGGCAGGATTCTCCCCAAATAATGTAAAAAAAGAGGCGCTACGCCACCTTGTGGACTGTCTGCGCCACTACAATTTACTTGCTTTGTTTTTACAGAAGGATTTTTTTGCTCTAGATTGCAGGAAATGGCTGTTAAAATTCTGAGCAGGACCCTAAAAGGAATCGAGTTCAGAATCATTCATTCAACAAGTCTCACTACACCCAAAAACTGTCTTCATCCAAAATAGCATCTTATTCTCCATGTAGTGCACTATATAGGGGAAAGGGTGCCATTTTGGACACAGCCTCTTGGTAAATGGATTATTTCCCATCATCTAGGTAGGAGCTGTTGTAACACATTACACAAAAGGGGCTATAGTTGTAAAAGTGGATTCCTGTTAGTGTGTTGCAAGTTGATACTGGTAATAGACTAATGGAGAAGTGAGAAATGATTAAATAATATGAGAGCGTAGCAGATCTGGGGTTCAATTAGTATGGGTTTTCTGAGCTTGCCTAGCACAATGAGACCAAGAGAACAATCTCAAAAGTATAAACTTTGCCCATCTGGCACACCAGTCAAGCTCAATCAACGATCAGTGCGTTTTGAAAAAATATATAATAATACTGTTTGAACCCAGGTCTGTAAAATAGTGAGTGAGGTTAGCTAGGGAGCCCAGCCCAGGTAACTTACTGTTGCCAGAAGGGTGTGTCAAAGGAACAGCACAACTAAAGGGAGGGTTGCAATGCTGCAATGAAATTAGTATAGCCATGTAGTATGAATGCAGTACTACAGCCATGTAGTATGAATGCAGTACTACAGCCATGTAGTATGAATGCAGTACTACAGCATAGTAGTATGAATACAGTACTACAGCCATGTAGTATGAATGTAGTACTACAGCCATGTAGTATGAATGCAGTACTACAGCCATGTAGTATGAATGCAGTACTACAGCATAGTAGTATGAATGCAGTACTACAGCATAGTAGTATGACTGTAGTACTACAGCCATGTAGTATGACTGTAGTACTACAGCCATGTAGTATGAATGTAGTACTATAGCCATGTAGTATGAATGTAGTACTACAGCCATGTAGTATGAATGTAGTACTATAGCCATGTAGTATGAATGTAGTACTACAGCCATGTAGTACTATAGCCATGTAGTACTATAGCCATGTAGTATGAATGTAGTACTATAGCCATGTAGTATGAATGTAGTACTATAGCTATGTAGTACTATAGCCATGTAGTATGAATGTAGTACTATAGCTATGTAGTACTATAGCCATGTAGTATGAATGTAGTACTATAGCCATGTAGTATGAATGTAGTACTATAGCCATGTAGTATGAATGTAGTACTACAGCCATGTAGTACTACAGCCATGTAGTATGAATGTAGTACTACAGCCATGTAGTACTATAGCCATGTAGTATGAATGTAGTACTACAGCCATGTAGTACTATAGCCATGTAGTATGAATGTAGTACTATAGCCATGTAGTATGAATGTAGTACTATAGCCACGACACTGAACTAAGATGGCATATACAGTACAGAAGAGGAATATGAACATAAGAGCAACTCAACACACCAACAGCTTCAGTTCACACAAATCATTACATTTAACACACACACACACACACACACACACACACACACACACACACACACACACACACACACACACACACACACAATAGCTCTTACAAAACCGACATTAATTTAAAAAGTAAAAAAATAACAGGGCTGAGTTCCTCGTCTTCCACTACTAGTGACTCCTGTCATGTAGCATGTCTCAAACAGGCTCCATGTTTCCAGTTGTTTTTATTCCCAAAATGAAGTCAGAGACCCAATCCCAAATCCCTACGCACTTGTGGAGATCAGAGCGGATTTGATTGGTATAAGCAATATGGTGGAGCTTACACCTAGTGTATAGGGCGTAGGGGTCCATTTGGGATTGGGCAACAGTCCAACTTAGAAATGCCTAGCGTTAGTTTCCAAAAGACCCGTTTCTGCCCAGACAGAGACAGACCGACAGTGAGATTCAGTTGAAGCCTCGCCTCAAATATGACGGGTACCAATGCCAGAGTTTTTGATATAGCAGAAAGCATATATTCACTATAAAAACAGGGGAACGGAATCCATCCCAAAATTCTAACTCAGGTAGTCCTTCCCTGTTTTGGCCCGTTTGCTTACATTTCGTTCCTTATGAACACAACCCATTACTCACAGGAAAACAAATTCGTCAGAGCTGCCTAAGTTGATGCTCCTGCTGAGCTTGCCTTGGGGCAGGATGTGAGCAGTGCCAGGGGTGGGGGAGGTGTCAGAGTGAGGATGGGAGGAGCTGTGGCCCACCAGTCCATAGTCCTGGGCCTGGCCCTCCACGAAGGTGAAGATGGGGTACATCTCTTCGGACGGCGATAGGGCCTGGGGTGGCGGGGATATGAAAGTGTTGAATTAGTCACTTATTAAAGTCACCCAGAAAAAGATAAGAGCTTTATGTAAGTGATGTATACAGTTACAGTGCAACTAATGTATAAGTGATGTATACAGTTACAGTGCAACTAATGTATAAGTGATGTATACAGTTACAGTGCAACTAATGTATAAGTGATGTATACAGTTACAGTGCAACTCATGTATAAGTGATGTATACAGTTACAGTGCAACTCATGTATACAGTAACAGTGCAATTAATGTATAAGTGATGTATACAGTTACAGTGCAACTAATGTATAAGTGATGTATACAGTAACAGTGCAATTAATGTATAAGTGATGTATACAGTTACAGTGCAACTAATGTATAAGTGATGTATGCAGTAACAGTGCAACTCATGTATACAGTAACAGTGCAATTAATGTATAAGTGATGTATACAGTAACAGTGCAACTAATGTATAAGTGATGTATACAGTATAAGCGCAAAAGATGTATAAGTGATGTATACTGTAACATTGTAACTGATGTATAAATTAACAGTTAAGTGTAACTGATGTATAGTTGATGTATCACTGATGCGTAAGATATGTGCAACATGTCTATCTATAAGTGACGAATAAGCCATCCAAGTTAAATCGCCTCATGCATCTATAAACCGTATCCGGGACAAAAGTTAAAGAGATCCATAAACGATGTAAAGACCTATAAATGATCTATATGTGATGCATAATTGATGTATACATTATGCATAAGTGATGAATGTATACATGAGTAATAGGAGACTTGAAATGTGCCCAAGAGGCTGAGCTCACCACACAGACGGCGGAACAGAGAGACTCAAAGTCCTTCTTGTTCTTGGCGTAGAAGCCTATAGTACAACTAGGGTCCATGCGACTGAAGGGCATCTTCCTGGGCGAGCTACAGTGGAACGACTGGGGAGGTGGGGAGGAGAGAGAGAGAGGGGGGGCGAGAGGAAGAACATTACAGACGAGGCACACATCTGAATCTGAATTGAACTACTTTGATCCAGTCAAAACATGCTCATCTGGGTCATAGCACAGACAGACAAAGTCCAAAGATAGACAGAGAGAGTAGAGTGATATAAAGTCCAGCCAACCTCCAGTGGGAAGTTGTCTTGAGTGACATCCACCACGGCCTGACAGTAGTGAGGGTCCAGATACAGCAGCTGCTCGTCTGATTGGACAAGAAATAGGAATAAGGCGAGGTTAAATGACAGCCCACTGTCCAATCAGAAGCAACTCAACCAGGAAGTAGAGTGCAGTTCTTACCTTGACAGCCAATAAAGAAGAGCGAATGCTTGGGTTTGCCGCCGATGATTCCGATACAGCATTCTAACCTGAGAATGTTCTTAAGATAAAGAGAAATCCATTTCATGTTAGAGCCACGTCAACCATGGAGAAATTACAAGCTTTGTGTCCAAGGTTAGGTAACGAATGTGTGTGTCTACATGTGTGTACACACCCTGACACACTCGATGTAGGAGGGGTTGAGAGAATCGCCTCCTAGTCGGACTGGAACCAGTATGATGACAGACTTCCAGCCTGGACCACTGGGCTCAGGATCCGATATACTCTGGTTCAACGACTGGTCACACAGACGCACCACATCCTTTTTGTACACTACAAGAAACACACAAGGACACCATAGGCGTAAGTTTCACTAGGGATGTGGGAACGTCCCCCTCACATTCTGAAATTGCATTTTTGCAATTGCACTCAGTAATGAGCACCAAGTAGTAAGGGTACAGTGTAAAGTCCAACTCACCGGTACAGTCCTGTGCTACATATACAGTCAAGTTGTGAACATCAGAAGTCTTGGCCACTGCTTTTCTGGAAAACAAAGATACGGGTCATGTTTACAGTCACCACATACTGATGCTACTGGCAATGAAGTAAATATCAGGCTTTGGTTCAATTCCATTTCATGTCAGAAAGTAAACCAAATTGATCCCAACCCTGGTAAATGTCAACAGGCACCGAGCCTTCTAAAAAAATATAATAGCGACCAAAACATCTACACAATAAAAGTGCATCGGTAAACATGTCTGCTGGAGAGCATTCTGATGCACTATGACACTGGAGCTATATTTCTATGGCTGATGCTCTGACAGCATCATTATCTTGACCACACCCCAGTGAGCGCTCCTCACCGTAATATGTGTGCCACTACGGAGGGGCCGTACCAGTCCCCCGCCTTCTTCCCCGAGCTCTTCCCCAATTCCACCAGCTGGTGCACCCCAAACGGGGCCGGGGGCTCGTCCCCAAACCAGGACACAATCTTCCGGTGGAGGGGCTCAACCTGCCTGTCCCTCCCCGACTCGGGCCTCTTCTTCTGGGTATGGTTGAGAGCCGTGTCCCCTGGCATGGAGGTCTTCTGGGGCGTGGTGTGGGTCCGCGAGGAGGAGTAGCCGAAGGAGGGGATGGGTACGCCCCCAGCGCGAGACGGGGAGCGGGGTCTCAGAGTCTCAAAGTCCACGTCGGCGAACTGCTGGGCGTCAGGCCACGACCAGTCTAGACAATACAATACAGACAGTTAGTGATCGATGGGCCTCGACAATACAATACAACAGACAGTTAGTAGTGATCGATGGGCCTCGACCAGTCTAGACAATACAATACAACAGACAGTAAGTAGTGATCGATGGGCCTCGACCAATCTAGACAATACAATACAACAGACAGTTAGTAGTGATCGATGGGCCTCGACCAGTCTAGACAATACAATACAACAGACAGTTAGTAGTGATCAATGGGCCTCGACCAGTCTAGACAATACAACACAACAGACAGTTAGTAGTGATCGATGGGCCTCGACAATACAATAGACAGTTAGTAGTGATTGATGGGCCTCGACCAGACAATACAATACAACAGACAGTTAGTAGTGATCAATGGGCCACGACCAGTCTAGACAATACAATACAATTGTCTCATAGTTAGAAAGATGACCCATCTTTGTATTTCTAACCATCTAAAGCCCTCTTTCTAACTCTATGAGTCGTCTCACCTTGTGGCAGCAAATGTACCAGTAAGCCCTGGGCAAGGAGCATCTGTCCGCTCCGCAGCATGCAGCCCCAGCCACAGTCTGTAGTCAAGGTGGAGCCCTCCAGCTGGGGGAACTCCCTACGGTAGGTCAGCCACAGCCGAGACACGAATGCCCACCTGAACCTCTCCACCTCGTCTGGAAGGGGGGAGAGAGATACCCAGTGAGAAGATCTGGTTGTAATACATCTTTCAAACCAGTTTTGCTCACTGGGTATGGAGCAGAGAGCGTCATCCATTTTACAAGGAAGTCTTTAGAGGTTGAAGTGGGGTTGTTGGTGGTTAGCTACCTTCACTATTGAGCAGATAGGATTGGCCCATTACAGTTACGGGAGAGCTCTTGTTGAACGTGGTCTTCGACTTGACTGACCAGCCTAAAGAGGGCAAAGAAACAGAAGATACATTTTTTAGAGGGTTCTTTGTGTCTTGATGACTGGGCGAGGAAGGGGAAGTTGACTTTGGGAGGGCTATTACACATAGCTTTGTATGAGACTTCTGTTTTGGAAAATAAATGATCTAACAAAGATTACTTACACACGAAAAGTACTAAGATTATAAAATCCCCCTTGTTGACTGTATGGAAAAACTGGAAGTTTGTTTGTTGCTAGTTAAACAGCTATATAGAACTATCCACCTTAAGGAAAAAAGTTCAAATGAACCCACTGACTGACCGTATTTGACGTTATTCCACGCCGACATCAGCTTTGTCTTGAGTTTGTCCACCTCGTCTGGCTCTCCAGCGGTGGTTGTCTCCCTGGTTCCACCCCCACCGACATCAGCACCCTGCCGGTTCCCAAAGCTACTGCCTCTGCCAGGGTCCACCAGCTGGGGCTGCTGTGGCCTCGTGGTCTCCTCTCTCTGGAGGGTATCATCCTGACCCACCACTCCTACTCCCCCCACATACTGAACTGCACTGGGAGACACTGAGTTCATGGCTCAGGCTTACAGCTGGGCTCTGGAGATCCTCATAGCAATAGGGACCTGAGGGAGGGGGAGAAAGTGATGAGAGAGTGAGGGGGTGAGTGTGAATGAGAGGGTGTGTGAGAAAGGATAGGGGATGAGAGAAAGAGCGAGAGCGAGAGAGAGAGAGAGAGAGAGAGAATCAATGTCTAAGACAGTGCATGCATGCGTCATCTGATTAGCTATGGAGTAATGGCTATGTGTGTCGCTCTCCTTTTGTCAATTTTTCTGTCCAGCACTAAGGTGAAGTTTAAACATTAACATAGAAAGACAGAAGTTAAGTCAGTTGTGTGTCAAACACTGACAGATGTCAGGCCGATTTTCTCTAATTTCATGCGATTCATGAGAAAGTGGATCTGAAAGTGGCAGGTCATAAATACTTTTAATGACTTTGCTATTATTATGCATACCAGAGCAGCTGTCGCAGTGGTTAGGCTAGTGAATGCTATTGGGAAAAACAATATTAGTGAGTCAGTTTCAAAGCAGACCACTTCTCCCTCCTTCCCCCTGAGTGAAACTACACTGAACAAAAATAAACAATTTCAAAGATTTTACTGAGTGACAGTTCATAGAAGGAAATCCGTAAATTGAAATAAATGAACTAGGCACTAATCTATAGATTTCACTTAGTTATACGTGGTCTGCGGCTGTGAGGCCGGTTGGACGCACTGCTAAATTCTCTAAAACGAGGTTGGTAGAGAAATTAACATTACAGTCTTTGGCAACAGCTCTGGTGGACATTCATGCAGTCAGCATGCCAATTGCATGCTCCCTCAAAACGTGAGACATCTGTGGCAAAACTGCACATTTAAGAGTGGACTTCCCCAGCACAAGGTGCACCTATGTAATGGCCATGCTGTTAAAGCAGCTTCTTGATTATAACACCTTTCAAGTGGACGGATTATCTTGGCAAAGGAGAAATGCTCACTAACAGGGATGTAAACTAACTTGTGCACCAAATTTGAGCAAAATAAGCTTTTTGCACATATGGAAAATGTCTGGGATCTTGAATTTCAGCTCATGAAACATGGGACCAACACTTTGCATGTTATATTTTTGTTCAGTATAGTTGAAAGAAGCTGTGGGTGAGTGTCACTCAGTTTAGAGTCATCACAGGATGATGTGCCTGAGTGACAAGAGAAGTGGTTACACAGTAGCAGACACAGTAACCCAGGAATGTAGTACAAGTGACTTGACTTCCCACTCTGAACTGAAACTGGAAATAGTTTATTTACCCTCATGGAAGAGGAATTGCTGTGCTTTCTGGGAAAATCCAATTGAATAGCCATCATGTGATTGGTGAGTGACAACAAATAGCTGGGTGTGACAGTGAGAAGACTTGGTAACTGATGGTCAAATTATGTAGCTAACTAACTAGCTATGTCTACACTGTAGCCCATCTATGACCTTTACTGTGATCTAGCTATTAGCTATGATAACTATCCAGTTATTTAAGAAGTAGCCAAGCTGTCACGTTTCTTAAAATCACTAGCAAATGCCAGCTAGCAGGCTGGCTTAAATAGATGATATATTGGCTTAACTACTACCTAGCTAGTTAGCCGGCGAGTTACTAGCTAAACTTCATCCAACACAACACAGCCAAGATAATAACCTTACCACTTTGTGAAAAGTGTCGTTGACATGAGAGGTTTGCGTGATAGGACGGCGACGGCAGTGCAGGGTTGAGAACACGTAGTTTTGCTGTGGTAGCTAGCTAACTTAGCTGTCAAAGCGTGCCTCGCTACGTTAGCAACTTCGTAGAAAACAAGCGAACACACGTTAATGTCTCGCCTTTCTTGACGACTCCAGGACTACCACAGCCAATGTCAGTGGTTAAAAGTAATTATTCTACATCCAAAGAGTAAACTCAGTCGAATTATAGCTCACCCGACGATTGACTTCGCATGCTAGCTAGTTGCTCTACGTCTGAGCTACTTCGCTTGCAGGATCAGCGGTTTGACAACAAACAAGAGGGCGGGATCTAGATACTTCCTGACTGGTTGTAATAACGACATGATTGGTCAATCTACTCATATGCGTAACTATATTGATTTCAATCAGAGCGCGTTTTATTGGCTAATATTTTACACATTGACGTTCATTATATTATGTAAATCAGCTGGCGTCCATGGGGTGTACAGGCTTAGCGTACTGTTTGAATGAAATTAGATCATACATTTTATTATGATTAACCTGTACTGCTTGTCCTTGGCATGCGCTCCTGAGCTTGTCATGTGACTAAATGTACAATCCCCAGATTTCAAGCTTTTACATATGAATTTGTAGGTCTTTTGAATTCCCTTAAATTACAAACAAAGTATTTGTACTTAAGAATAGTATTTTTTATGTATGAAGAAATTGCGATATCTCATCTCCTTTATTGTATTTATATTATTAATTTAGATGTTTCTGTGTACAGTGGTGTGTGTAATGTGGGATCTTGCCTGACTTGTATAATAATTATTGAATTGTTCATTTATGTCAATATTTTCAAATAAGCGTGCACAAAACATAGATAAACCACAAAAGTATTGTTTTTATTTCGCAATCCTGGATTTGCCGGGGAAAATTGCAATTTTAATGGCACTCTGTTGCAACTGGGGAACTTTCTGATATTGGATAACATTGTGCCATAGCAGGACAGCAGAGCTATACGACTAGACCCCTTAATCCCAGCTCCAGTGTTCAATACACGCAGACACAACAATGACACACAGACATACAGTAGATAGATACTGTAGATATTGTGATACATATAAATATATAAGATAGATAGTGATACATATTGTAGATACTATAGATATAGATAGACCCACAGTAGATAGATAATGTAGATATAGTGATACATATACATATTTAAGATAGATATAGTGATAGATATTGTAGATACTATATAGATAGATATGCAGAGACCTAGATACTGTTGCCATGTTCGCTCTATGTGCCACGACTCTCTTCTACTTCCTGTCTTTTAACCAATAATCTCCTGCTGCTCTAGGCTGTGAGGACCTCCTTAAACCCATGGATCCACTACAACTAGACAAGCAGCTCTTGGGGAGATGGACCCTTTATCCCTGGAGGCTCTCGACCAGAGGAGGCGATGGATGAGTACATGTGGAGTGCTTGGGGCTGCTTCTGCCCGTGGTGATGGAGCCTGGGAAAGCCCTCTGTGGATATTATGTTTTTCATCTAATCTGGAAGGATAGAAGAAGATCGCTCAGTGGTTGTAGTGAGGGATGTAGAGACTTTTTCTGTCATCTTTTTTGTAATACAACAATTCTGTGTTTACTGTTTCTCGATGTACTGTACTAAACAAGATATAGCACGCGTTTCATTGGCTAGTATTTTATACTGACATTATGTAATGCATCTGACGTCCTTGGGTGTTGGCTACAGATACCTGTGAAATTGTGAATTAAATTAGATCATGCACTTTATTATGATTAACCACCGCTTGTCCTTTCGTGCAAAACTACCAAAGGTCTCTGTAATTTAGTTCCCTACGTTTAGCCTAGTTGATCTGCATATAGTTATATAATTGTTTTATCGTGGACATAATGTATTTAGGAATGCACATTAGGTTACACTAGACTTAAATAATTTTAATAAACATTTTTTTTTTGTAGAAATCAAAGTTTGTAGAATATAGAATTAAAAAAAGGGTATGTCTCCTTTGCTTTTGAACATTGCGCGTCTGGAGTCAGGTTGTGCAGATCATATGCTGATGTATTCCTTATAGGCTTGCACAAGAAAATGACGGTGGCAGAAGTTAAAGTTTGAATAAATTCTCTGAATTGTATTACACATTCTTCCCTTCACGTTTCTAGTAGTAGGCTGTTGTACTTGTCTTTCTGGCACTAACACTGACATTTATCTTTTCTTACTAGCACAGATTTTTCTGATATCTGCTTTATTGAGGAAATAGCTGCAATGACTGTAACATGTGATTGCTGTATGTACCTTGAATGCACTGACCATAAGTCACTCTGGATAAGAGCATCTGCTAGCTAATGGACCAAAATATACAATGTAAGTAAGAAACAGAAATAAAAAACAACAAGAGAAAGGTAGAATGTCATCCTACTTGCCCTTTTATCAACATCCCTTTTTCAAATTAGGCGAATGAGATAAATTAATAATTGGTGGTCATTGTGAATAAATATAATTGTATATTTGTTGAAGTACAGTTTAAAAAACAACAAGAGAAAGGTAGAATGTCATCATACTTGCCCTTTTTATCAACATCCCTTTTTCAAATTAGGCGAATGAGATAAATTAATAATTGGTGGTCATTGTGAATAAATATAATTGTATATTTGTTGAAGTACAGTTTATATTTTATTTTCTCCCAGATAATACAGAACTGTAGCAATACAGACCAAAACAAATACTTTAGAAATGAAGAAAAAAACGCTTGAAAATATAAAGTGCATTTCAAACAATTCATCATAATCATTAGGATGTGCATTTTCTGCCGTTGTTAACATATAAAACAGATTTCTATATACCACGGAATTCATCCATGCAAAGTTTTGAGGCAAATATACCTGCAAAAAACCTCCCATACACAGGTGGACACACAAGTTTATTATTTAAAATGTATTTTCTCTTCACAGACCAGTTTTAACTAACTTACCTACTCCTGATGTTTTAATGATTATAATATGATAAAGACCACCATAGTGATCATGTTATCAGCTGGAAAACATGGGAAATATGATCAAATGTTATCTGGTTCCCTTTATATTAGAAGGTAGAACTAACAGTCACAGAATAACGCTAAAGAGCCACCAATCTCTGAACAGTTAGAGAATAACAAGAAGTGGAATGATTCATATAACAGTAAGAATACATTGTAAACTACTGCAAACATTCCAGTTATCTACCAAAACAAGAGACAATGGTATATTCAGTAGGGCCCCAATTCAGACTTGATATAAGTAGAGTTAACATGGACTTAAGTCAATAAAACCTGGTCCACATTTCTTGACTTAAGTCCAAGTTAAGTGTTCTTATCTCAAGTCTGAATAGGTCAGGGCCCTAGGCCTCATCATTACAACAGCATCCCTAAAATATATCTTGCTATATTAAGTACCTTGACCTGTAGTTACAACAATATGTAGCTCTCAGATATGGTGATAATAAACTCCATAATAGTATAAAACAAGATATGTATTGTGAATAAACTATGTTCAATTACATGGCGTTATGATATTGATATGGAACAATGCTTTATATATATATACACACACCACAAGGTGGCGGTATGAACCAAGTTATAGACTACAGTCAGAAAGTCCCCTGAAGAGTAGCCAAGTAATGTAATATGTAAAAGCTTGCATGTCTTCACAAAATGTTCTAACAGACTAATTCCAACACCTGATATTCTTCACCCGCTAACAAACATTTGCCAATCATTCGCATAAAGGTTATGGGTGTTACATGTTTGATAGAGAAGAGAAATGAGAGAGAGAGAGAGAGAGAGAGAGAGAGAGAGGAGAGAGAGAGAGAGAGAGGAGAGAGAGAGAGAGAGAGAGAGAGAGAGAGAGATCATCATAATTTCACCATTGAAATAATGCACAGTGTATTTTCTTTACACACATACAGTTGTAGTGCTCAACTTACAGTGAATCCTACTGTGGTGAAACATGGATAGTCATATTATTATTTCACAACACAGACTAGCCTGGTCCCAGATCTGTTTATGCTTTTGCCTACTCCATTGCCATTGTTTGGCATGACAATTCCATACAGAGTTGGCAAGAAACAGACTGGCACCCAGGCTAAAAACAGACAGTTAAAATCTCAGATGAAAACAAGGTTAATGGAAAAACAGTTAGATAAAAGATAACAGTAACAGCAATTGACCATTTGACATCAAAGAATGAAAAGCCCAATCGTATCCATCCATAAAGCCCTTATTATTAATTTTACATCTGTAAAATATGCTACATCCATTTTCACCTGCTTTTTCTTCTTCACCTTTTTGGTTCAAAACAAAACATTATGAGTGACAATTAAAACGTACGAATAGTAGAGCCATAGAATAAATACTTCAGTATAATAATTAGTATTTTTCAAGTCTTTACAGATATTTACAGTAATGTCCTTACTGTAGCTGTGCAGTCAGGATCAAGTACCAGATAATTTTATTCACAACAAAATACAGTTATTCCAGTTCATAAATGTTATCCCAGTTTGGATTCTGTCCATTTCTATATAGTTTCTGGCTTACTGAACCCATCACACATTGGGCCACGCACACACTCACACGGCCCAAATCATCAAGCACAGGGGTATGGGATTTAAATCCATGAATATCAACTCTGCTTACACCAGTGAGTGAGTGAGTGTGTGTGTGTGTGTGTGTGTGTGTGTGTGGGCTGCAGTAGTAGTCCTGTTCTGTAGAGATAAGCGCTCTGAGCTTCAGTTCTGTCAGAGCAGCTTTACTCTTCTTTACCAGGGCACCAAATGCACCCTATTCCCTATATAGTGCACTACCACAGGGGCTCTGATCAAAAGTACTGCACTTTATAGGGAATTGGATGCCATTTCAGACACAAATGTGCCATAGCCTTCAAGATTCACCCAGAACTAACTCAAGGTTGTTTAATGACCTCCTTTCCCTACAGACATTCACTGACAACATGCTATGCTAATCTGGCTATGCTAATCAATTGAGGACTTCAGTGGGTGTAGTGTTGGACCATCATTCTTTGTCATGGGCCTTACAGTAGTAACAGAAAACTACAGTAGTAATTGGTCCTGTGTGGCTCAGTCAAGGGCTGTGGGTTCGATTCCCAATGGGGTTACCCATATGAAAAATTCATGCATGACAGTAAGTCGCTTTGGATAAAAGTGTCTGCTAAATGGCATATATTGTCATTTACTTTCTAAAGATAAAATTTAGTGGCCGCGTGATTGGATTTTACAGTAGTCATTTTGTCATTTACTTTCCAAAGACAAATCTACAGTGGCCGCTTGGATTTAGTGTTCTGTTGTTGCTGTTGTCAAGGATGTCATGATTTGATTGTGCCTCAGCGTACCCTCTGCTAGTGATTAGGTTTCTTTAAGTGAATTACAGAAACAGAAGTCGTTGGTTGTTTGGTCGAGATAGAAAAAAGTAAGTGGATTTGGTGTTTCACAGTATTCAGTGTGTTTTGATCAGTAAAGCACGTTCACTCCTTTGTATTCTATAAACACACAAACTGTACCGCATGACATGCATTCATTTCACATACATACATACATACATACATACATACATACATACATACATACATACATACATACATACATACATACATACATACATACATACATATCTGTTATGGATATCTAATAGTCCATAAAGTGGAGCGTTGTCTTAATATATTCTAACTGTATAGTAGAAAATGGCTTTAAAAGCACCTTTACAATAGTTCTGCTCACTCATGGTTACAGATATGATGATGTTCTCTTCTAGAACTGGAATGTTCCCTTAAGTGCTTGACATTGTGGAATTGTTCTAGAATTCCGAAAAGGCATCTAATTTCTCAATGCCCTCCTCTCTAAAGTCCCTTTAGATAGAAGGGTTACTATTTGGGGGGATTGTTACCTGTGTTCGCCTTATCAGGCTGAGTAACAGAGTTAGCTGGACTTTGTGCCACTGTGGTGCAAATGCTAACCATCCGGATTCCGAGTCCGGACGAAGCCTCAGACTTTCCTGCCAAGGCACCTTGCTTCTCCTCACCCGGCTTAGGCATGTCTTTCAGCTCCTTCCCCTTAGGTCCCTCCTGGGACTGGGACGCCATTGACCCCTTTATAGGCCCTAGGACCAGTTTAGCGGCACTGGTCAGCTGGGTTACGAAGCTGGTCTTGTCGCCGGGGGAAACAGGCCTGGACCTGCCTGGGCAGAAGGAGGGTGCGCAGAGCGAAGGAGTGACGCCTGTGGGGGAGGGGGAGGGGGATGGAGAGTGTTCTTCCACTACCTCCAGCCGACATTTATCCTCCCAGTCCAGGGTCCCTCGGTAGCAGTTGACGGGCCCCAGGCCCTGCCTCACCTTGCCCAGGGAGAGGGGTTGGCCGTGGGGTGGGACAGCTGGAGCCAGGGCCCTGGCTGCAGGTTTGGGGCTTTTGGGGCTTCTCAACCCCAGTTCTGAAGTTCTTGGAGAGCCGTTGTTCTCGGCTCCATTCTTTCTCAGGCTCTCTCCTACTATTCCTGATGGTTTACTACTAGCCTTAAACATACCTGTAGACCCTGGCGTTATTGATGATGATCCACCCATACCCATGCCTCTGTCTGGACTAGTGCCTCTCCCTAGAGGGCCCACACAGGGCATGCTGGGCCTGGGAGGATGAGGAGGAGGACACACCTTGTTGTGTTCATTTAGCTTTGGTAGCGTTCTGTCCCCTCCGTACTTTTCCTGGGGGTCTTGGCTGAGAGGGCTCGTACTCACAGCCGTTCTGAGGCTCTGTTGCTTGGCAGACATGTTTGTCTGACGCGGGCTCTTCTCTGCTCCTTCTGGATGGCCCCTAAAGACACCTGGTGACCCAGTAGGAGTAATGGGACTTTTGGGAGTTGTAGTTTTGATGGACTCCAGATTTGGCGATTGGCTGGATTGGGCTCTGTAGGTGGGGCTACTCTGAGGGCTAAAGGTATGCTCACTGGTTGAGGGTTTTCTAGCTATTGATTGGTGATTATCTGTTGTGGCTACTCCTCCTCGGTTAGGTGACCTCTCTGGGACGGTTGTTGTCCTGTTGCTATAAGCCATAATGATCTCTCCCACCCTCTCCCTCGATCTTTCTCTTTCCCTCTCTCTCTTCCTCTCTCTCTCCCTTTCACTCTCCCTACCAGCCAGCAGTGTATCCCTACTGAGCGGCGACTCCTGCCTCCCTAACTTCCTCATCGGCTTGAGCACCCCCGTCTCGGGTGTCGTGGTAGTTGCCCCTGTAGATGAACCCAGGGAGCCCGGGTCGGAGGGCAGCGGCGGGGGGTTCGGAGGTGGTAGATTCTCCCCCTCCGTCTCCAACAAACTCTGGAGCCCCAGCTCGCAACAGTGGAACTGGTCCTTGCGGTACAAGTCCGAGTGCTGGACCTAGGACAGGATAAACTTTTATTTAGGGGGAAATTGTCTTAGACACATAGCTAAGTATGATGCAGTATACAGTAGGTCTACTGAAAAGGGCTCCAGTTCTTATTCCCAATGTGTTGTTTTTAACAGTTTTTAGTAACAGTTTCCCCTGTATATCTAAACTAATAAATGAGATGAACATACTAAATCAACACTATACTGTACATTACGAACTGGACACAATACACACATAGCACACGTTACCCACGTGTCACATTCACAATACCTCCAAGCTGTGTTTCCTCAGAGGCCCTCCCACCCCACCACTCGACGACTGGGAATGAGACAGCGGCGAGGTGAGCTTCTCTGCTGACTGGACCCTCTTGAGGAGCGGGGAACGGGGTGGCTCGGCGGACTTGGGCCTGGGGCGCACCACAGGTGGTGATGAGTGTTTTGCCCCGGCAGGGAAGGTCTGGGTGGTGTTGGAGCTACCAATGGTGTGGCCTGGGAGTGGGGGAGGGGAGGACTGGGTGGGGGAGGGGGTGTGGGCTAAGGGGGAGAGGGGGATGTTGCCGGCGGACTTGCAGCGGGCCGAACGGTACTGGCGGTGGAGCTTGGGAGAGAGGCCGTGCAGGGAGCTGGGGCGCATGTGCTGGGAGGCGGCAGGGGAGTTGGGGGTGCTGGAGGCAGGAGAGCTGCCCTGAGAGGACACACCTGGGGAGAGGGAAGAGAAAGAAAGAGGTTAGAGTGAAGATGAGAGAAAAGAGAGAGGGGTAGAGAAAGAGAGACAAGAGACAAGAGAAAAAAAAACGATTCTTCAGTTACACAGTAATAATCAGTTCAGCCACAACTGGGATTACAATGTTTGATTATCTTGCCTAAACTGGTTCCTAAACCCCGCCCATCGGACGGGCGGCAGGTAGCCTGGCGGTTAGAGCGTTGGGCCAGTAACTGAAAGGTCGCTGGTTCCAATACCCAAGGTGAAAAACCTGTCAATGTGTCCTTGAGCAAGGCACTTAACCCTAATTTGCTCCAGGGGCCCCGTACTACTTTGGATGTCCCTGTAGGTTGTCATTGTAAATAAGAATTGGTTCTTAACTGACTTGCCTAGTTAAATAAAATAAACCACTCATCTGACAATTTCAAACACTCTATTTACTTAAACAAATACTATTTTGAACCCTAAGGGGTACACTACAAATCAATGAGGGATCAATGAGACAGCCAGCTAACTTCAATAAACAACCAGAAATTACTATTGACGTTCTAGTTCATTAAGAAAGCTAAAATTAGATATGTGGTTTTTTTTGGTTGTTGAGTCATTTAGACCATGCCCCTTTCAAGCTTATCTTTCTAAAAAATAATAAGTTATTTCAGAATAGTTAGGCAAGTTAGCTGGTTGATCCTACTCCTACTGTGGTATATCCCTCAGGTCTGTTACTCACCCAGGTAGGAGGACTCAGGTCTGTTACTCACCCAGGTAGGAGGACTCAGGTCTGTTACTCACCCAGGTAGGAGGACTCAGGTCTGTTACTCACCCAGGTAGGAGGACTCAGGTCTGTTACTCACCCAGGTAGGAGGACTCAGGTCTGTTACTCACCCAGGTAGGAGGACTCAGGTCTGTTACTCACCCAGGTAGGAGGACTCAGGTCTGTTACTCACCCAGGTAGGAAGACTCAGTTGTGGACCTGTATCCCTGCTGTGTAGGGGAGCGGGCTGACAGGTTGTGGGAGGGAGAGCCTGGTAGACTGTCACTGGACGACAGAGAGCGGTTCAGAGAGGACAGGCTACGGCTGGTGTGGAGCAGGTTAGACTGTTTAGTGATCTTCCTGAACAGGGAGCTACGCTTCTTACTGTAGGGAGGAGAGAGGGAGGAGGGAGGAGAGAGGGAGGAGGGGATGGAGTAGGAGTGAATCTTTTTAATTAAAAAAACGTTTTGCAATGCATAATATGGAGAGATACTGAAACGTATTAGCAAACTGTAAAAATAAATACAACATGTCACTGTTCTTCTCCTTGTTACAGCATATATGATAACACAGCTACTGTAAATGAGAGTGCCGTACTACAGTACCTCTCTTGTCCCTCTTTGCCGATTGTCCTCTTATTGCGTCGGGCCATCTTGCACTTGTAGTTGGACTTGCGTGCCGGACCCACCTTGATGGAGGTGTTCTCAAACGGAGTGGTGGTCACTGTCACCTTGTTGCCACTCTGCAGGGCACACAGAATGATGATGAGCCATGTCTATGTGACCCACTGGGGTTCAATCACAGGTTTTCTGCATGCCACAAGTCTAGGTTAGCCTGCTGAGCTAAAGCCTGGGCACTAGCTCAGGGAGCCAACGCAAGTATGTAGGCAAATTAATCCTCAGATGAGCGTGGTCACAGAACGACCTCCTTCACATCTACATTGACGAATAACCGCCTTACTCATAGCTCAAGAGACCAATACAATAGACAATAGATTCATAGTGATACATGCACTGTATGGATATTACGCAATCCTACAAATAACAACAAAGTCTATTGTAGAACCCAGCCTCTTCTTCCATCGTACCTTTAGAATTAGTTCCACCACTTCCGTGTGGACCAATCCATGGACAGACTCCCCATTCACATGGGTGATGAGGTCACCAGCACACAGTCCTGCTTCTTGGGCGGGGCCTCCATCCTCCACGTGCTGCCATTGGACAAGGATAGATTGTCAATCAATAAATAGGATAATGTATACCTTTCAAGTTTGTTCAATTGATTAATTAATTCATCATCATCCATCATTCATCTATTCACCACTAAGTAAACATAACCAACCACCAAGTGCTCTGTTTCCTCTCTCCCTTCTTTCCTCACCCAGATGATGTGATGAACACTGTACACATCCGTATCACCCATGTAGACCCGTATCGCCCTGAGGGTAAATCCGTACTTCTTCCCTGAGCGGTGGATGGTGATGGGAGAGCGCAGCACGCTGACGGCGGGGGCCGGACAGTAGTCACGGCTGGGTGACGAGTCCCGGGAGGAGGGGTTGGAGGACAGGGAGCGGGGGGACATGGGGCTGGCCAAGGGGGAGCTGTGACTGTGGCCGTACTGGTCTACTGTGGGGGGGGGGGGGGGGAAGAATGGATGACAAATTGGGAGAGTTGAAGAGAAAAAGAGTAAGAAAGGTTTTAGACATACATATGTATGTCATCAGTATGTCTAAAATATCTCATATCTCATACATACATAGAGTTACATATATTACTGTGTTCTATTTCATTATGTGGTTTTACGCATGCTGTGTAAACTCAGCATTAGAGTAACATCTCAGCTCACAGCACCCTCTAGTGCCAGGAAGCCATTGTGATTAATTGACTGAGTGATTAAATGTATTTGATTATTTAAATACATATAAACCCATTCAAGCCAGAGATAACACATATATATTCCGCATAGTTACCTGCAGGTATGATGACAGACAGGGCTGTGGCCGAGGCTGACTTGATAACCTTGTTGCCACGCCGTGAGTTCCTATTCTCCCCCGTGTCTCCTGACATCTGCTGGTGTCTTGCCCTGCGGATGACCAGGTCATTCGTGGCCCTCGGACCCTGGGGGTCATACACAGGCCCCGCCCCCATCTCCCTAGTGGATGATGTAGGTCCAGGGCTAGTGGAGGGGGTGGGCGTGGCTCCCAGAGTCTCGCCTGGCCTTGATGGTTTCTCTGTTGCCGGAAAAAAAGATGACTCTCCGGTCTCAAGCATATTGTTGGAGCTTAGCTGACATCCTCTCTTGACATTCTTACAAGCTGCACATTATCACTTTCTACTGACTTTTCAATTGTCACCTGATAAAATCACCAGTTCGTCAGGTGACAATACAGGTGAAACGAACCTCCACCCATCCATTGGTCCAATTCTGCTCTACATGCATTATTTGGAGTTTCTCTTTGCACTTGCAATTCTCTCTCTCTCTCTCTCTCTCTCTCTCTCTCTCTCTCTCCCTCTCTCTCTCTCTCTCTCTCTCTCTCTCTCTCTCTCTCTCTCTCCCTCCCTCCCTCCCTCCCTCCCTCCCTCCCTCCCTCTCTCTCTCTCTCTCTCTCTCTCCCTCCCTCTCTCTCTCTCTCTCTCTCTCTCTCACCTCCTACATGTCCCTCCTTTGGGTCGGGTGTGGTGCTGGGGGTGGAGGGGGGTGTGGAGGGGACGGAGGCCGCCTCCAGCGAAGTCCCCCTAGCCTTGACAGGGGGCTGGCGTGTCAGGGGGTCTGGGTTGTCCTCTTGCTGTGAAGCGAAGCGATGCGTGTCCATGAGGGCAGAGAAACGGCGCCGGGCCCCGAGGGGAGGGCTGGAGTCACCGTCCATGTAGAGGGACTCAGAACAGGACAGGCGCTTCCTTTGAGGGGGCAGGAGAAGAGGACAGGCTGTTAATGGTGCCGAGGGACATTTATTTTGAAAACTTATTTAAACTGATGTATTGAATAAATGTGTTATGAATGTTGTTATAAAACTCAGACATAGGCAATGCAAGACCTCAGTGTGAGAGCTAACTTTGAGAAACCACACACACACACACACACTAATACCCCCCCCCCCACACAATAACAATATCCCCCACAGATTCCTCTAGCTCTTGTTCCTAATAAGGAAGCTTTCCATGCTCTCTCTCTCTCTCTCTCTCTCTCTCTCTCTCACTCCCTCCCTCATTCTCTCTCTCTCTCTCTCTCTCCCCCCCCCCCACCACCTCTCTCTCTCTCTTCCCACCTCCCATCTCTCTCTCCCCTTTATCTCTCTTTTTCTCCCTCTCCCTCTCTCTCTCTCTCTCCCCACCACACTCACATCTCAGGTGATCCGGTCCTCCAGCTCTTGTCCCTGATAGGGAAGCTACCCAGACTCTCTCTCTTCCCTTTGTTGTCCTCCCGGGAGCCCTTGTGTTCCCGTCGAGTTACTGAGGGGGCCTTCTGCTCCAACTGGGACAGGTGCTCCATGCTGCTGTACACCTGCAGGGGGAGCCACACTGCTTACACGCTGCTTACACACAGGTTTCATTGAAGTGAATAGGAGAATCTCACACTCTGCAAAAGTTATGCGTCTAGTGTAGCAGGCCTGTTAGTGATCAAAATACACACCATTAAATACACACCAGGAGTTACAAAGAGAGAAGGCCGGTCAAAAATCATCAGCCATGGAGAGACAGTCAAAACCTGTAGCTACGTCAGAGGTCAAAATACACACCATAATACTAGGACAATACTAGAGTTTTTCCTGACCATGGGACCTGGGGTCAGAGTAGGAGTGCTGATCTAAGAGTTAAAGACAAAGATACAAAATAATATAAAAAATACAAATAGTGACACAAGGAATAAATACACAGTGAATAACAAATAACAATAACGAGTCAAAATAACATGACTATATACAGGAAGTACCAGTACTGAGTAGATGTGAAGGGTACGAGGTAATAACATGACTATATACAGGGAGTACCAGTACTGAGTAGATGTGAAGGGGTACGAGGTAATAACATGGCTATATACAGGGAGTACCAGTACTGAGTAGATGTGAAGGGGTACGAGGTAATAACATGGCTATATACAGGGAGTACCAGTACTGAGTAGATGTGAAGGGGTACGAGGTAATAACATGGCTATATACAGGGAGTACCAGTACTGAGTAGATGTGAAGGGGTACGAGGTAATAACATGGCTATATACAGGGAGTACCAGTACTGAGTAGATGTGAAGGGGTACGAGGTAATAACATGACTATATACAGGGAGTACCAGTACTGAGTAGATGTGAAGGGGTACGAGGTAATAGCATGGCTATATACAGGGAGTACCAGTACTGAGTAGATGTGAAGGGGTACGAGGTAATAACATGGCTATATACAGGGAGTACCAGTACTGAGTAGATGTGAAGGGGTACGAGGTAATAACATGACTATATACAGGGAGTACCAGTACTGAGTAGATGTGAAGGGGTAAGAGGTAATAACATGACTATATACAGGGAGTACCAGTACTGAGTAGATGTGAAGGGGTAAGAGGTAATAACATGACTATATACAGGGAGTACCAGTACTGAGTAGATGTGAAGGGGTACGAGGTAATAACATGACTATATACAGGGAGTACCAGTACTGAGTAGATGTGAAGGGGTACGAGGTAATAACATGACTATATACAGGGAGTACCAGTACTGAGTAGATGTGAAGGGGTACGAGGTAATAACATGACTATATACAGGGAGTACCAGTACTGAGTAGATGTGAAGGGGTACGAGGTAATAACATGACTATATACAGGGAGTACCAGTACTGAGTAGATGTGAAGGGGTATGAGGTAATAACGTAATAAATAATGCAATGAAAGTCTACAGTAGCCTCAACAGCACTCTTAGGATAGCACCATGGTGTAGCCAGAGGACAGCTAGATTCCGTCCTCCTCTGGGTACATTGACTGCAATACAAAACCAGAGGACGTCCTCCAACCTATCAGAGCTCTTTCAGCATGAACTGACATGTTGTCCACCCAATCAAAGGATCAGAGAATGAATCTAGTACTGAAAGCAGAAGCAACAGCAAGCTAGCACTGCAGTGCATAAAATGTGGTGAGTAGTTGACTCAAAGAGAGAGAAAAAAGCTGACCAGTTTTGAACAAATTAATTTCTTAAAAAATGAAGGAGAAGCGAGAGAGAGAGAGAGAGAGATTTTGTAATATTTTTTTAACTTTCACTTTCTTAGCTAGTGAATGCAGCTAGCTAGTTTAGCCTACTCAAACACCTGGTTCAAACAGAGAGGGATGCTATGTTAGCTAGCTGGCTATGGCTATCCAACACTGGAACTCTTCCAAGTCAAGGTAAGCTTTTGAATTTATTGCCACCGGGGCCCGCCAGTATAACTTCTAAACTGCTTACTGACTATACACTGTACTGCATGATTGTAGAGGGTTTATATTAACGCCTTAGTTCTAGTAGCTATGTTGACTATGATATTAGCTTCATGGTAACAATGATGTAGGCTGTGTGTAGCGGTTAGTGGTTATGATATTAAGGTTTGGCTTGGAAAGGTTTTTTCGCCGGGTCACAGACAACTGATGTGTTCTGCACTGTTGTCCACAAGCGAAGGGAAAGGATGAGAGGAGGAGAGCGCGTAGATGTGAGAAGGAATTAACGAGCAAAGTGATCATGCTGTTTGTATGTGGCTGCTATGAAAGTGAACTGTGTTTGCGTGTGATCAGGAGTGTATTAATTCTGACGATTTAGTTGAAAAACATTTCTTAAACGTAACAAAACGGGAATAAACATACCCTCATCTTAAATGGCACCGACCGCCACTGGTGTAAGTATTTGTGAATGTGTAGAGTCCAGTGTGTGTGCATAGAGTCAGTGCAAGAGATGATCAATGCAGGTAGTCTGGGTATCAATTTGATGAGCTATTTAGCAGGCTTGTTTAGCAGTCTTATGGCTTGTGGGTTGAAACTGTTCAGGGTCCTGTTGATTCCAGACTTGGCGCTTCTTGTGCGGTGGCAGAGAGAACAGTCTATGACTTGATTGGCTGGAGTCTGACATTTCTTTGGGCCTCCTCTAACGCCACCTGGTATAGAGGTCCTGGATGGCAGGGAGCTCGGCCCCAGTGATGTACTGGGCCGTCCGCACCACCATCTGTAGCGTCTTGAGTTCGGGTGCCTCAATGGTGCAGCTGTAACTTTTAGAGGATCTGAGGGCCCATGTCAAATCTTTTCAGCCTCCTGAAGGGGAAGAGATGTTGTCGTGCCCTCTTCACGACTGTGTGGGTGTGTGTGGAACATGTTAATTCCAAGCAACTTAAAGCTCTCGACCCGCTCTACTACAGCCTCGTCGATGTGAATGGGGGCGTGCTCGGCACTCGGCAGTCCTCGATCAGCTCCTTTGTCTTGCTGACGTTGAGGGAGAGGTTGTTGTCTTGCACCACACTAATATACTATATTTCACTGAAGATTATTCTGGTGCCAAAAGATACATACAGTACTTATTAAATGGCTACAGAGAACAGCGTGCACTCTCTTGAGTGTGTGTGTGTGTGTGTGTGTGTGTGTTCATGCATCCTTGTGTGTGTACTTTGACCAGCAGGCAGTATTCTAGACCCTAATCAGGTCTCTCCATCAATGTACTGCTACTGTAATAGAGCCCTTAGCCCTCTCCATTTATACAAGAGACCCTTCACACACGCACACACACACAGCCCTCCTCATTCCCACAAGAGGCCCTTCACTAGTCACCTCCCATACAAGAGAGCAGAGAGGAGGAGGAAGGAACAGGTGAAGGACAAAAGGAGGGCAGCAGAGAGAGAAAGAGATAGAAAGAGAGAGAAAATAGAGAAGGAAAGGTGGTGTCATCATTTGGTGTGTCATCATAGTGGTCTCTGATTGGTGGTCATCATTTGGTGTGTCATCATAGTGGTCTCTGATTGGTGGTCATCATTTGGTGTGTCATCATAGTGGTCTCTGATTGGTGGTCATCATTTGGTGTGTCATCATAGCGGTCTCTGATTGGTGGTCATCATTTGGTGTGTCATCATAGTGGTCTCTGATTGGTGGTCATCATTTGGTGTGTCATCATAGTGGTCTCTGATTGGTGGTCATCATTTGGTGTGTCATCATAGTGGTCTCTGATTGGTGGTCAGACTCGCTCAGGTGGAACAAACTTAAACTTGCGCCTTTTTTCAATGTTAAATTGAATGTCATTGAGAAAACTGAAAGATGTCAGAATGGATTTTGTTTTTTGCAAACATCCTTTCTGAATTTGAAAGTAATCCAATAAGTAATCATCTAGTTTGTCAAAAGTATCTGTAATCTGTTACAGTGTTTTGGAATGTAATAAGTTACTCCCCATCCATGTGTGAGTGTGTGTGTGTGTGTGAGTGTGAGTGTGTGAGTGTGAGTACCTTGCTGAAGCGAGGGGAGCAAGAGGAGAACTGTCTGATCTCAACAGGCTCGTCATCATCGTTGGTATCGTCCTCATCGTACGCATTAATGTGGTGATAACGATCTGAACGGGCTGAGAGAGGAGAGGAGAGGAGAGAGAGAGAGAGAGAGAGAGAGAGAGAGAGAGAGACAGAGAGAGAGAGAGAGAGAGAAAGAGAGAGAGAGAGAGAGAGAGAGAGAGAGAGGGAGAGAAAGAGAGAGAGAGAGAGAGAGAGAGAGAGAGAGAGGGAGAGAAAGAGAGAGAGAGAGAGAGAGAGAGAGGGAGAGAAAGAGAGAGAGAGAGAGATGTAACATCTTAGTTTTGATAAATAATTGAATGGCCCTAGCCTTGGCTTGCTCTCTCCTCTGCTCACACTTTTCAAAGTCGCTGCAAAACGCTGCAACACTTTGGGAGAACCACTCTCTGGCTTGACTGAGTCTTACCATGAGATAACTCCTATCAAAGATCAAAGACTCAATGGCTTCACACAAGGAACCCAATTCTGTTCTTTTGATCAATCAGATCAGTTTTTCGGGCCAATTGGGCAAAATATCAGAATTAGGCTGCCTGTGTATATGCAGCCAGTGTGCTTTATAAATACTCAGGTAACGGCACTTACTGTCGAAGTAGCTGGTGTCCTCTTCTGACTCCAGGTGAGGTATGAACTCTGCCTTCTGTCTCAGTAGACTGTTCCAGTCCAGGTCAGAGAAGAACGTGTGCTGCTTCACCTCAAACGCTCCCCCTGGGGGCACGGAGGTATAATAACAACAACAAGATCAGCTCTGAGAATGTAGAAGTCCGAAGAGGGCCCTGGGCCATGGTAGTTGGAGTAATACAGAAACAAAGGTTAAAATGTGGCATGATTCATTATACACAGTAAGCAGGAATATTTTCTGACTCATATCTGAGACCTACGGAGAGTAGCCTGCTGGGTGCCAGACTGTTTCTAAATCTGTGTTCAGCAATGCATTGCCATGACAAACAAGGTTGTGTTTGGTAAGATTATGACAGTAGACTACAGCAGAAACAGGAAGAACATTCTTAAATTCTAGCACATTGGTTCCAAACTAGGGGTCAGGGTCCCCTGAAGTTGAAATTTTGTCCCCTGAGAAAATATTCAAATGGGTATAGAATACAATATAACCTTTTAGTGTCAACTAAAACAGCCTTTAGTTGTGTGCAGAACACGTTTGAGAACCCCTGTTCTAGTACCTGTACCCAGCCTCATCAGTGGGTTGGTCTGTAGCAGGGTTGAGATCAGTCCCTGGGCATCAGCAGGCAGGACCTCATCTCCATCAGGCCACACTATGTCATCTGAGAGAGACAACAGCCAGAGGGGACCACAGAGCCAGTTACAGACAGAATGAACAGTAAGGATCTGGAACCGGACCAACATTGAGTCAGGCCCAAGTTAGTACACAGACGGAGGCCTTGGAATCATAAGTCACTTACAGCAGTGGTTTTTAAACCTCTCCTCGGGGACCCCAAGCCGTTCCATGCATTTGATCTATTTCAGCTAGCGCACCTGATTCAATTTGTGAATTATCTGGAGGTTCCCAAGGAGAGGAATCCCCTGACATAGAGTACAGAACAAGAGGCACTGGGGGGGATTCAAAAAGACAACATGTGCAGACAGAGGAAAGGCAGGCCCTCATGTCTCCCTCACCTGTAATGACCTGTCCGAACAGCCCTCATGTCTCCCACACCTGTAATGACCTGTCCAAACAGCCCTCATGTCTCCCTCACCTGTAATGACCTGTCCGAACAGCCCTCATGTCTCCCTCACCTGTAATGACCTGTCCAAACAGCCCTCATGTCTCCCTCACCTGTAATGACCTGTCCAAACAGCCCTCATGTCTCCCTCACCTGTAATGACCTGTCCAAACAGCTTTTGAGTGATCGATTGATTGATTGATGGCAGACTCACCTGTGATAACCTGTCCAAAGAGCTCCTCAGGCGTGTCTCCAAAGAAGGGCACACATCCCACCAGGAACTCATAGAGGATGATACCCATGGCCCACCAGTCCACCGGCTTCCCGTAGCCCTGTCTCAGGATCACCTCCGGGGCTATGTACTCTGGGGTGCCACACACCTGGGACAGGGAGAGAGATCCACCAATCAGAAGTCTCGATCACGCTCCTTGCCTCTATTTTCCTCTCACCTACAGTACATGTACCGGATGCATTGGAGTTGTCCCAAAAGTGCAAACCCTGCCCAACTGGCACTCCAGGCAAGCTCAATAAAAATAAAAGACAATAACAAGTACTATTTTAGCCCAGGTCTGGCCTGTGTAGATATCTGTAAGCCCAAGATCTTGAATACTCTTACATCTGTCTCTGGCAGAAGTACTGTACAGTAATCCCTAATCACGGACCCAGATTGTATAATGTTGATAATCAGAATTCTAATTGGTACTGTTGCTGTACACTGTTGAGGCAGCAGGGGCCCAGTTCATTACTGCTGAGTGAATAACCAACGCTCTCTAATCAAGAGTCTGCACAGACCAAAACATGAAAGGGTCTGAATATATTTCATTTGCAGATGATGTGCATTCATTAGAACCCATTAAAAAGCATGAGCTGGCTCACACCCAAAACGTTGGTAACACTGCTGACTATCGGAGATTAAACTGTAGGCTAAAACAATCAAATAAAGAGAGTCGCACACAAGCTCCCAGTAATGTATTGGGTAAACCACCAACGTTTGGGCATCACTGTGCCTTCTTCAGGATAATGTCATGAACCTTGAACCAGGTTATGTACCCAGTGCAATAGTGCAACCAATGAGAATAGTGAGGGGCATGTCATAGTTACTAGGGTGATAAGAATAAAAAAATGTTTTAACTTTTAAAAGACAATAGTTTACAGCATGTTGACTGTATTAGGCTGTTGTTATCATATTGCAACATAATTAGATATTGTACTTAGTAATATCATCAACATACATTATTATTTAATGTTATATACATATTTAATTGTTTATTCCAATGAATGTAATATTTGTTACATGTTATTACATGTCATCTTTTGGTTAAACCGTAATGTACAATAAGCATCATCAACAAGGGCAACATCTTGGTGCCGATACGCTGTAGAACACAGTGTTTTTAGATAGGAGATCCAGCAGGCCTCCCTCTGAAGTAACAGTTCATTAGAACCCAACAGATGCCCTCTAGCTTGACATCCCAACTGATTTCAAGTGAAAGTATATGTGCCACTATGGCGTCTGTGAGAGCATGGGCAGCCATTGTTGGAAGCCCTTGATGGCAATGTCCATGCTAAAGCAGGTTATATCCATCCAGAGTCCTCTTTCTGCCTCTATGTGAAACAACAGTGAAACATTGCACTCAAGTCTGGTTTAACCAGGCTAGATGCCCTACCGCTGCTTTGGAAAGACAAAGTGAGGAGAAGACACTGTACTGCTGCTGGCCTGACAGCATCATTCATTAATATGGAGAGTTGAATTCTAACCTCTCATAAACAGCAAACTGTAATTGCAAAATAAACAGGGACCAGAATGGTAAACATTATTAGTGACCGCGTGTATTCGTCTTGTTTGGATAATGATGTGTTTTTTCAAGGTTATTTTGAGATTCTCAATCCGTTGATGCATGATGCAAGCCAAGGGATCCTGAATTCAACTCTCTCACACAACTGTCATGACTGTAGGCTATCTACAGAGTTTCTAACGTACTGTATGTGATTGGCTCTTCATTGTGAGGTTGGCTGTATACTACCTCTTATAAACTGTTGATATAAAAATGACTTTATAAATCAATATGATTGATTGTTTGTTTGTTTGATTGACTGACTGATCCTGACTGACTGACTGACTGACTGACTGATCCTGACTGACTGACTGAATAACTGACTGATTGACTGACTGACTGACTGACTGATTGACTGGCTGACTGGCTGATTGACTGACTGACTAACTGACTGATCCTGACTGACTGACTAACTGACTCAGTGATTGACTGACTAATCCTGATTGACTGACTGACTGACTAACTGACTGATTGACTGATCCTGACTGACTAACTGATGCTGACTGACTGATTGACTAACTGACTGACTGACTGACTGAGACTGACTGACTGATTGACTAACTGACTAACTGACTGACTGACTGACTGAGACTGACTGACTGATCGCTCAATCTACCTGTTTGTCCAGGAACTCGCGTGCGTCCTTCTCGATGTGTCCCTCGTACAGGTTGGTGGTGAGGCTCATCAGACCCATCTTAGACAGGCCGAAGTCAGTCAGCTTGATGTGGCCCATAGAGGTGATCAGTAGACTGGTGGAAACAGGAACAACACTTGGGCTGTTAAGACATCAACTGCACAGCAAACACCAGGAACAGAAAGCTTTAGACTTCAACCTGGTCAGGGTGGGTTGGATACATATCGAACATGTTTAGATGTCTGTACCAGTGGAGGCTGGTGGGATGAGCTATAGGAGGATGGGCTCATTGTAATACATGGAATATAATTAATGGAACGGTATCAAACACATGGAACGGCTCCTCCCATCAGCCTCCACTGGTCTGTACGACCAACAGGAGTCTGTAGACAGTATTCCTAGAACCTTTCACAGTACACACATTTTACCCTAATAATGTTAGAGGATGTCCCAAATGTTCCTAAGAAATTCCAATGATGTTGAATATTGTGTATTGTGAAAGGAACTTAAGACCTCCCATCCACCAGGGGAGTGTCAGGGTGGCAGTGCTGCCCACTCACTTGTCAGGCTTCAGGTCTCGGTGCACGATGCCATAATTGTGTAGGTACTCCAGCGCAAGCACGGTCTCAGCAAAGTACATCCTGGTCAGTTCCACAGGCAGCGCCCCGATGTTCTTCAGCAGAGTGGCACAGTCTCCCCCTATAGGAACACAACTTGGTTGGTTAGACACAGTCTCCCCCTATAGGAACACAACATGGTTGGTTAGACACAGTCTCCCCCTATAGGAACACAACATGGTTGGTTAGACACAGTCTCCCCCTATAGGAACACGACATGGTTGTTAGACACAGTCTCCCCCTATAGGAACACGACATGGTTGGTTAGACACAGTCTCCCCCTATAGGAACACGACATGGTTGGTTAGACACAGTCTCCCCCTATAGGAACACGACATGGTTGGTTAGACACAGTCTCCCCCTATAGGAACACGACATGGTTGGTTAGACATGGGTTATGCCTCGATTCTCTACCCTGCTCCTAAATAATGCACTTGTACACACTTTCTGTCATGGATTTCAAACAATGTACTTTAAATGAGGAGGATGGGCTCATAGTAATGTTTGGAATGGAATTCCATCCATTATTATGAGCCGCCCTCCCCTCTGCTTTCACCTAGCTAGTCCTATCAGATACCATGAAGTGCAAATGAAGGGCAGAAGGGAGAGTACTACTTTCCAGAATGAGAATGAAATCCAACCGGGTTCCTTGAGAAAAACTCTCTCACCCTCAAAGGAAGTGAACAAGATCAGAACGGAGAGAACTTTGAAAGAGTAAGTTGTAAGATATGTGAAGTTTCTTGAGACACCCTATGAAGCCTTTATTGTAATTCCATTAAAGTAGTCCAGTTTCCTCAGAAACCCACTTACCTTCAACATACTCCATGACCATGCAGAGGTGCCTGCGGGTCTGGAAGGAGCAGAACATGGAGACTACGAAGGGGTTCTCAGCGAAGGTCAGGATGTCTCTCTCTACGAAGGCCTGCTGGATCTGGTTCCTAAGGATCAGGTTCTGCTTGTTGATCTTCTTCATGGCAAAACGCTGACGGGTCTCCCTGTGACGAACCAGGTACACCGCACTGAGGGGAAAGAGAGGGAGGGGAGGAGGGAATGAGGAGGGAGGAGGGGAGAGAGGGTGAGGGGAGGGGGAGGGAGGAGGGGGGAGTGGAGGAGGAGGGAGGGCAGAGAGGGGGAGGAGGGAGTGGAGGAGGAGGAGGAGGAGGAGGAGGAGGAGGAGGAGGAAGGGGAGAGAGGGGGAGGAGGGAGTGGAGGAAGGGGAGAGAGGGGGAGGAGGGAGTGGATGAGGATGGGAGGAGGGCACATCTTTGAATGAATGTGAGGACTTTGTGATGTACATGAAATGCATAGTCATTCATATTGCTTTGACCAGACTCTACTCACCCATATGCCCCGTTGCTGATCAGCTTGATGGTTTGAAAGTCTTCTTCACTTGGCGGCTTCATGGCTTTCATCTTCCCCTACGTAAACAAGCAGGCAAGCTCAGTCAAGCCTAACTCAAGTTAGATAGTATATGAAGACAGATCTGGTGTGTCTGTGAGTGTATTTCTCATTAGAGATGGAAGCTCCTCACCTCTGATCTGGTGTGTCTGTGAGTGTATTTCTCATTAGAGATGGAGGCTCCTCACCTCTGATCTGGTGTGTCTGTGAGTGTATTTCTCATTAGAGATGGAGGCTCCTCACCTCTGATCTGGTGTGTCTGTGAGTGTATTTCTTATTAGAGATGGAGGGTCCTCACCTCTGAACTGGTGTGCCTGTGAGTGTATTTCTCATTAGAGATGGAGGGTCCTCACCTCTGATCTGGTGTGCCTGTGAGTGTATTTCTCATTAGAGATGGAGGGCCCTCACCTCTGATCTGGTGTGTCTGTGAGTGTATTTCTCATTAGAGATGAAGGGTCCTCACCTCTGATCTGGTGTGTCTGTGAGTGTATTTCTTATTAGAGATGAAGGGTCCTCACCTCTGATCTGGTGTGTCTGTGAGTGTATTTCTCATTAGAGATGAAGGGTCCTCACCTCTGATCTGGTGTGTCTGTGAGTGCATTTCTCATTAGAGATGAAGGGTCCTCACCTCTGCGTAATCGTCTGTCTCTGGGGTGTGGGGACCTTCACTGTCATAGTAGTTGTCCATGCTCACAATGTCTGGACAAAAACACATGATTTAACAGTCAATACAGTATCTGCTGTGTACTGTTGCTGATGAATAGCATTGTTTATACATACAGTGCCTTTAGAAAGTTGTTTAGGTTTTTTCATGTGAGTCACTCTGGATAAGGGGGACAGTGCTGTGTTAAAGGCTCAGTGCAGTCAAAAATGTGATTTTCCTGGTTTTTATATTTCCACACCATGAAGTTGGAGTAAAACTATGAAATTGTTAAAAGTATGATAACGGCCCTTTAGTGTAAGAGCTGTTTGAAACAACCGGCTGAAATTTCTGCCTGTTTTGGTGGGACAGAGTTTTGAAGTTTTCACCAGCTGGTAAATTAGTTAATAGACCAATAAGAAAGAGAGTTCCAAACTTCTCTCATTTTCATTTTCAGTTTTCCCCTCCCCACTCAGACCACTCCCAGACAGTCCAAGCTAAATTATTGCTTGAGAAATTGCCCTTTGCTAAGAAGACAATTTTAATTGAAAACAATCCCAGTAAGGTACTTCATTGTTACCAGAAATGATTTGACATTGAGATAAAAACGGCTGCATTGTACCTTTAAGTAAGCATCTTGCTCATTTTTATTAGATGTTACATAAAGTGATATGAATATAATATATATTCTTGTCACCTTGGTAACAACCTATCTTTATGAAATGATTGGGAGGTAAGAAGAGAGAGAGAGAGAGAGAGAGAGCTAGAGCGAGATGGAGAGAGAAAGTGCAATCAAGAGAGAGAGAGATCAAGCTGTGAATATTTGTGTGAAATTGTGTGAATATTTGTGTGGGTGAAAATATAGAAAAGTGCTAAACCAAGGGCTCGTTTGCAAAAAGTGTCACATTGTTAGCCGAGACAACCCACTAAAGCCCAGACTCATATTTCTTAAACCAGACTGAATCTAGCTGCAAATAGCAGCCAGTCTGATTCTGAATAGCCTTTCTAACCCATGTACCTTGTGTAGCTTAATGAACACATCGTGATGGATTTGCCACTGTGAGAAGTGGAGCTGGAATGAACTGAAGGAGTCAGAGCAGGAGTTGTCTGTGTTTAGACAATATGTAGATGAATGACAGTGAGTGCAGTGCTGCGACCTGCTTCATAATCAGTGAAGGGAGTTCTCTCCGCGTCTCAATAATGTCTACAGGTAGCCTGGTCTCAGATCTGTTTGTGCTGTCTTGCCAAGGTGTAGTGTGACAATGACAAGAAGAGACAGCACAAACAGATCTGGGACCAGGCTAGTTGACAGGTGGATCACTGCCCACTGTAGCTGGCATTGCTACAATGCCAAGATGCTGTTGTTTTTCTCATGCCAAAATGTATTGTTTTTTCTAAGGTTATTTTTGCTAGCTTTATAGTTCATTACGTACAACAAACACCCAAGGGGAGTGTAGTTGTCAAAATATGGGTTGAGAAATCTCAACCATCAATCTTTCATTTTCTCTTGTTTGGCTTCTGCAGGTACATGATGCCCTTAATCTGTCTCTTTCTGTTCCTCTCTTCTGTCTCTCTCTTCCTCGTTCTCAACCTCTACACGGTCACAGGTCAGTCCCAGCTGTCTGCATCTGTCTCTTTCCGTTCCTCTCCTCCCTCTCTCCTTCTCCCTCTCATCCTTCTCTCTCCCCCTCCAGAGGGTCCCTGGTCTGTCCCAACCGTCTGAATCTGTCTATTTCTGTTCCTCTCCTCCCTCTCTCCTCCTCCCTCTCTCCCTCTTCCTTCTTCCCTCCCCCTCCCTTACTCACCCTCTAGTCCAGGGGTAATAAACTGTTACCCTACGAGGTCCGGAGCCTGATGGTTTTCCATTCTACCTGACAATTAATTCCACCCACCTGGTGTCCCAGGTCTAAATCAGTCCCTGATTGGAGGCGAAGAAATACAACCAAGCAGTGGAACTGTCTTCCAGGTCCAGAGTTGAGGGCTCTATAGTGTCCTGGCTTAACATGTAACAAGGAATATCCGTCTTCATTAAATGTGTGTGTGTCTCACCCTCCAGAGGGTCCCGGGTCAGTCCCAGCTGGCTGATGATGTAACGAGGGATGTCCGTCTTCATCAGGTGTCCCTCTTTGGCTTGGTCCTCCGCTGCCTCCAGCAGGTGATAGAACTCCTCTGGGTTGAACTCCTGTAGAGAGGGGGGAAGAAAAAGGATGTGACACACAAGGGACCATATAGAAAGTTACACAAAAGCTGCCAGTCTGCCACATAAACTTTATGCTAATATTGACTTTTCTGGAGTGAACTCCTGTACATGAAAGGGAGGGGGAACAATTAGACAGTACTGTCTGTGGTACTGAGAGGAGGGGGAACAATTAGACTGTCTGTGGTACTGAGAGGAGGGGGAACAATTAGACAGTCTGTGGTATTGAGAGGAGGGGGAACAATTAGACAGTCTGTGGTATTGAGAGGAGGGGGGTCCATATTGACAGTACTGTCTGTGGTATTGAGAGGAGGGGGGTCCATATTGACAGTACTGTCTGTGGTATTGAGAGGAGGGGGGTCCATATTGACAGTACTGTCTGTGGTACTGAGAGGAGGGGGGTCCATATTGACAGTACTGTCTGTGGTATTGAGAGGAGGGGGGTCCATATTGACAGTACTGTCTGTGGTACTGAGAGGAGGGGGGTCCATATTGACAGTACTGTCTGTGGTCCTGAGAGGAGGGGGGTCCATATTGACAGTACTGTCTGTGGTATTGAGAGGAGTGGGGTCCATATTGACAGTACTGTCTGTGGTATTGAGAGGAGGGGGGTCCATATTGACAGTACTGTCTGTGGTATTGAGAGGAGGGGGGTCCATATTGACAGTACTGTCTGTGGTATTGAGAGGAGTGGGGTCCATATTGACAGTACTGTCTGTGGTATTGAGAGGAGGGGGGTCCATAGCAGCCATCTTACCGCTCAGGATGGAGACACATTCTGTCTCCTAGAGATGAATATACTTTGGTGTGAAAAGTGCAAATCAATCCAGGAAGGACTGGTGCACTACACAAAATAGATGGCATAATGAGGAAGGAAAATTATGTGGATATATTGAAGCAACATCTCAAGACATCAGTCAGGAAGTTGAAGCTTGGTCGCAAATGGGTCTTCCAAATGAAAAATGACCCCAAGCATACTTCCATAGTTGAGGTAAAATGGCTTAAGGAAAACAAAGTCAAGGTATTGGAGTGGCCATCACAAAGCCCTGACCTCAATCCTATAGAACATTTGTGGGTAGAACTGAAAAAGCGTGTGCGAGCAAGGAGGCCTACAAACCTGACTCAGTTACACCAGTTCTGTCAGGAGGAATGGGCCAAAATTCACCCAACTTATTGTGGGAAGCTTGTGGAAGGCTACCCAAAACATTTGACCCAAGTTAAACGACTTAAAGGCAATGCTACCAAATACTAATTGAGTGTATGTACACCTCTGACCCACTGGGAATGTGATGAATGAAATAAAAGCTGAAATAAATCATTCTCTCTACTATTATTCTGACATTTCACTTTCTTAAAAGAAAGTGGTGATCCTAACTGACCTAAAACAGGGAATTTTTACTAGGATTAAATGTCAGGAATTGTGAAAAATGGAGTTTAAATGTATTTGGCTATGGTGTATGTAAACTTCTGACTTCAATTGTAGGTGTTGTACTTGATTCTATAGGAGGTCCTCTCTACACTGAGTTCTGCTCTGCTCTATGTACCTCTATGTGGGATAATGTTCTTCCACCATGGCTCTGACATTTCCCCAAATCAGAGGAGACTGTGACTAGAATGCCAAATGAACTGAACTCTCTCTCTCTCTCTCTCTCTCTTTCTCTCTCTCTCTCTCTCTCTCTCTCTCATATATAACTGACACAAGGAGAAGCATCCAGCCTGACCCTATCGACCTCTTCCGCCGGTCGCCCTGGCAACGGGAAGATGAGACGGCAACAGCCGAAAGGGGCGGGACCATGCGCTTGACAGGCAGGGGAAGCCATCAATCAGAGTGTGTAAATCCAGGGACACTCCGGTGACTTACGTATATATAACTTAGAATGTCAACTGGACAGTTGGAGGAGTTTATTTCAACTGGCATTTAATGTGTTTTTGGTCCATGGCAGCAGTGTACGTGGGTGGACATTTTACAGTTAGGAAAATATCCTTAGGCATTTAGCATAATGCTGTGTATGTAATGACTCACATACAGAAATCCTTAACCTATCTATGAAAACAAGTGATGTGTTTTGGTTAAATACACAGCACAATCTATCATAAAGCTAGCCTCTAGTATTTTTGATTTAGCTACAGTGAAAAATGAGAGGGAGACATTGAAGAGGATGAACATTATGGAATGTGGCAGACTAATGCATAGTTTACGTCCCAAATGGCACCCTATTCCCTACTTGGTGCACTACCTTTGATCAGAGGTAATGGGCCCTGGTTCAAAAGTAGTGCACTATATAGGGAATAGGGTGCCATTTGGAATAGTAGGCAAAACAAACATATTTTTCACGAGTTCCTTTATATCATCAAAATCAATAAATCAAAGCACGTTTTTGGGTTCATTCAGTAGTTATTAATTGATTAAGTAGAATGCTTAATTTATATTATGTATAATTTATATTCCTAAAACATAAGTTGAAAATGTTACTGTTGCTGCTATCTGTTGTTGATTATGAATTTAGCTTTAAATGTCCAAATTCATAATAACCAAATTCATAATAACCAAAGTCATAATAACCAAAGTCATAATACCACAGACAGCACTGTCAAATATGTCACGTTTGTGTTCAGATTGGTTATATTTAGCTAAACGTCTACCTCATAAACTACACACACACCAACATTTACCAAGCAGCCACTCTACACAGGAATTGATTGGCTTGTTCTACTGTAATCAATAGCATGTGCAAATTAATCGCTTACATCAATATTGTATAGAAATCAATGGAACTGGGGCAATAACCGTGGCGACATGTACCGTTTCCGCTCTAACTTGGGTAAACTACCTGTCGATAGATGAGAACCTGTAGTTGCTATTTATCAACTCATCTCCACTCAATATATGTGATGAATATTAAAGGCAAAACATTTTTAACAGTATATGACAAAATAATTCAACATATCAATTTAGGATGATAGTAAAGCTATTGCAACAATTACATATATGTCTAACTCATTTAACATATGACTAACTCATTTAACCATTTCGAGAGTGAAATGCTCTGAAACACATTTTAAGCGGCCGCTCTAGACTAGAGCCTCCATAGTGTCTGTGTAGCAGCCTGAACATTCAACGTCCCTAGTAATAGACCTGTAATAGATCTCACCAGACATTCCAGGAGCCGGGCGGGACGAGATATGATGATGAAGAGCTTTTTGACAAGCTCAGTGATGAAGGTCAACTCAGAGCTCTCAGAACGCTCATAGGCCTGAGAGAGAGAGAGAGAGAGAGAGAGAGAGTGAGAGAGTGGGGAGTGGGGGGAGGGGGCTTTAGCACCACGGACAGCGATAAACAAATTCTTACAATTAATAGGTTCTCCACCAATATAATCGAATGACAGTTACTTTTGGAAGACCAGATGAGGACTAGGGGTGCGTGCATGCATGTGTATATGTGAGTAAGTGCATCCGCATGTGTTTGCAACTATGCATGATGACTCACGTCGTTGAGCATCTTCTCCAGATTCTCCTGCAGCTCAAAGAAATACACTGTTGTGATGAGTCCATCCTGTGATTTGGTCAGGCAGTCTCTGGACAGCTCTGCTATCTGGTGGTGGATGAAGCTGAGGACCCCGTCAGCCAGCGGCAGCACGCTCTCCGGGGAGAAGTTCTGGATGAACTCTGACAGACGCTCCTCCATCTGGGCTGTAGCCTGGGAAGAGAGGACAACATGGTAGAATACACTATATATGTGAGTGACTGGGGTTTGAACCCAGGCCATAAGACGGTGTTAACCAACTGAGCTAAAGCCTTTCAGGGTAGAAGTTATCGATGTTCCTTCATCTGGGCAGTGGATACATACAGCATACATACTACCTATTATCAATACAGTACATGTACACGTGACCGATGGCGATCGAACCCAGGCCTTCTACGAGCTACAAGATTGTGTTGGTGGGCTGAGCTAAAGCCTAGGAGCCAACATAAGTCTTCAGGACTCAGGTGAGGTTACTTAACACGCGAGCTTGGTTCACCGCCCCCCATTGACCTCCATGTAAAGTCAATATGATCAGTATTCTCAAACTAACAGACACCATCAGCAAACTGCTCAATCCAAATGAATATCTCCTTACCTTGGTGTACGTCCTACTATAGTTTGTGATGTGAGTAATGCTTTTTTTCTCTGTTTGTCTGCATCTGTTTGGTTTGCAGCTTTACAACAGTGGCTACCTGTCTGTCATACAGTCTGTAAGTCATTGTTATCAATCAACACAAAGCCCATTGCAACGGTGGATGGGGAGATATGCTGTATGAGAGAGAGAAACTGCACTGCGCTGGGCTCTGTCTCAGTGGCTCTCTGGAGCCATTTTGGCTCAGTCACTGCATTACATGTCAGTCTCCATTTTGGGGATGAGACGGTTGCAACCATCTTGTTGTGTTTTTATGCAGAAGCAAGTAAAACTGTGCAGGGAGTCAGTGACACTGCGGTTAGCACTGCTTCACTTTCCATTAATGTTATGGGATAGGGACACTGCTTGTGTTTGTGTGCATGTGTGTGTGTGCGCATCTTTGCGCGTGTGTGTGCGTACCAGCATATGTGTGCGCATGTGTGTGTACGAGTTGTCTGTGTGACCGCGTGTGTGTGTGTGTGTGTGTGTGCGTGTGTGTGTGTATGTACTGACCTTGGGGAAGCGCTCCTTGTAGACATGGTTCATCATTACTATCTCGTTGTCATAGCAAGATGGGGAACGCCCCGGGCTGAAGAGAGAGAACAAAACAGAGAAAGAGAGGAAGATTGACAAGAAAGAGTGAGAGACAATCAATTCTACATGTTTCACTTGAATGCAGGGTTAATTTGCAGTAGCCAGGACCCAGTGTGTGCATGTGTGTGTGTGTGTGTGTGTGTGTGTGTGTGTGCATGTGCGTGTGCGTGTGTGTGTGTGTGTGTGTGCGGACCCGTCTGTACATTATGTAGATTAGCCAATCGGAGATTGCATCATTTTCCGTCTCTTTCTATAATCAACCAATCAGGAGATTCTGAATACTCCGTCTCCCTCTAATGGTTGCACTAATCAGGACCCCACTCCTCAATCAAGGAGAAGCATGGGTAAAGACACAGGAAGTTACTCCGTCATTCTACAGTGCATCAAGAGAGGAGACAGTCAGACCCCAGTGGAACAAGCTAGCAACCATGCCAAGTACTAATACAAGACTTGGGATCAAATAGTATTTTAAATATGTTTAATACTTGGAGCTTGCCTGGAGTGCCAGGTGGGTGGGGTTTGCACTTCTGGGACTACTCCATTGATTCCATTGAGTCAGATAAGCTTAATCAATCGCAGATAACGTTTTTGAAAGAAAATGTATATTATTTTGAACCGAGGTCTGCTGTGTTTGGAGCAGATATTTGAGTCTGGTCTAGAAGTCTCCATGGACTCATCACTGGGGAGACAGAGGAGCGGAGGACAGGCTAATGGAGAAACACATGCACTCTGAAGACCGCCTGGAGGATACTGACTATAATAAAGACCACAGGGGACTCTAGAGAGGGGCATGCTGAGAGAGCGAGAGAGAGAGAGAGAGAGAGAGAGAGAGAGAGAGCGAGAGAGAGAGAGAGAGAGAGAGAGAGAGAGAGAGAGATGGGTGGAGGTTTGTTTAACTTGTAATTGAAAAGTCAATAGAAAGTGATGATGTGTAGATTGTAAGAAAGACTGTAAAACAGGAGACTGGGTTTGTATTTATATCTTTGTGTATAAAGCTTTTCGGAGATAAACAGGGCTGTTGAATGAGACTAGTATCCCCACCCCTTTCCCTGACCCATGACCCTTCTAACCTG
>CM042394.1:4708379-4725879 GCA_023634145.1 Thymallus thymallus | reverse complement strand
CTCACTCACACGCACACAAACACACACACACCACGAGCCACGGCAACAAAGACTTTCAATTTCCTTCGCTGTCAACTTCGACGAGACTCCTCTCATGTAAGATAATGATGGGAGCGAGGGAGAGATGGAGAGATGGAGAGAGAGAAGGAGAGGAGCAGGTAATGATGTGCTGAGCTCATCATATAAATGAGGGCTTAACCTCATCTGATGCAAGAGAAAAAAACATGGACACACACACAAACACACACAGAGTGTGACACAGATGGTGTTATGTGGGAGGAGGGCTTTAAAAGGTGTGATTCTGCCATGACAACCATACTTCCTGTAGTCAGAGGGAACTGTAAGTAACGGTGTTATGTTGTAGTTGGCTGAAATCACTCACTATTATACAGTATATTCTTCATATTATACACCACTATCAGCATGAGTCATAGAGAAATATTGTAAAGCCTTGAAACTGTTCCATTTATACTTCTTCACCTCCTTTTCCTCCTCATCTTCTTCTTCCTCTTCCTCCTACTTCTCCTCCCCCTCATCTTCCTCCTCCTCTTCCTCTTCTTCCTTTTCTTCTTCCTACTCCTCCTTCTCCTCTTCCTCCTCCTTCTCCTCATCTTCCTCCTACTACTCCTCCTCCTCTTCCTCTCCTCCTCCTCTTCCTCCTCCTCCTCTCCCTCCTCTTCCTCCTCCTCTTTCTCCTCCTCCTTCTCCTATTCCTCCTCCTCCTCCTATTCCTCCTCCTCCTCCTCACTCTATAGTCGACCAATGATGACTCACTACACTGTATACACCACTAGTAATGACTCCCTAATAAGGATTTACACCACTGTCAGCATAGGAATATGGCATAGCCTCGAAACATTACCCCCAGTAAAAATGATGTCCCTTTTCTCCTCTGTGTGTGTGTGTGTCAGGTCTGTTTTGTTTGCTCTGCCAGATCTCTCCAGTGTGCTGGTTTTGAAGGGTAGCTGTCAGGCAGATGAGAAGCGGTAGGGAGCTGCACAGTACTAACACAGCATGACAAAGACCTGGGCTAGGCTTGCTCCACATTGCATCAGATAGCATGCTGCTCTATACAGCTGGGATGTAAATTACACACACATGCACGAGTGGTATAAGTACAAGACACACACACACAACACACACACACACGTCTGAAACAGCAGGACAATTTCCATAATGCATTGATGCATTTCAAATAACCCCACCCCTCCCCCGCCCTCCATCCCCCCTCCCTCACTCTTCCACCACTATATCCCTTCTTTCATTTAATTCTCATGTGTTTGTTCCTCGTCAGAGCAGCTAACACAAGGAGACAGCCAAAACCCACACAGTGATCTCTCTCTGTGTCGCTCAAGGCACCAGGAGAGGCTTGTCAAGGATCACACAAACACATTTGGAAAGAAGGGGTAGTGAAATATTGAAGGGAAATGCATTAGGTTTGGTTCTGGAGGATGGAAGTGGCTTAACACCATTACACTACAGCTATCTGAGGACTGGAGGAGAACCAGACAAAACTACTGGGAGAGAGAGAGGAGAGAGAGAGAGAGAGAGAGAGAGAGAGAGAGAGGAGAGAGAGAGAGAGAGAGAGAGAGAGAGAGAGAGAGAGAGAGAGAGAGAGAGAGAGAGAGAGAGAGAGAGAGGAGAGAGAGAGAGAGAGGAGAGAGAGCGAGAGGAGAGAGAGAGAGAGAGAGAGACGTCTTCCATGTTTATTCTCATTTGGTTGGTAATAGTACATTAGCCTTCACAATCTGCCACACAATCAATAACACAGTGTAGAACACACAGTACATAATTGGCCAATGTACTGTAAGCATGACCTTTGAATGTGTCATAATCTTAATGATGAATCTAGTTCCTTTATGAAGGAGCGCCCAGTGGAGACTAGAGGACTGTCTGGGACTTTATGGGTTCAGACTGGTCCTTCTAAGAGGGATTCTTAGTAACGATGAATGTCACTGTCCTCTCCTGTGGCTTGAAAGAGGGGGAAGAATGTATGGAGAGAGGGAGGGTCGAGGGCGAAAGAGAGAAATGGAAAAGAAGAGAAGTGTATGTGTTTTCTCTCTCCTCTGGTGTTGCTGAGTGACAGGGTAAATCTCTCTGTCATGGTTATGGCAATGCAGCGTGAACTCAGCCGCTCTCCCTCTGGTTTAGATGGAGAGAGTGTGTGTTTGTGTGTGTGTGTGTGTGTGTGTGTGTGTGTGTGTGTGTGTGTGTGTGTGTGTGTGTGTGTGTGTGTGTGTATGTGTGTGTGTGTGTGCTGCTGGGTTTATCACAAGACCACCAAAAATCAAGAGCGGCATTACTCATCTCATATGTATTGTACTGTATTCAATACTATTATACTGCATCTTAGTCCATGCCGGTCGTCCATATATGTATATAGTCTTAATTCATTCCTTACCTAGATTTGTGTGTATTGGGTATATTTTATGTAATTGTTAGAAATTACTTGTTAGATATTACTGCACTGTCGGAGCTAGAAGCACAAGCATTTCGCTACACCCGCATTAACATCTGCTAAACACATTTATGTGACCAATAACATTTGATTTGGTTTGATTTATATCACACAACATAAACACATTACCAAACGCACACTTACACCATATATCACAACATAAACACACAGCCAAACACACACTACACCATATATCACAACATAAACACAGCCAAACACACACTACACCATATATCACAACGTAAACACATAGCCAAACACACACTACACCATATATCACAACGTAAACACATAGCCAAACACACACTACACCATATATCACAACGTAAACACATAGCCAAACACACACTACACCATAAATCACATAACATAAACCTTTTGATTTTTTCCCCGTTGATTGAGGTGGACAAACATTTTCAGCATGGTTGTGTTCAGTTTGGTTTATCCTTAATGACCAGTCTCCAGACTAGACACATCTCCAGACAGCTTTATCTACATATTTCAGAAAATGGCTTAATTTTTTATCTATTTAATCATTCATTTATTTAGGAATAAATTATTCATTGCTTCGTTCAGTAATGACCCGACCACGAAGCAGTAAGAGAGAGGAGGGTGAGGGGAGGTTGGGTGTACACGGTTACTATAGCAACACAAGAGTGTCACTATATACTACTCATGTGAGCGATGAAAACATCTTGAGCTGGTTTCCCAGTTCTACAATTCCCATTGATACACAAACAACGTCCAACCCCTTCTTGTTACTGTAACAATACTGTAGTTACTATAATGTCATATTATGCTTTTTTTGTGCATTTTATTAGGATCCCCATTAGCTGTCGCGAGAGCAGCAGCTACTCTTCCTGGGTTCCACACAAAACATGAAACATGACATAATACAGAACATTAATAGACCAGAACAGCTCAAGGACAGAACTACATACATTTAAAAACAGCACATATAGCCTACATATCTATAAAAAACAGTTGTAACCAGGTTTGCTGTTCATTTGAGCAATATGAGATGAAAGGGAGTTCCATGCAATAATGGTTCTATATAATCCTGTACACTTTCTTGAATCCTGTACACTTTCACATCATACTAAAACATGCTGATGAAACATCAAATAATCTGGTGTGTGGGCAGCTTCATAATCCATCATAATCTGTCACATAAACCTTTCTCATCTACTGTATCATAATCCATTTAATCCAGACTCCAGGCTCAGCCGGTGGCAGGCAAGCAGTCAACCAGTTCAATCAGTCTGTCTGATAGTCAGTCAGCCAGTAGTTAACAGAAGTGTTAACAGTCAATCAGTCTGACAGTAGTTGACAGTAGTATTAACAGTCAGACAGTTAGTCAGTCAGTCAGTCTGACAGTAGTTGACAGTAGTGTTAACAGTTAGACAGTCAGTCAGTCAGTAGTTGACAGTAGTGTTAACAGTCAGTCAGTCAGTAGTTGACAGTAAAGTTAACAGTCAGACAGTCAGTCAGTCAGTAGTTGTCAGTAGTGTTAACAGTCAGTCAGTAGTTGTCAGTAGTATTAACAGTCAGTCAGACAGTCAGTCAGTAGTTGGCAGTAGTGTTAACAGTCAGACAGTCAGTCAGTCAGTAGTTGACAGTAGCGTTAACAGTCAGTCAACTGGTAGTTGACAATAGTGTTAACAGTCAGTCAGTAGTGTTGCCTGTCTTCTTTGATCTGTGATTTCTAGACATCAGTAACCCATGCTGTGTCTTCTGAGTCTTTACCTCACGAGGTCACACTGTAATAAAACATGATGATGAAGCAGCAAATCTGCTGTGTGGGCAGCAGTTCATAATCCATGTTAATCTACTGTGTCACATCACCAGGCTACAAGCTCTTCCGGTGGCAGGCAGTCAGTCAGTATTTGACAGTAGTGTTGCCAGCCAGTCAGTGTGTGGTTGTGTGATTTATAGAGAATCAATGGCCCATGCCGTGTCTGTCTGTCTGTGGGATCTGGTGATCAGTCAGAGTAACAGAGGAGAAAGCTGTGATAACAGCTGATGAGAAAAAAGGCCAAATGTTAGTGTGTGTGTTTGACTAAATCTAAAGTTCTCCCATGTCACCCGCTCCTCCGTAAACTCCGCTTGCTTCCAGACGAAGCTCGCATTCCACTACATGACCATGGTACTATGGAGCATCAAGAGGAACTGCCCCTCCCTACCTTCATGCTGTGCTCAAACCCTACACCCCAACAAGAGCACTCTTTTCTGATACTTCTGGTCTCTCGGCCCTCCCACCCCAAGCTCTTCTCTGTCCCGGTACCCTAATGGTGGAGGCAGCTTCCCCCTGAAGTTAGGTCAGCAGAGTCCCTGCCCATCTTCCGAAAAAACCTCTGAAACCCTACCTTCAACAAGTATCTTTGGAAGGTGGACAGAAGCCGGATGCTGGTGGCAGGAAAAAGAGGGAGTCGGGCCCGACTGTTTGATTTCTCGGCCCATCCTCGGCAACCATGTTGCACTGCACTTGGTCTACCTGGGCTGGGCCTACTAAATGCTTTGCTGTCCAGGAGAAAACAGACAACACTGTGGAAGCCCGGCTCGTCAAGGCTCTTCTGAAGACTTGACTGATCCAGAATCGCTTATCACTGTTGTGGCCACACCGACAAAAGAGTCAGTGACTTTTCCCAGGTCATATCCATAGACTTGTGCTCCACTCAGTTTTGTGGAGGCCTAGGAGTGGCCCTAGGAGTGGCCCTCCAATCCAACGTCGACGCTAGTGTCAAGAACAAAGGGGACGCAACGGAGCTCCCTTATGTGAAGATGCTGAACAGAGTCCTGCCCCAGGACACCAGGATTCTCGACTGGTCACCTGCTGCGGAGGGCTTCAGTGAGCGCTTTGACTGTCAGTCCAGAACCTACCGGTACTACTTCCCACGTGGGGCTGTGGATATAGCGTTGATGGCAGTGGCTGCCAAACGCTACGAGGGCACCCAAGACTTCCGCAACCTGTGCTGCAGTTCCAGAGGACCATCCTGTCCGCCACGGTCCAGTCTGTCCATCAAGCTCACACTACCATGCCCACTGCCACAGACCCATAAGACCTTTCATTTTTTAGATCAAAGGACTGGCCTTTCTCCATCACCAGGTGTGGTGCATGATGGCAGTGAAGCTGCTGGCTAGAAGATGAAGGCTCCAGAGACAGTGGATCAACTCCTGGATGTGGAGAAGAATCAAAGGAAACCCCAGTACAGCATTGTGGTGGACTTTCTCCTGGTGCTGTTCCACTGCCATTTTGAGGGGTTGAGCTGGCGCAGGGAGGCTGAGGAGGTGAACCACGCACTGGCCACGCTGCAGCAACACTGGATAGCAGTCAAGACCCAGGTCCTCCATGGTATGGTCCAAGGCCTGGAGAGCACACAGAGTACCTATCGGTCCTTGCCGGAGCGTCCACGCTGCGAGAGCCTAGAGTCCAGGACAAAACACTTTGTTAAAAGAGGCAGGAAAGGGAAAATGGTGGTGCACTCTCAGCACTGTCGGTGTCCGTCTGACCACAGCGGCAATCAGAAACTGCAAGATTGACGCCTGCCAGAGAAATTGGACTTGTCGTATAATAGTGACTGAATTCTTAATGCTGTTGTTTAACTTTTAGCTTTTTTTATGGAATGCAGAAACAATTGTAGGCTTATTTGTTAATCTCTGGAATAAATCAATTTTAGAGATTAATCCGAAAGGGTTGATTTTTACTCACGTGGACCACAGGAAGAGTAGCTGCTGCTTCTGCAAAAGCTAATGGGGATCCAAGCAGCTAATGAGGATGCAAAAGCTAATGGTAGCTACTTTATTGAGGAAAAATGTACTTACTATGACTGAGATATGTGGTTGTCCCAGCTAGTTATTTTAAGATGAACTGTAAGTCGCTCTGGATAAGGATAATGGAGACCGAAGATAAAATATTAGGGCTCAGTTCCATCTGCAAAGTCTTAGCCTGGAACTCACTATGCTGCTCTCACAGCCTATCTATTTTAAACCTGCCTTTGAAAGAGAACGAGAGTGAAATCTATTCTCTATTCTGTAAAGGAGAAGGTAACCCACTGGGCACACCACGTCATTTCAAAGTGGAGAAATGGGTAATATTTGGTAGATTTGTTGATCAATAACCTATTTTCACCCACTCACAAAAGACAGCCAAAGGTTTGTTGAATTCCCAATATGTTATCACTATGCTTTCAACCATATAAAAGCACAACCAAATTCCAATGGAAAATCAGTGTCTGGTTTTTGGTTTAGTAGTCACCTAAAAGTGTTATCACTGCACTTTCAACCATTTAAAAGAAACACTAAAGTTCAAATGAGAATACAATGTCAGATATTTTGTTTATTTATACAACAACTTAATGTTATTTTGTATATATATTTTTTACAACAACTTAATGTGTTATCATTGTGCTTGATCTAATAGCACAACCAAATGGCCTGGATTGCAGTTAGTTGAGACTACATTAAATTACATGGGACAAGTGATCAATGCAGTAAAGCCTTACATCAGGCTATTTACTGCCTTACAAAAGTAATATAGAATTGTGTTTGGTTGCAACCAAATATCACCATTTTAAGGAGAAGTATATGCTGCTTGGATAGTTCCATCTAAGCCACTGGCTTCATCCTATTTAACTTTTATTTTTGGTTGAGATGGAGACATGAATCCAACATATGAGATGGAGACATGAATCCAACATATGAGATGGAGACATGAATCCAACATATGAGAGGGAGACATGAATCCAACATATGAGATGGAGACATGAATCCAACATATGAGATGGAGACATGAATATAACATATGAGATGGAGACATGAATCCAACATATGAGATGGAGACATGAATATAACATATGAGATGGAGACATGAATCCAACATATGAGATGGAGACATGAATCCAACATATGAGATGGAGACATGAATCCAACATATGAGATGGAGACATGAATCCAACATATGAGAGGGAGACATGAATCCAACATATGAGATGGAGACATGAATCCAACATATGAGATGGAGACATGAATATAACATATGAGATGGAGACATGAATCCAACATATGAGATGGAGACATGAATCCAACATATGAGATGGAGACATGAATCCAACATATGAGATGGAGACATGAATCCAACATATGAGATGGAGACATGAATCCAACATATGAGACGGAGACATGAATCCAACATATGAGATGGAGACATGAATATAACATATGAGATGGAGACATGAATCCAACATATGAGAGGGAGACATGAATCCAACATATGAGATGGAGACATGAATCCAACATATAATTTGTTAACTTGTCGACAAGTTAATAGGCTATTTACTTATTGAAAATGTGATATTGTCAACGCAACCAAATATCAACTTTTGAAGGAGATGTAGCTTGCGCTTGGTTAGCTCCATCTGTGTCTGGCTTTAATTCCCGTTAGTCTACAAATTAAGAATTGATATGTTGGATTCACGTCTCCATTTCAACCAAAAATGTAAGTTAAAGAATAGGACTAAATCATATAAAACTTTAAATACTGTTTGATTTGATTTAATCATATTATTTAACATTGTTGGTTGAGATGGAGACGTGAATCCAACATATTTATTATTAACTTGTAGATTCTATTTGAAATCAATCAGAGCTTGAAACACTGGGCTGAATTTAAACAATAGCGGTTGATGACTTCCCAAATGCTATATAGGCCCAAATAGCTTTGATGATATATGATTGATAAAGTATGGTTACATTTAATTTTCTCTGTTGAACCTACCCTTTGAAATGACTTTGATAGCAACAGGGAATCTATTAAGTGGAGATTTCGCAACAATAATTATCACGATAGCACATTGGTAGTAGTCAGTGACAAATATCAAAACTAAGCAGCGCTGGACTTTGCTCAAATCCTGGATGTGAGACCAAAGGGATAGCTGTAGATTGATCACCTGTCCAGCAGGAGGTGCTGCTCAGCCTATTGTATTCTTATAGTGGATTTTACGTTGAAGATCTGACGGTGCTGTTATTGTGAAGTGAAAACGTCTAGGAGCGAAAACGGCTCAGCCGCAAAATGTGGTAGGTCACACAAGCTCATATAACGGGACCACCGAGAACTGAAGCGCATAGCATGTAAAAATTGTCTGTCCACGGTTTCAACACTCACTACCGAGTTCCAAACTGGAGTGATGAATCACGCTTTGCCATCTGGTAGTCCGACGGACTAATCTGGGTTTGGCGGATGCCAGGAGAACGCTACCTACACAAATGCAACGCTACCTGCACGAATGCAAAATGGTTTGTCGAGATCGGTGAGGAAGAACATGACTGGCCTGCACACAACCCTGACCTCAACCCCATCAAACTCCTTTGGGATGAATTGAAACGCTGACTGTGACCCAGGCCTAATCGCCCAACATCAGTGCCCAACCTCACTAACTCTTGTGGCTGAATGGAAGCAAGTCCCTGCAGCAGTGTTCCAACATCTAGTGGGAAGCCTTCCCAGAAGAATGGAGGCTGTTATAGCAGCAAAGGGGGGACCAACTCCATATTAATGCCCATGATTTTAGAATGAGATATTCGATGAGCAGTTGTCCACATACTTTTAGTCATGTAGTGTACAAATTCAACATATAACATTTTCAACATTTTCTGCGTTGAAAATTGATTGCCATTATGACATAATCCTGTGTTTGAGGGAAACAGTTTTGAGAGAAAGTTTAACCACAAAGAGAGGAGGGACTGAGAGAAGAGTAATGAAGAGACTTTAAAGGAGGAAAGAAACCAGAGAGAAACAGAGAGAGTAGGGAAAGACACGTATAGGGAACGATAGATCGTTAGAGGAAAGACACGTATAGGGAACGATAGATCGTTAGAGGAAAGACACGTATAGGGAACGATAGATCGTTAGAGGAAAGACACGTAGAGGGAATGATAGATCGTTAGAGGAAAGACACGTAGAGGGAATGATAGATCGTTAGAGGAAAGACACGTAGAGGGAATGATAGATCGTTAGAGGAAAGACACGTAGAGGGAATGATAGATCGTTAAGAGGAAAGACACGTAGAGGGAATGATAGATCGTTAGAGGAAAGAGACGTAGAGGGAATGATAGATCGTTAGAGGAAAGACACGTAGAGGGAATGATAGATCGTTAGAGGAAAGACACGTAGAGGGAATGATAGATCGTTAGAGGAAAGACACGTAGAGGGAATGATAGATCGTTAGAGGAAAGACACGTAGAGGGAATGATAGATCGTTAGAGGAAAGACACGTAGAGGGAAAGATAGATCGTTAGAGGAAAGACACGTAGAGGGAACGATAGATCGTTAGAGGAAAGACACGTATAGGGAACGATAGATCGTTAGAGGAAAGACACGTAGAGGGAATGATAGATCGTTAGAGGAAAGACACGTAGAGGGAATGATAGATCGTTAAGAGGAAAGACACGTAGAGGGAATGATATATCGTTAAGAGGAAAGACACGTAGAGGGAATGATATATCGTTAGAGGAAAGCTGCATGTTGCTCCAGATAGTAGAGGAACCAATCCTGTCGTTGTTTCCTGCTGTCACCAGTCTGGCGGCTGTCACCGGGTCAAAGTTCAAATCAGTGGTAATGACTCGTGTGAAGAGCGATTATCCCCCCTGCAGGCCCCGCACTGGCACGCTGCCATTAGTCTCTCACACACACACACACACACACACACACACACACACACACACACACACACACACACACACACACACACACACACACACACACAGGATACCAACTGAATGTATTGTGTTCTTTGTGTGGGGAACAGTGAATAAAGTAGAGAGAAGAAGACTGAGAGTGAAAGGTGAAAGTGTAAATTGAGCTGAGAGCCAGTCAGACTCTAGAGGAGAAACTGACTCATGGTATGGTGGTCATGCTCTTCTTCTCCTCTTCTCTCATCATTTCATTTCTGTCAGTTTAAGAGCAGACAATCTTTTATTTACTCCCCGATCATAGGAAGATATTGACATTGACACTTCTGATGCGTAAACACCCCCCCCCTACACACACACACACACACACACACACACACACACACACACACACACACACACACACACACACACACACACACACACACACACACACACACACACACACACACTCCTTGGTTGACAAACTAGCTTGTGTTTAAGTTCATTATGTTTTCTGGTTAATTTAATTGCTTTCTAAATGACGTCTCAACATGTCTATATGACTATAGTTCCAAGGCCAAGTCCACAGAGACACACACACTGAGGACAGCTCCCATCACATCAAGACAAGCAGTGTGTGTGTGTGTGTGTGTGTGTGTGTGTGTGTGTGTGTGTGTGTGTGTGTGTGTGTGTGTGTAACTTAATGGATGTCCATAGATACTGTATGGGCAGCATAGTGATCTCTAGTTTCAGTATGAAAAAACACATTCGAAATAGGCCAAGTATAAGCACCCACCAAATTATTATTATTATTATTAGTATTATTATTATTATTATTATTATGATAATGATGATCATTATTATTAAGGGGACTGCTAGTCCAGTATAACATAGTAGACTGTTCTAAAGACTATGTGCAGTAATTTCCAAACCATCTATAAGGGTATATCATCATGGTGGATAATGTGTGCGTGTGTGTGCTTGTGCGTGTTTCTGTGCGTACGTGTCTCCGTATGTGTGTGTGTGTGTGTGTGTGTGCGTACGTGTCTATACCGTAAGCTTGAGTGTGTGCTGGTGTAACGTTAACGTTACTGTCATCTCCTGCATGCTGAGTCACAGGGCAGACAGGACACCATGCAGACCTTTCTGATCATTACAATATTGATCGAACAGAGGCCATTTCCTGTCAGGTGACCTTTCCATGACACCCCCTCCTGATTTCTTAAAGTTTACTGCTGTCTGACGTGAAGCGGTGAAATCAGAGGTTACAGTCAAGCCACAGTGGAGTTTGTGTGTCAGTCAATCACCAATGTCCATTGACTTTCTCTGACACTTCCTCAGGATTTCTTACTGGGGGAACGCAACATTTACAGCTATCTGGTGTCAAGATGTGCTGGAAGGAGAAAAATCTGAGAGGATTCGATCAAAACCCTCTTTATTATGCCTTGTTAATCCTTAAGAGTCTATTGACGCATGTGTGTCAACCTAAGTAACAGTAAGACTTATTCCACATTTTGTTGCGTTACAGCCTGAATTAAGGGCTGTGAATACTTTCTGAAGGCAGTGTAGTTGCTTCTTGTTGCCTAGATCCATTGTCAATACTAGTCAAGAGAATAAAACTCAACAACAACAGAAGAGATGATGGAGGAAAGGCAGACGAAAATAAATTGCAGAAAACCTTAAAAGAGGGGAGAAGAGGAGGAGGAGAAGGAGGTCGGGATGACAGAGGGAGGAGGAGTCCCTAGCACTGAGGGTTGATGAGAGCTTGTGCCACATGGTAGCTTCTTGTTGCTATGCAATATATTAGCCGAGAGACGTAAATAGCAGTTCTAGGAGTTATTAAGAAGGTGAAGAGTTGAAACCAGGAGAAACGAAGCCAGGGGGAAAAGGGTGGATGATGTCACAGGAGTAAAGGAGACAGAAAGAAAGACAACGACAAAGATGAATACAACAGGTTTAGACCTTACAGTGAAATGCTTTACTTACAAGCCCTTAACCAACCATGCAGTTTTAAGAAAAAGAAAAGTGAGGGGAGGGAGGGTAGAAAAACGGAGTCAGGGAAAGAGAGGGAGGGAAGGAGGGTAGAAACACTGAGTCAGGGAAAGAGAGGGAGGGAAGGAGAGTAGAAAAACTGAGTCAGGGAAAGAGAGGGAGGGAAGGAGGGTAGAGAAACTGAGTCAGGGAAAGAGAGGGAGGGAAGGAGGGTAGAGAAACTGAGTCAGGGAAAGAGAGGGAGGGAAGGAGGGTAGAAAAACTGAGTCAGGGAAAGAGAGGGAGGGAAGGAGGGTAGAAAAACTGAGTCAGGGAAAGAGAGGGAGGGAAGGAGGGTATAAAAACTGAGTCAGGGAAAGAGAGGGAGGGAAGGAGGGTAGAAAAACTGAGTCAGGGAAAGAGAGGGAGGGAAGGAGGGTAGAGAAACTGAGTCAGGGAAAGAGAGGGAGGGAAGGAGGGTAGAGAAACTGAGTCAGGGAAAGAGAGGGAGGGAAGGAGGGTAGAAAACCTGAGTCAGGGAAAGAGAGGGAGGGAAGGAGGGTAGAGAAACAATAAGTCAGGGAAAGAGAGGGAGGGAAGGAGGGTAGAAAACCTGAGTCAGGGAAAGAGAGGGAGGGAAGGAGGGGGAAGAAAGATAAGGAAAAACGTCAATGAAAATCTGATCCAACCTTCCCATCAAGATCAACTTAGTGAGAAACACCGTCTGGTCCTTTGAGGCCATTCGCCTGAACACAGCAGGGTGTTCTTTCACATCCACTGATAAAAGGGAAGGAAGACATGGCCCGGGTCCCAAATGGCAACCTATTCTCTATATAGTGCACTACTATTGACCAGGAACCATAGGACTCTGGTCAAAAGTAGTGCACTATGTAGAGAATAGAACGCCATTTGGGATGAAAACATGTTGTCCCCTTTATGCTATAAAGTGAGGATGCCGACAGACAGAGAGAAGTCTGGTCCTGCTAGATAGCTACAGTCAGGCCTGGGTTCAAATACTATTTAAAATCAGGTAAAATACTTTTATCGTTTGCTCTAGCCTGCCTGGAGTGCCAGATGGACAGGGTTTAAAGTTTTGGGGACTATTCAATCAAGCACAGTATAGTATTTGAACCCAAGTCTGGCAGCTACATCATCTAGAAGGATGTCTGTCTGTTTATCTGTTTGTCTGTCTAGCTACAGTAGCTAGCATGGCGACAAGAGACAACAACTCTGGCCTGTCGGTCTGTCTGTCTGTCTATTTAAGATGACAGGGCCTGGAGAGAGAGTAGCCTCCCAGGAGAGTTCTAGTTAGGAAACACATCAGCGAGTCTGACTACAACACATCTGGAGTCCAGGCTGCTAACCCAAAATAGAATGACTGAGCTAGCCACGACGGAAGCTAGCAAAAGGCTAGCGCTAGCACACTTTAACAGTATTAGGACAGTGCACAGCAGGGATATTAGGTCCATGGCATACAATGAGCTAGCGACAATTCTAACAAAGTGCTAATGTTCCTCCACGGAGGTAGAAAGGCCTATAGATATTGGACTAGCAGGAACAATGGGTGGGCAACTGCACTCTATTATAGTCTTTCATTCAAAATGATGTCAGTCACAGGATAATGAAAAGGCTATGTTATGCCTTGTGGTCACACTGTGGGCCTGAGGCAGTTGGTTACCCCGTTTGGCCTCTCCTATCATCATTTATGACAAGGTTATGGAGGCTATTCCTGAGGTGTCAAAGCATGTCTTCAAGGTAGCCATGGTGACACAGCAGAATCAGAAGTGTATTGAGGAACTGAAATATCTTTACTATAATATCTATTGACTGAACTGAGGTCAATGTTTTACCCCTTTGGAACTTTCCTATTATAACTTATGACAAGGTTAGGCTTTTTTAGGTGTTCAAAATAAAATGTGTCTTCAAGGTAGAGTGACACAGCAATAATCAGAAGCTTTGAGGGACAGTACTATCCTGTCCGTACTGTGTATTGACTGAAAGCTATATTGAGCTGAGACTGGGAGGTGGTGCATTGAATCAGCTAACGCACTCTATATCTTTTGTAAACACAACCCTATGCAGGCAGGGGGTGAATCCCAAATGCTACCCTATTCTCTATAGTGCACTACTTTTGACCAGGGCCCATATGGCAGTTGTGCACTCTCTAGGGAATAGGGTAGCATTTGAGGCTCACCCAGGGTAAATGACCTGCAACTATTACCTCGTAAAAGAAAATGTATTGCTTGCGTTCCAAATGGCACCCTATTTCCTCTCTAGTGTACTATTTTAGAACAGGGCCCATAGGGAATAGGGTTCTGTTTGGGACACAGCCGCAGAGAGTGTCATACACACTGAGTCTAAAGGACATTTAAAATCATTATTGTTGATGCGTATGGTTAAGTGATTGTCAAATCCTCCACTACCGGAAAACCATGTTCTTTGAATAATACATTTATGTAAAATACTGTACTGGTGTATATTAACACTAATACTTTTCTTATTATGGCAATGACTGGATTATAATACTTAGCCTTGGAACATCGACTCCTTTCCATCAACAAGACACATACGCTGCAGTCAGTTGTTTAAAGAACTAAAATAGGAATAAAATTAAATGAAGACATTTTTATTGCCGCAGGTATGAGCCAATCAATACCACCACAATTAAACACCTGATCTAAGTTTATGTAAGGTGGAGTGGAACACATTGTTTATCTTTACAAGCAATTTTTTTTATTGAACCTTTATTTAACTAGGCAAGTCAGTTAAGAACAAATTCTTATTTACAATGACGGCAAACCCCGGCGACTCCGTGCCAATTGTGCACCACCCTATGGCCGGATGTGACCCAGCCTGGATTTGAACCAGGGACTGTAGTGATGCCTCTTGTACTGAAATACAGTGCCTTAGACCACTGCACCACCCAGGAGCCCAAATAAGGATGAGAAGATTAATACTCAGCTATCATGATGAGAAACCAAGTGATAACCTGTACACCGAGTCACTAACGGTTTTGGGGGAGCTAGTGTGTACACCTGCTATCCAAAAACATAAAAAGTGTTGTCCTCCCTGTGCTGTGCTTTGACTGCTGCCCACCTGCTAGTACAGATATAGGATCTTAATTTAAGCCAGGTCGCTACAGCAGGAAAAGAATCCTGCAGCAACAGGGAATGAGAATTATTATGTGGATTATAATTAATGACTGTAGGGGTTGATACATTTTACGTAAGGGGAAATCAAGTCTGTTAAACAAGGTAAACATTTCCTGCTTTGTAGGAAAGTTCTCCTGCAACAGGGGTGATCAAATTAAGATCTGTAGCAGTCAGATTCCAATAGCACACAGAGAGAAGAACTACACCAATCTGCTTTCATGTTAGCTAGTCTGCTAGTGTATGTAGCTTAACACAGAGGAGAGAAGGCTCAGTGAATAACCACAACATCAATAGCATTGATTGACTGGGGGCGTAGGGTTCACAACATGGCGGCACACAACTGATATGACTGCAGTGGACTTCAACCATGTTTCAAGAGAGAGAGAGAGAGAGAGAGAGAGAGAGAGAGAAGAGAGAGAGAGAGAGAGAGAGAGAGAGGAGAGAGAGAGAGAGAGAGAGAGAGAGAGAGAGAGGAGAGAGAGAGAGAGAGAGAGAGAGAGAGAGAGAGAGAGAGAGAGAGAGAGAGAGAGAGAGAGAGAGAGAGAGAGAGAGAGAGAGGAATCGAAAACAATTTTGAGTAAAGTTAAAAAGAAACTAAAATAGAGTGGAAGAAAAGACTAAAGGAAAGAGAGTCTCTTCTCTCTCTCTATCTCTCTCTCTCTCTCCCTCCTGTCTCTCTGTCTCTCTGTCTCTCTCTCTCTCTCTGTCTCTCTGTCTCTCTCTCTCTCTCTCTCTCTCTCTCTCTCTCTTTCTTCTCTCTCGCTCTCTCTCTCTCTCTCTCTCTCTCTCTCTCTCTCTCTATCTCTTCTCTCTCTCTCTCTCTCTCTCTCTCTCTCTCTCTGTGCTGAGTTAAACCCCAGTGGGCTGTTGTTAAATGTAGGCCCAGACTCTACCTCAGGCTCTGCCTTTCATTTTACACCCACTCCCTTCTTCATCTCCTCCTGTTCTACACTCTTCCTCCGCCTTCCTTCTATCTATCCATCTGGGTACGGGCTCAAAGCATCTTCCTTCTCTAATTGAGACAGCCTGAGCGAGTCGGCCAAGAACGAGCGGCTTGCAAACAGACACACACATGCAGGCAGACAGACAGTGACGCACACTCACAAGCACACGCACGCACATGCACGTACACACACACACACACACACACACATATATACAGGTACATAACACTGATATACCCTGATGAGAACACAATACACACACTACCACCCACTTTATGCATGTAGCTACTAGCTACACACTCAAACACGCCTTGCATGACAAGTAAGTACAACAAATCTCTGACCTATTACATGGAGTGCAATTTAATGAGGATCAAGCCATCATCAGGAGATCAGAGAACAACACTTCCTCCTGGAGGGAGATTCATACAAAGAGATTACAGAGCTAGAGACTACAGACATAGAGATTACAGACCTGGAGATGTAGAGGAAACCTTGAGATTACAGAGCTAGAGGTGTAGAGGAAACCTTGAGATTATAGAGCTAGAGGTGTAGAGGAAACCTTGAGATTACAGAGCTAGAGCTGTAGAGGAAGCCTTGAGATTACAGAGCTAGAGCTGTAGAGGAAACCTTGAGATTATAGCTAGAGGTGTAGAGGAAACCTTGAGATTATAGAGCTAGAGGTGTAGAGGAAACCTTGAGATTACAGAGCTAGAGCTGTAGAGGAAACCTTGAGATTACAGAGCTAGAGCTGTAGAGGGGAAACCTTGAGATTATAGAGCTAGAGGTGTAGAGGAAACCATGAGATTATAGAGCTAGAGGTGTAGAGGAAACCTTGAGATTACAGAGCTAGAGCTGTAGAGGAAACCTTGAGATTACAGAGTGCTGGAGGTATTTTCACACACACACACACACACACACACACACACACACACACACACACACACACACACACACACACACAGAGATGCACACACACACACACACACACACACATACTCACACACAGAGATGCACACACACACACACACACACACACATACTCACACAGAGAGAGATGCATACACCACCACACACACACACACACACACACACACACACACACACACACACACACACACACACACACACACACACACACACAGAGAGAGAGAGAGAGAGAGATGCACACAGACACACACAACATACATACAGAGATGCACACACACACAGAGATGCACAAACATACACACTGCTGCACCGGACAAAGGATTTATACTAATCCTCCTATGAGCAGATGAGATGAAGTCGAAAATAAAACGCCACAGGAC